>VDFB02193867.1:4167778-4509260 GCA_007258455.2 Sequoia sempervirens | reverse complement strand
AAAAACATTTTGATAGCTTCCATCCTAGCCACTAGGTCAAATGTTTCCTCAAATTCTATTCCTTCCACTTGTGAGTATCCCTTACACACAAGTCTTGCCTTATTCCTTACAACTTCTCCATTCTCATTCAATTTGTTTCTAAATACCCACTTAGTCCAATTATGTTCTTGTTTTCTGGTCTAGGGACCAATTCCAAAGTCTGATTTTTCTCAATTTGCATAAGTTCTTCTTCCATTTCCTTCATCCAATGTTCATATTTGCATGCCTCACTCACTATCTTAGGTTCAACTTTAGAAAGTAAACACAAATTTACCTTAACTTTAGTAGCTCTACTTTTTGTCAATACTCCTTTCGTCTTGTCTCCAATGATCTGTTCTTTGGAATGATTCTTTTGCACATACTTAGGGGTCTTAGGGATCTTTTTCAAATCTTATTCCTCTTCATTTTGCACTTCTTTTTCTTTAGATTCTTCTTCTTCTTCTTCTTCACTATCAGGTTCATCTAACACATATCCATCTATAGCAATTGAATTATGCAAAATTTCATCAACCTTAACATTTGCACTTTCAACAATCTTTCTTAGCCTTTTGTTGTAACATATGTAAGCTTTTCTTTTAGTAGAATATCTAAGGAAGATACCTTCATTAGACCTTGCATCAAACTTTCCTAAGTTTTCTTCATCTCTCTTGATATAACACTTGCTTACAAATACTCTAAAGTACTTGATAGTAGAAATCCTTCCATACCACAACTCATAGGGAGTCTTTGTGGTGTTAGCTTTGGCTTGAACTCTATTAAGTATGTAAACATCAGTGCAAATTGCTTCTCTCCAGTAGACTTCCAGTAGGTTAGCTTCTTTCATCATAGTCCTAGTAGCTTCTTGAATAGTCTGATTTTTCCTTTCAACTACTCCATTATGCTAAGGAGTTCTAGGGGTAGACAAGTGCCTTTTTATTCCATGAACTTCACAAAACATGTTAAACTCATTGGAGGTAAATTCTCTACCTCTGTTAGACCTCAAACATTTTATTTTCAAATCCATTCCATTCTCAACCATAGCTTTACATGCCTTGAATCTATCTAGTGTATCGGATTTCTCTCTAAGAAAAGTAACCCATGTCATTCTAGAGTAATCATCAATCAAAATCATAAAATACCTGTCACCTTGAAGACTTCTCACCCTTGTAGGACCACAAAGATATGTATCTATTCATTCCAGTAGTTTGGTAGTAAATTATTCCTTTCTATTGAAACTACTCCTTATTTGCTTTCCAAACTGGCAATCTTTGCACATAATATTGATAAGCTTTGTGATTATTGGTAGGTATCTCACTGCATGAACTGAACTGATTCAAACCAAATTATCAAAAATCATGTGACACATCCTTTGGTGCCATAACTAAATATCATTAATTTGAGACATAAAGTAGTGACCATCAACACCCTTAAGCTAATAGATATTTCCATCTGTCATTTTTCCAATAGTAATCACAATTTTAGACCCTTTTCTAATCTCACATCTTTCATCCTTAAACAAAAGACTATATCCTTTACTACACATTTTTCCAACACTCTAAATATTATTCCTTAAATCGTTAACATAGTAAACATCTTCAGTATTATGCTTTCCATCAAAACTTATTGAACCTATTCCACATATCTTAGCTCCTGAATCATCTCCAAATTTAACTAATCCTCCATCATAATTTTCAAGTTTAACAAACTTACTTTTGTCTCTAGTCATGTGATTAGAGTATCCACTATCAAAAACCTAGTAGTTATTATCTTGTTTAACATGAAAAGAAGAAACCAAGGTACCTTCTACCTTATCCTTCTTCTCCAGAACACTTTCCTTCACACAACTTTTAGAGTTAGTAGAAGTAGATTCATCTTTTAAATCCAAGAACAAGAATTCATTTGCATTAGCATCTCCATAATCAGATTCATCATTAGAAATACCAACATATTCTCTAACATAGTAATTTCTTTTAATCAACTTTCGTTTGCTCTCCTTACTTTTATTGTTCACAACTCTTTTTGGACATCTTGAAGCATAATGACCTATATTTCCACAACTAAAACATTTGAAAGGTAGTTTACTTTTGTACTTACCGGTGACCTTTTTCATCCTTCTTAAAAAGTTAGCCTCCACATCATCAAGATCTTCTCCATTTGAATCTTCAACCTTTTTTGATTTTCCACCCTTGAAAGCAGTCTCCACTTTTGTTCCATTTCTCAAGCCAAGTTTTCTGATTTCAAATAAAGCTAGTGTACCAATCAACTGATCTCTAGAATAAGTATTAAAATTTGCAACTTCTTCAATAGAAGATACCTTTTCACTATAAGAATCAGGAAGAAATCTAAGAAATTTCTTTACCACCCTAGGTTCTTTGACTTGTGCACCAAGATCTCATCGCACTTACTAGCTCATTAACTCTCTGAATATAGACTATAATTGTTTCATCTTCAAACATTCACAGGGTTTCAAATTGTGCCTTCAAATTCTACAACTTTTCTTGTTTAACCTTGTCATCTCCTTCATAAATGCTTTCAAGCTTATCCCAAACTTCTTTAGTAGTCTTAAGATTTATAACTTTTACCAATTCAAAATTTGAAAGACTATTCACAAGAATAAATCTTTCCTTAAAATTTACCTCATGTTCCTTGATCTCATTACTTGTGCTTGGACGATTTGAAGGTGCAACATATTGAGTCTTTATTTCCTTTTCAATCTCAAATCCATGAGATGCTAGATATCCTTCCATATTTTTCTTCTATAATGCATAGTTTGTTCCATCAAATCTAGAGAAATCCAACTTGTTCTCCATCCCAAATCTACCTCAAGTGCTTAAGCTCTTCTCCAAGGAACGTTTCTCTAATACCAATTGTTGAATGAACAAGACAACTAAGAAGGGGAGGTGAATTAGTTGTAGCAAATTAAAATATCAAAACCCTCAACAGTAATCAGATCCACAAACATTCATTAAGCCCTTATTTTGTTAAAGTGATTAATCATGAAATATAGATAACATAAAATGAAATAACAAAACCATACACAAGAGAACACTAGATTTATGTGGAAAACCCAATGAGGGAAAAACCACGGTGAGGAGTAGCTCACAATATAAGTAATTGCAAAACCAATACAAGGGCTCACTTCCAGAATAAGACACATTGTCCAAAAAGGCTCACTGCCACAGAAAGAAACAAAGAAGATAAAAGAAAAATGTTACATAGATAAAAACTTCTCAATGCAACAAGGAATCCACCACAAATGCTCCAATAATTTTACAGCGTTGCACAAAATATTGCGAACACCTTCAACTCACTACATTTAGGAATCCAACACTTTTAAGTTTGCACTGCTCTTCTCAAATTCACATCTATACTTTTGTAATTTGCACCACATTCATCACTCACATCTATCTTGAATCTATCTTTCCTCTCTCTTGTATCTAACAAACAACACCACTCTTATTTATATCAACCTCAACCTTGAAAACCTCCAAGGTTAGCAACTATTCGTTACATTTAAAATTTCAAATTAGGTCGGCACCCAAACATTCCTGTGGTGGATAGGAATGAAGGCGACCCATATAAATCCTTAGTTAGGACCCAAATTAATCCTAACACACCTCAACAAGCTTTCATAAACTTCACATATAGTGTTAACACCAAGTCGACCAATACCCATAAAAACACCATAAAACATTAAGTACACAGTTCTTTAAATAAATTTGAAACTTACAGACAACAAAATTAACTTGAACACAATCTAGAATGATCCATGAACCACTTAAGATCCAACAAAGACTTCATCCAAACTCGTATCATAGAAATACTTCAACCCAGAACATCTAGTTAACATCATACTCACTCTAATGCATGAGACACACACTATACTGTACCAAATCAAGTAAAACCTTGAATTTTGAATGATACAAACATTATAAGCAACTTCTGAGATCCACACAACTTAAAACAAAAATGCAGAGAAATGTGGAGAAAATACATTTCTCCCAAACCATAGAAAACACCATTGAAAAACTGGTTCACACACTAGTGAATATATCTCACTTTGCATAGTGATCCATAAACCCAAATTCTAGACATAGCAACTATTGATAACCTTAAACAACCTATCATATCTGCACAGGCATAGAATCAACATAGAAGAAATGTGGAGCACATCTTGAAGCATGTTTTGAACACTTGCACAACATTATTTTCTGTGTTTATCAAATTTTCTCAAAAGCACTTGGAAATCAAGTACCATATACATCATCTTAGCACATTACTTCATTCGAACACATATCCAGACACTGCAACACAAATATATCTCCATGTACTCACAACATTTCCTCAATATCTCAACTATACATGCACAACTTGCAACAAACTGTTTCCCTCTTATTCACAATTTTCTCAATATCCTCAACAACTTCATCATGTAATATCATTCATCATCACATAGTTGAAATCAATGACAACACCTTCATACTTGCAACAAATCACTCAACTCAACTATTAGAGGATATAATTTCCACAATGGTGTGGCCCTAGTTGGTGGGTTGTTCACACACAAGCAACTCCCCAAGCTCTTAGGTTACTTATGCATCTATGTGGCACTAAAGCACACGTTGCATAAACATCTTGAGGTAGAGTTGGACAAGGTTTTCCACGTGCATAGGGACGAATTTGGAGCACACTTTTGTAATCGAGTGTTGGAAGTCTACAAGGTGATAATCACCCTCCTCTCGCATGAGCCCCACCCTCAGGATCATCCACTATCTCGAGAATCCGCCCAGGCCTCGTCGTGAAAAGGGTATAACATGTTTTTATTTTTTATTAGTCCTTTGTATGGGTATCGAAGTAATACTGTAACTCTTTAGATCTACTATGTTGGCCCAATGTCAAGTAAAATTCGGGCATTACATGTTTCATGGGAAGTTTAGTAAATCTTGTCTCTATAGTCCTACCTTGCATGGCACAAAATTTCATGGGAGGAATAAGATTTTTCTAGTTTCTAGTTCATCACCCATCTGTATATGGGCTTATTATGTAATACATAATCTTTATAATTTAAATATATTTCAGGCCTAAGTGCCTTTTTGTCATGCCCATAATTTTTACTAGGAAAACCCAACATTCTTTTTTTTTTTTGTATATAAATATATTAGAATGATTAAGATAGATTTAAATGTAATCTTATTATGGATGTCACTCTTAAGAGTAATAATTTTAGTAATGAAAATATTATATTACTATTCTTAATAAAATTCATGATACCCACACTATGACTATTATTTAAATTTGCAACATGTAATACTAAGCTACCTTCTTAATGATGTGCCATACTTGTGATTATACATGTTTATAATATCACTGATTATTTTAAGTGCTAAATGATTGTGATTCCTATGTTGTGCCTATTGAATTATTCACAACAATTCTTCAACAACACATGAAGCTAAATAATTTCCTATTGCAATTAACTTAATACTGCACATTGCACATATTTCTAAAAATAACAAAACTGACCTTGATACTACTATGGTCCATAATATCCAAAGTCACTATTAATATTAAATTAGTGTACTAATAATTTTAATGCTTATATCCATATCACTACCAATTCTTATGTTAATACAAGATTGATATTTAATATGAACTCCTTATTTTATTTATTCCTTAAATTTAACATGTTGCTCACTATGGATACTTATAGTGGTATTAGTATTGAATCCAAAAACTCCTACAACTTCAATTTTTCCCTATATATCATAAATATTAATATTATTCTAGCATTCTAATGGATTTCCATAAAATTTAATTTTAGAACTAATATTTTTGGTCAACTCTAATGCGAAGGTGATACTAGGTTTACGTAAAGTACCTTTTACCAACACATTAGAACTAAAGGGTTACGTTACATTCTAAAGTTATGCTATTATAGTATTGTGACAATGGTGCAAGGCTTATAGCTTGGATGAGTAACCTTAATTTAAAGTTCACTATAATAAGGGCAATATCTCTTCCCTTCGACAACATCTAGGTTTTTTTAATGGACAAGATAATTAGCTTATCTTGTGGTACTTTCTCAAGACAAAATAGTTAATTATACTAAAGTTTGTCTTACCAAATTTTATTAATTCTAAGAGAACTTTAATATCCTATAGTACATATTCTCGTGAGAAAAAAATATACAATATTTCCACATTTATATCTAATCTTATATATAAAAAAAAACAGTAAGAACAATTCAATCTTCGTTAACAATTAAATTATTTATATTTTATTATATAAAAATTTCATAATATAATAGTTAATACAATTTTAGTGATAATGCAAGATTCCTTCAAATGATAGTATATAATAAAAGAATTCCCTTTTTTTTTCTTAATCTATTAATTTAGAACCTTTCATTTAAATTTCAAAAGCAAAACCCCATTTCTCTCTCTAATCTTGACATGTCAACCTATCTTCATTTTAGAAATTAGAAAAGTTTTCATTTCTTATAATGTATTTATTTAGAACTATAAAAGTTTTTTAAAGGCAAAACTTACTAAAAAAAAATTTGTGATTTATTTTACATGTTAAATTATTCTTTTTGTTTTATTTAGGAAGGAGGGAGACGTACCCACTAAGTCTCCCTTTTGTTTTATTTTAAATATTATTCCTTCTTTTGATGACATTAATATTAATGCTCATAACTAAACTAGTAATATCCAAATGGGATCCAATATGGAAACCTTACTATTTTGCTACCGAAATTAATGCCTTTAGAAGAGACACGTGATAGGTAACAAAAGTCAAACTTGGTTGGAGGGAAGACTTATATGCTCCATTTAATTGAATTTGGGCTCCCTTTTAAAATTTCTTAAGGCAGTGTATACGACTAGACATCATGAAGTGTTTCGATAGAGTCATTTCTTGAATTCATAGTCATACAACATGAAAACAGTGCGCACCGAAACATAGGCTCCGTGTAAAATGATTTTATTCTACACGTCTTATGATAAATACATTATTATTTAAATGAGTAGGGGAGAGGACCCAGTAGTTGTGCACCTAACTTCGCATTCCTCAAAATCCTACTTGGAAATTTCAAATCACTCCAATTTTCTTACAGCAGCTTACTTGGCAAGTCCCCTGCTTATAACAAAAGTTTCGGGGCCACATCATCAAATATGATGCCACATCAGCATGCTTTTTGTCAAGGTGTCCAAAAAGGCACCGTCTAAACCTGTTACCAATACTTGTGCATTCACATCATGGATAGTTGAGCGCTGATGTGGCATCACATGATTGGTTGCTTTTTAGATCAAAGGAATACATTTTGTTTAATTTATGGTAGTCATGTCACAACTATTGGGCATTATATAAACAACTATTGGGCATTATATTAACAAAAACTATCTCAACTATTGAAACATGCTCAACTACTGGGTCCTCTCCCCTAGCTAATTTTTTTTATTTTTTTTCTTTCTAATAGGAATCATGTCCTCGTCATATTTATAGGTAGGGTATACAGTTATAATAGTGAACCCATCACTTATACAACCTAACACAAATGTGACAAGGCGGTAGCTTGAGCAGTAGTTATTATGTATATAATCTTGTTGACTTAATATATTACTAGACATGAGGAGAGGTGAAGTCAATAAATGCATTTGGATATAGACGCTATATTTTAGAATATTGCATTGTCAGAGTTGATTAGATCAAATTGGTCAGCAAGAGGAGGTAGTGAACTTGATGAGCTAAGATTTCCATCAAATTAGCATGTACTATACTTCACTGTGCAGGGCGCTGAGCAATACAGTAAGGACGTCTACTGCAGTCAGGTGGATATTTATGATATTTGCTGAATGAGGGGAGGCGTCCAAAGTTACGCTGTTAGGATCTTGGCCGTAATTTCATTTTAATAAACATATTCTAAAACCCTTGTCGAAAACTTATTTTTTGGTTGCAGTCCGCCAACAAGAGAAGAAGTGAAAGGGTATACTCGTGAGGAGAGAGAGGGGAGTAGCAATGCACATAAACAGGTAGCCACCATTAAGCAGGAATCAAGCATCTAAATGCTTAGAACAAAATTTTCCACCATAGAACATTTATTCAATATAGTCACATTATAACAAAAGTTAGTAGTCAGGATGTAGTTATTATTCTTGAAATCAATATGTATCCAACACATTAACATCCTTAGATACCCTTCAAGGTTCTCTTTTGCATCATAAACATCACTCATGATGTTAGAAAATATTTTTGTTCTAATATCAATTCATGTCCCAAAACCAGTAGTCTCAATTTTAACTATCACTTTCTTTCTCACATAATAGTCAAGTATTTCCACATGTAATTTATTTACAAATTTACCCATACTTCACAACAATTACACATAATTCACATCACAAGGCTCAATGGGGTTTATAAGGATGGATATTCTTGGATACCACTCGAGGCCCTTCTCTAAGGACTCCTCCATACAGATAAGACTAATCATAGAATGAGGGGAAGAATGGATTAATGACCGTCCCATACCGGTCCCATTCACAACCCCTTTCAAAAATAATTCTCCAGCGCATCTACTCCTCTATACGACCTGCCAGGGAACCCCCGGGATATGGCAATTTACATATGTCACATTACACCACGCTTACCAGCAGTTAGAAAACATTAAGAAAGCCTCAAGTCGAGAAATCATAAGATCATAAACCAACGTTTCAATAAAATATAAAATTATAAAATCAAGAGAAAAACCAAATAAAGATCAATTGTAGCTACATTTCAACATTCCAATCTTAATTCAAAAATGAAATTAAATAAGTCCTTGAGGCAATTCAGACTATAACAACCTTCAAGTGGCTAAATAGCCTAATACAATAAATAGAAAAGTCCACATTGCTAGCACACAATAAAATAAAATATCAATCAAGAATTACCAATAATTCATATTCCAACAATAAAAATGGCACAATACTACCACCACGTGACTTGATAAGCCACCTAAGGAGAGGAGGGGAATGGTGGTTTTCTAACCACATAAGTATAATAGCATGCAATAATCTGGTGGTCCCTGACCACATAAATATGAATAATTGGTGGTCCCTGACCACATGAATTTGAGTCACTGGTGGTCCCTAACCACATAAATATGAATCATTGGTGGTCCATGTAGTTCCATCCTTTACCCATGGGTTATAAACATCAAGGAATATGTTTGCACTATGAACCCACAACTGTGGCTCTCATATGTGGGGGAGTAGGCCACGATCAACATCCATGGGAGGATTACGACGACTCGACATAGATCCTTTATTAGGATTAGGGACAACGCCCTGAGCTCATAATTTCCCAATGGGAGAACATGTGCCTCTCAACCCCTATTTACACTAGCTGGCATCACACTCCCATAAGGGGGGAACCAAATGCTAGGGGTACACATTTAACATACAAATAAAACTAACACAAAGGAATACATCACGTTTCATTCAATAGACACACTTATACACTTAAAACATTCATTTGAATTCACAACTAGCTAGCTTACATAAAGGCCATCACAAAGAGTACACATAGGGGATCGTACATGACATCCCCTCACCCTTATTCCAAGTTGGATACCTTATATCTCATAGTTGGGGCACATCACATTTACTAGTTTTCCACTTCACAAGTCATAACACAATACACTTTTACAAAATTCACCATATTATAGAACAAAATAATACACTTAAATACATTCTAGATATTTTCTTAAAACAATATTCACTTTGCTTCTTAATTTTGAAGATATCCACTCACTTGCATAAGTAAAAGAAATCACTAGACGATGTGTAACATTAGCTTAGATATATTACTCCATCTTATTAGAACTCAAAAATACTTGGTTCACCACACTTTCCATCTTGCTAAGTTAGTGTTTGGAATCACTTTAAAATAAAGATCGGTTTTTCTATAGTTATCATGCCATTCTTTTTATTTTATTCAACTATGTTTGTTATGTTCACAACATATCCATACAGGTAATACCACTATGTTTTTCACACATGTTAAAGAAATTTTCCTACTTAATAAGGAAGATAATTAACCATTTTCATTTGAAACATCACAATATGAGAAAAAAAAATAAAAAATAAGTAAATAAAAATAAATAAACTCAATGCATAAAACACATGACAAATCATGGAATAGTAGTTCTCACAACTTATTAATATCTCTTTTATAAATCTTGTATTTTGCTATCTAAGGTTGAACCATTCAATCGTATTGTCATAATCATCATTTTCACAATCATAGCTCCATCTAATCTCATAAGATGCATAATAAGTAAAAGTCTTAAAATTTTTACCTAACTTAAAGTTTCCTCCTTTACATTTGGTTGTAAATTTTCTTCCCTTAAAGAGTAAATATAGTCAATGGTATAGAATACACAACATTAGTTAGAAGTTTTACAAGTCTACTTTGGTGTCTCTTATCTATATTTTAACCTTCCCATCACATAATACAACATGAGCCACACATAATTCATTACTCAATTTATAATTTCATACAAATTATTATGCAATCCTTATGACATGCACACGACCTTCAAGGTCAACACGTAATTGAGTGTGTTATTACTTCCTATATATGGCATGCATCCTTTCTTACTTGGGCAACAACAAGTCTTTAGTTCTTAACTCATTTATAAGAGAGTAGTAATAGCATGAGTTCTAGATAATGTTTTAACTCCAAATTTTCATTTTGAAAGGATCTCTTCACAATTCTTCTTATGTCTAATTATTATAAGGGGGGTGACTTAAACATCATATTTTCTAGTCCTTAACAATCTTATTTCAATTGTATTCTTCTATGCCTTCACCTTTGACTTGAATCATAGAAATCATGTTGCTTCATTTACTATTTAATCTTTAAACAATAGGACATAAGAGTTTGGCAGTTGTTATAGTTGCACTAAGTTTACTAGGTCATAGTTTACTTGTAAAAGTGCTTAATTAACTTTTTATTTTCACCCTTCAATTCTATGTAGCACCTAGTTTTGATCCTTTTTCTAAATAGGGTTTACTATGCAGCTTAAGTTTTCAAACATTAGTTTACATTCTTATTCATGCAATCTTATCTACCAACTATTAGTTGACTCACCTTAGAATCTCAAACATTCAATAGGGGGACTCTTTCTTATGTTGAATCATGATTTAAATGAGTTTTAAGAGGCTTATGTGTTATTGATGTCCGAGGTATGGGCGCAAGATCTATCCTAACACATCCTTAAATTGCTCTTAGATATCATCATGTAGAACCAAGGATTATGCACTTCCAAATTGTACATCCTTAATTTCTTATTTATCCATTCTCTAATTGACACTAGATGTGTTTGAAATGTATACATGACGAGAGTTATGAGATTGTCTAGTGTGGTACTCTTTGTTGAACATATAGTTTATTCGTAGGTGAAACTTACAAAAGGCTTACTGTAACAACTAAGGTTTGCAACATGTTAGGCATATTTATGGGTGAATGTGTTCCTCCTTTTAAGGTTGCTTGAGGGATTTTTAGGAAATTCTTATTACAACCTTCTTAGTTGAGCTAATATTCCATTAATTGCGTTGCCTCCAAATTAGACATTAACCCCATCTTCATCTCTTTTTGATTAAATTATGAATTTTAATTTAAACCTTACCTAGGGTTTACTAAGAAGAATCAATAAATAGTCTCTAAACAGTTCCTTTCATTTTCTAAGCTTGAACAAATGATTTCTTTTATAACTTTAAATTATACAAACAACAATAATTTGTTTAATTATTCCAGAATATAACTTACTATCCACAATAATTCAGCTTCTCTATCCACATCATTAATGTCCTTTCAGATGGTAAAATTTAGGTTCCTTTAATCACAAATATTAAGGTGATTTATATTACTTCACTAACTCATTAAAATTTCTAATAACCATATTTAACAATAATATCTACCTTCTTAAGTTTCAAAGATGGAGCACCAAACAATGATAGGTTGATAACTCTTATTAGATGGACTAACACACCTTCTAACATGCACATCACTTGCATAATCATAATATTCTAGAGGGTTTTTCCCTTGGAAGCTCAAGATTTTTTGAGTTACTTATCTTTAATAATACCAACAATTACAATCTCAATTAAAGCCTCATCCTCAATAATATAAATAGTTACAATGAGATTACAATATTGCTTGCCAATATTTATTTTACTATGTGTAAATATTATTAATACTTCTAATATTTATTTTACTACTATTTGTATTGAATATATTCATATTTCTATGGTTATTAGTAATGTCATTTCACTCTTTCTAATAATAGTAAAATTTTCCATAACCATACCGGTTAACTTAGCACTTTTATAAATGATAATATTACCATAATTTGATTAGCTCTCCCATTATAATCATGTTTCTCTTTACTCCATGGTTAGATGTGGTTAATAATAATATTAGGGTACAAGCTTAATAGAAATGTTGTTAATTAACCACAGTAACAATAAATAATCACATCTAACCCTTAATAACAATTTCAAAGTTACCGTAATTATTTTACCAACTAATAAATCCCCACTCTTATAATTACATAGTTGATTTCATATGGCGGATTAAAACTTATAATATTTTATTATACTCTTTTAGTTTAATTTATTTAATAATACAAAACGAATATTTAATTGGTTGCAATATTATTTAGTTTTTCATAGCATGGTAATTTCCAATAATATTTAAATTCACCTCTTAAGTAATTAGTGGTTACTATATTTACAATAGTAATTTTGAATCATATTTAAATTTACCTCGTAATTTTCAACCATCTTTAAATTTACTTGGTAATTTTCAACCATATTTAAATTTACTTCTTAACTATTTAATGGTTACTAGTAACAATATTTACAATGGTAATTTCTTAAGTAATCAATAATGATTTCCAATGAAATAATATTGTAGGCACATAATTAGTTTAGTTTAAAACTCAACTTAAAATTTATTATTACACACTCAATATTTGTATTGCTATGATAAAATAAAAAAACCTCCAGCCACCTCATACTAAATTATCATATAATATTTTACCTTACTCTATCACATTACATGATTGGTTTTGTAAATGACGACATAGGCATATTTATTTAAAAAGCACATAATAACTAAAACTCTTTTACTATTCAATTGATAATCTAAGTAAAACTATCTTGGACAGTATTAGATATCATATTGATTTATTTTATTTTTCTTTGAAGTTTAACTTTTCATGAAGATAATAATATTCCCATCATATCTTGGCAACGCCCAACTAGCCAATATTTATAAATTAAATATTTACCCAGAGATTGTATTTTCCTGAAACTCTTATAGAGCCTTTAATGATACTTTGTTACGCTTAACACCAAAGCACAAATATTTTACTTAAAACTTCTTCCTTTAATGTATGTATGAATCTTCCCTTTAGATGCATACCTATGCCTCTCATAGACGGGGGAGCTGCTGAAAAAGATAATATTTCAGACTCATTAAAATCTATTGTTCTAGGGGAAACATAGCAGTAGTTGTCAGGGCTAACTTCACACATTCGTGCAGAGTGCAAAATAGGTCCAATTTCAATTTTTTTTTTTGGGCTTCTTCGTAAGCGAGTTAGGACCTTAAAAAGAAAAATTTGGCTTCTGGGTATTTAAAACGCGCCTTGTAGAACCCGTAAAACGAAAGGTGCTCAAAAAGGGTGTTTTTAAACCTCCGTCCCTTACATCTTTACCACTTCGCCAGTACATGTTCATTTAAACAACCAATAAAAAACCACAAAAATTTAAGGTGTTTTCAATAGTTTTCAATGTGTTTTATTTTTTTTGGTCAACTACACATTCAGTAGTGAACATATATTGGTGTAATTTGTAAATTTTTATTGGCATAATTAAAACAATGTAATGACTAAAATGTAAACGGTTATTGGGGGGTCAGGTGAACAAGGAGTAAACAACAATTGGATCATGAACGGCAATTGGGAGTTTTCCCCTATTCATGTTGCTGGCAAATTTGACACAATCTTAAATTCCTAAAGAAATACTACTTGCAACAAGACAATGATTACAACTGATACTCAAATTTTAGACAAATGAAACGTATAGGATTACAAAGGCTGAGGCAATCTATCCAGACATAAATGCTGACCTACAGTTTGATATTTTGTAGCATGGTGCATAGTCTGAGTGCATTAAATTTTGTAGCTACCACCAGGGGTTTCGTGTGGAGGTCGAGCTTAATAAGGGTCAGAAATCTCTAAATACTGAGTACGCCAGGTAGCCAGGGTAGGTAATAACTGAGCTCAATTGCTACGTTGACTGAAGGATCAACAACTATTGAGAAAATTGTGCCCAGAGGTGAAGGCCAGCATAACCAATTATTCTAACCTAATTTTTTTATTTTTTATTATCATTTAACATTATTATCAAATTGTAATACTAATGTTATCTTTCATGAACCAAAATAACGACAAATAGATTTTAAAACACCATTAGCTATATTATTATTAGTGCATCAAATAATAATCTTATTATAACTACTAGCAATATTTTGACATGATATCCATTCTAACTAATAATGCTATGATGAACCTAAATACCGTTCCACAAATATTTAGTCATATGTAAAGCTAATTACATTAACCTACTGTCAAAATTGAACCACTGGCATTATTCTTAAATGTGTTGTGGTGAGGTGGGGCATAAAGATTTAGGCTGGTCAATAGGATTTAATATAGCACTTATTATTCTTCTGACAATTTATTTTGCCTGACTTCGTGACTTATACGTCATGATGGTGTTGGTAGAATAATTTATGAGAAAGTTATGGCACGAATCGCCCAAAAAAAAGGAGTTAAATTTATTTTGAATAAGTCATTGATTACAATCAACGAATAATTTGTTCATTTTTTTTTTGCATTTTTCCAGAGACATCTTAGTTATATTACTGCACTTTGGAGAGCATTAGAGTATAGTGGTCCAGATGAGATGATCATCTAGCAGCCAAGGAGATCGATGGATATGGAAGCAAATTCTGTTGGTCAAAGTTTGCAGACCATTCTATAGTTGAACATGAGGTACACAGATGATTTAAAGAAAACTTTGTGAGTGTTGAACTACAAAGGATCTATTTATGATCTCTTATCTTTGTTTTAATTTTCTTTTAAAAGTTTCATTATTTGCTAAGCTAGACAACTCCTTCATTCTACAGGCACAACCATGCGAGGCGATTTGGGTTTGCATACTTTTGCGTATTGCATGAGAATTTGTAAATAGAGAATGGATTCTTTCTTGATTATGAATCACACAGCAAACATTCATTGTGAACCACACAACAATTATTCTCCTCTATCCAAATTCGCAGCAATACATAAACAAATTTCATTGCAAAATGTATTTGTCATTTTATTCTATATCTATGGAACCATATAATTTCACCGTGTATTGTTTGAAATTCCTGCATACAGATTTGCAAAGATTATTATTATTATATTGTGATTTTTAAGGAAATTATGGGCTTTTACCCCCTGCGCCTGTTGTGCCTGTAATGTGAGGTTGCGGCCTTGAGAGGACTTGTTGGGGCTGCCGTTTTGGGGTTTCAGCGTCCACTTTCTTTCTTTCTTTCTTTTTTTGGTTTCTTTTGTTTTATATAATAGCTTTAAAATTTATTTTATTCGTATAAGGTTAAAAAAAATGTTTACTTAGACTAATGGTAATATTGTACGGGCACCAGCATATTTATATAGGTCAAATTATATGCATAAATTTTAGATGTATAAATCATCTAATATTTATAACAGAATACAATCATTTATTTAAATGAGTAGGTTTAATGAACGTATATATCACATTTTTATGTTGAAATGAAATCTTTATCTCCTCTTTTTCTTTCATAAATTATTCATATAATATTTATTTTATCATTTTTGAGGTAGTTACAAAAAGGAGCTAGAATATCTTTAGAAAGTTTCACATTGTGTTGTAAGGAATATAGCATTTTATGAAACTAACTGAAAAGGGATCTTAACATTATGGATATATTTAGAGACAATAGCATCAAAACTTTATATTACAAGAACTATGTGCATAATGATATATACGTGTTAAGCTATTTGTTTCATTACTCTTCTAAATGAGGAGGAAATAAATCTCTAATCCATTTATTTATTTATTTGTTTTTTTTTTCTACAATAAAATGCAATCCTTTTTTACATAGACCTTCCATATTACTTCTTTTTTTTTTCTACTTCCCATATTAACATGATAATGAGGAAATAACTAATTTACATGCCAAGAATGCGCACTTGCTCTTTTCTTATTTTCTTTCACATCACAACAAAACAATAGCTTTCCATATTACAAACTAATTTTAAAAATACATTGATTGACACACAACTAGATAAGGCTTGCTCTCCACCCTACCGTAATGGCATCATGGAGCCTCGTGGGCTCTGGCCATACCCCCGAGCAAGGAATTTTTAAAACTCCATGATGATAAATGGAGTCTTTTCTCATATTTAGAAAGGACAAAACTAACATAGCACTAATTTCACACATCAAAGTTCTCTACTTCTATTTTCAACCATAATCCTTTTACTATAACACCTTCTTACAACTAATAAACAAGGGTAAACAGAAACAAGAACTTATCTCTTCTTTTGGTGAAGGGTTTGAACTCTTTTATCCATCTTTCCTCTCCAAGCCAACTAGTTTGAGCACCATCCACTAAGAAGCATATCTTCCCTTCTCCCACCTCTTCTCTCCAACCTTAAGTAGAATTCTCCAAAAGGAGAAGTGGGTAACACCCTCCTCTTCCTTCCTCTCCAAGATATATAGGATTTTCAATTTGCAACCTTTTTGGATGGGGAAGTGTGGAGTGTACCTACCTCTATCAATTAGAGTCTTTTCCATATTAAAGAGGAAACATGCACTTGGACAACCCCTCCATATTTCCATCCCATCCTTTCTTCAAAACTCGTTACTTTCCATTATGAGGACTTTTCAGGGGTCAAATCATGTCCTTGGGGCACTATTATATGTCCACTTGACCCCTACCACTATGGTATAGACCCTAGGGGGTTTCTTTTTGCATCCCAACCAAGGAAATTGACCAACAACCCTCTTTAAAGGCCCATTTAAGGACCCATCCGAAATTCAAACTTGGATAAGGGTTCCTAACCCCTAACCCCACTTACACCCACATGAAACATTATCAAATACCCTCTCAACTCCAAAATAAATTATCCCTTTAATATCAACCCTCACCACTTCAACATGTTAACTTTATTTCTTTCTAAGCTCTAAAAGGGGGTCAAATTTATACCCTCAAGAAGATTCTTTTAATTTTCTCTCAATGGTTCACCCTTCCCATGCTAACACCGTTACCTTCCTGCACAATACCAACACAATCATAAGTAACAATTTGATCACATAATTTTTTTAACTAAATATTTTATACTTTAGCTACATAATTATCCATTTAAAATTTCAATTAGTTTTTCACAATATATGAGTGCATTCCACCTTCATGGTAGTGACAATAAACAAAATGTCAAAATTAAATGCAAGAATATCACCAAAAGATCACCTTATTTATCATCCATAATATATCTAATCATCGATTCAAGAAAGGCATATAACAAATTAGGATTGTATTAAGTACCTACGAGGCGGGGTCTTACACTTTTATCCAAATATATATGTATATATATAAAATAAAATATTTTAACATTTGAAGAATAAATTATTAAAGACAAAATCAACCTTTAGTGAGTGTCTCCATATGTGTAATATACATTTTTGTACATGTGTTGATTAGTTGGCCAGCCAGACAACTATAAAATCCTAACAATTATTTTTGTGATGTATTGTCTTAGAATAATAAATAAAATACATGGGTACACTCATGGATTATTAGGTAGAATAATTTAATATTTTAGAAACATCTGTTAATTTTTTGAATGTATGTGTATATCCTAGCTTTCTTTTGCATTTGATAAACATAGTTTTTTGCAATATCTTGATTAATGTATCACCTTCAATTACAATTATTCTAGTTTTATATGAACTTAGAGACTCTATTTCCCAACTAGATAATGGCATCAATTTATAATTGGTTCCAGGGCTTAAATTTGATGGTCGACCCTGCGTGTTAAGAAATTTTTTTGTTACGGTCATTTATTTGAAGTTGCCTTTCAAATATTAAAGGTTATCTATTTTAAGAAAAATATATGTAGATTGAAAAAACATATATAGGAATAATTGCATAGAAATTTTGACAGTTTAACTAAATTTTTTCCTTTCAAGTGATACAGTTTCCCTAAAATTTTAATTGTATTTTACAACTAAAATAACTATATACAGCCATACGGCCATCAAATTTAAGCCCTGATTGGTTCCACTTCCCCATCATCATAACACACTCAAAACAACTTAAAACAACTTAATATAAACATCTTCAATTTGGTATGATTTAGTGTATTCTCACTACAATATCTAAATTTATTTAATAGCATAAGGAGATATTATAAATTACATTCTCAAACACCCATATGGTAGGTTATCTACTTACAATGGTGCTTAACCTTGATTTTCTCAAACTAGCATATAGGCATGAAGTGACAGCCAAAATAGGGGTGCACTATCCAATAGGTATGTTTATGTTAGGGTAGATTTAGTTTCTATGGTGATATTTATTGTAAAACCTTAGGGAAGACACCTTAGCTCAACAAAGCCAAAAGTGAAGGGAGTCCTACCCACATTCACAATTGGCTCTCAGTTGTCCAACCTAATCAGAGATTTTATGGTATTCTTCCCAAGTTTGACACCCTTGGTACTTAAGAGACTATCCAACCTTAGGGATTTGGGACCTATAACTTAGATCATCAACACATGGTGTAGGTGTTTTATATAGCAACATCTTTCATTACCCTATGGAACATGCACACTTAATATGGCATATGCTAACACTAGGCTTATCTATACTATTTCAATGCAAGCTCCCTACTTTGTAATGTACCTACACACTAAGTGTTGTATGTGCACTACTTCATGGTGTATGTACCCTATAGGGTTATATTGATCTATTTTAAACACTTTTGTACTATCTTTTAGCATATTTACATCTATTGTACTATTTTTACACTATTTTTAGTGTATGTGCTCTCTAGATTTTTTATTCTTACTTATTCAATGTAGGTGATTTGTGTAATAGTATATACCCACTTTGTGTGGTGTATGAACTATTTTTAACATTCATATATGCTTCTAGTTAGCCATTTTATTGTGTTTTATAATTTGCTAACCCCAATTATTTTAAAAGTATGCTTGGATTTTTGTCATTTATTGACTCCTTATTGTTTTTTTTTAAATAAAAGGCAGAGCCTATGTATTATATTATATTATATAAAAAGAGAGTTACATAGATAGACCAATATAGACAAAACCTGGCAGTTATATATTGCATTGCATATGACCTGCTATAAGCATAGTGCAAAAAAACTATCAACCTAAAGCTCCATATGAAGAGCACAAACCAAATTGCATATTATGTGCAATAGATACATAGCTTAAAACTAACAACCACCTTCCCCTATCCTTCAATATGACATAATTCCACAAAATTTTCCCCTTGTTATTCCTAATTGGAAGCTTCACCATGATCCTGTTGGTGAGTTTCGAAGTTGGACACATAGACGAAGATGGGGTGACACTCATGAGTCAAAAGAAATGTAACTGCGTGATATTTTTCCTTAAAATTTGATGAAATTTCATAGCCAATTTCATTTGCATTACAGTTGACTCCTTATTGTTGGTTTACTTGTTTGAAGATAAATGATAGAATTAAACTACTAACATGTGGGTTGTAAGTCTATTTAAGGAAGAAGAAACCTTAGACCTCCTTTTGTGTTTTCATTACTTTTTTAAGGTGAATAAAATTGCATTCTTAATTTTGATTCCAAGGGTTTCTATGCTCTTTCCTTGCATTTCTAGGTGACCTTGAGAATCAAAATCATCCCTTGTGCATATTTGTCACCACATCTCATGTTTTTATTTCCAAGGTGAAATAATTTTCTTGTGGTGTTTTCATGATACAAGGGTATGCATTCTCTTCCCTTGCACCACAAGGTGACCTTGGGAATTAAAATCATCCCTTTTATTCATTTTTTATTTCCCTAAAAGGATAATCCCACATATGTTGTTTCCTTGCATCACAAGGTGATCTTAGAAATAATAAATGGTTCACATTTTCTTTGATTACCAATATCAAATTAATATATATTTGTATCACTTTAATTCCCTTATTTTTGGAAAAAAACCCTTTAATCAATTCCTCATATTCTATAATATTGTACGTGTAATTGAATTCGAGCTAGAAGGACTATTGATACCTTTATCCTTGGGGAGATTAGTTGGATTCCAACATTAATACCTATCTTATAATTGATGCCAACAAAGTATAGCTTCTAAATTCTAATCATCTTCCTTTTTCATAGTTATTTTTAGAATCAGTAGCCTCTCCTTATTGATGAGATATGTACCAAGGCCAATTTATTCAAACAAAGAATGAGCCACACCCTTGAAAATGTTTGTAGATGACCACCATATGTCAAGCTTTTCACTTGGTATCTGATTGGTCATATACAATTCATCATGATGCTCAGGAGGAGGTTTTTCATCTTTGATTACAAACATATTGCTATAATCCAAGGGGAGGTAGCCTCTAATTTTTTAGGTAAAATATCTCAATAGAAAACACCCAATGCAACAAAGCCCTCAATAATGCACATTTCTTGGAGGAATTCTACATTAGGGAAAGTGTATAGATCTTGTGGGGACTCAATCTTGTAGTGCCAAATTTTGAGTCCCAACTCCTTATGCACTTAGGCCTCATTTTTCCCATTACATAGAACCAATTTGTGAAATATTTGTATGGTTCTCCATTTGTGTATTTTTGTTATGTTTCCCCCCTCTTCTTCCCCACATTCCTACCAATGTTTTATAGGTTTCAGAAATCCTAGAAATTTATTAGTATGGAGGTTTTTAGGTCATATCTAAGGATTGTTTTGAATTTTAAAGTTTTTTAATTTTTATTCATTTTATGTATTTCCTTTGAAAATCCACTTTGTTCCTTTGTCCCTATTGGGATATCAAACTCTCCCATGATGTCATACCTTTCATTCATTCCCTACCTTCATTCCTTTTCCTTGTCATAATTTTTAATATTTCCTTCATTAAATCCATTTCATCTATTTCTCACCTTTTCCCTTTCCTTTTTTGTTGTTTCAAACTTTGTCTTACCAACATTCCTTTTATCAAAACCTTGAATTCCTTACTCCTACACTAATTTACCTTATGGAGTTGCAATTTCAATCATCCATTTTTCTACGTCTCTATTCCTTGGTATCCCTAATCCTTGACTTTTGACATTTTCTTCAATACATTTTTATCAAAGTCAAAGATGTAGGGATATTCCTAAAGTGGTCATCTAGCATGAGTTATGAGCTAACACCAATCCTCCACATTTTTCATTGTGGTATCTCATCAATATTATGGTTTCAAATATGCCCTTATTTGGGTACCTTGTAAGAAGTACTCTTGACTCCTGATCCCCAATATTTCACACTATTCACCTTTTTGAGGTCACAAGTTTAGACCTATTCTTATGTGCATGCTTAAAGGGATGAATTCCTAGCCATACCTAACAATGGTATTGGTTATGAGGTATTCTTGACCCCCAATCCCTAAAAATTTATTCTTGTATTTTTTACTATTCACTCCCACAGACCTCCCTTCTTGACCTAGGTTACCATTGATGGCCAAATTTGATGCCACAACTACTCCAAAATAAAATTCCTATAAATAATTGTCCATATTAAGGACACATATTCAAATTTACTTTAAAAAATGGAGGATGAATAAAACCAAGCCACTTTTAATGTGATGGTTTTATTTATGATGTGAGTGATTTTCATGCAAGATCAAGGCCACTATTTTAATAATTTGTAAGATCTTGATTTTTTCTATGCATATTATTAATCATAAATGATCCTGAATTGATTTCTCGTGTGGTTTACATGACCATATTAAGTGTTATAGATATGAGTTTATTTTACATATAAAAGGTTGATCATTTATCTACTTTTCATGTGAATGTAATTCCAAGTAAGATCTAGTGTGTCAATCCAAGTTACATGTCCAGCCACCATTATAGAAATTTTTTTTGTCAATCATGAAGAGGTGCCTATCCTTGTTTATAATTCAATGTATCCTTGTCTAGTTGTGGATATTTAGAAATATTTTTAAGTGAAGAAGAGTGATAGATTATTCTTAGCTCAAGTTTTTCTCTTACCACAATTGTTAGAGTGAATATAATAAAAATTGATAAGTTTCACAACACTTTAATGCATTACAAATTATTGTTTATAATGGTATTTTTATTATTTCATGTGGATTTATAGAATTTTGGAGAGGGATTATTAAGCATGCCCTATTATTAATACATATCTCTTTTATTTCTATGTTGTGTCTTCTAGTAACTATGAATTTGTCACCTATTATAAGGCACTAGTTTTGACAGTGTTTGACTCTCCATGCACTTTCAAATGAACAAAATCATTCACCATCAGTGTAGGATTAGGAAGTAGGTTCATATTCATTTCATGATTTAGTGTTATATCAAAGGAAATATCTTCAACATGCCTTAGTAGTTTTTATCTTGGTGAATCATGTTTGCATATGTATATTAGTGTAATAAATTTCATAACATTAGGTCTATTTTGGTGTACTACGAAAATTTAGGATAAAAAATAGCAATTTGGTACTATTATAGATTTTTTTATCATATGCATATTTTTTTAATGAAAACCTTGTTCAAAGTCACCTCTAGTAATATCCTCCTTGGTCTAACTAAGCCCAAAGCAAAGGGGATTTTACCCACTCTCAACAATTGGCATTTAACGCTCAATCTATTAACGAACCTCTATTTTACCTTCTTGATGACAAATCCTCTGTCTTGAAGGTAAGAAGGGTTATATGATTATGGACCTACAATTTTGGAACCCAATAAAATTATATTGTTGCCAAGGAGAATTTAAAGGGGTTAGTTTCCATTATCAGTGGTAGATAGTTTTTATTTTATTATTTTTTGAAGTTAGCATCCTATCAACTTACACCAATAGAATGGAATCATTGTCTAGGATATTTTTGATTTGATTATATCTTAAGAACCATGGTAATCTTGTAAAATTGATCAATACGTATTGTTGGAATCATGTCAACTTACATTAACAAAATGAAATCATGGATGAGTAAATGTGATTGGGTTGAAATAAAATTGAAGAATTTTATAATGGTTTGATGTTAGAAAATAGGATCTTAAGATACTAATTATTATATATAAAATATAAAATAAAGAAAATGATAATTATACAAGCATAAATTTTACATATTACACAAGATATACATGGGAAAAACCCTTTCAGGTAAAAAACCCCAAAAAATATCATTTTATTAAAAATGATTACAAAATAGTCTATTAAATAAATAGATTGAACTTGCGTACACTCCTCCCCGTGCTTCCACATGGCCAATAATACATCTTGTGCATAGTGATATAATTCACTACAATATCCAAATTCCCCACCTCTCAAATGAGAGGAAACCTCCTTAAATATAGGAGAAAGGGTGGCATAATACCTTAAGGGGTATTAGTCACACCTATTCAAAATAACCGTTCATAAATAATTAATAATCTAATAGTTATTAGACTATAATTATTTCAAATGGAATATGCTTAATAAAGCATATAATATATAAGGTTTAATAACCTTATATTAGAACATTATATAAATGTTATAAGGGTGTGACCCCTAATAACATTATGTTCTAATAGTTGAACCCAAAAATATTTGATTTCCTTGGAGGTCAAGTGTGCTTCAAGTATTTTCTCTTTTGAGAGAAGTTTCAACTCTACTATCCAGAATACTAATTTATTGTTAATGTTCTTTGTCTCTTGTCTATGTTTGGAGAGCACGTATCAATTCTATTGTAGTTGGTTGTGAAAGGTACACATTTTTTTCTTCCAAATTTTGAAAAATAATTTAGTGCATGGTAAATAATCATATAATTTTATAAAAACTTCATATTTATGCCCTACATGGTGGTATATGATTAGTCATGGTTGATTGTTAAGGATATAATTCCCTTTATGAATTCCTTCAAATAATTTATATGTCTCTACCCCTAGGAACTACATTAAATTAGATTCCCAATTGACACAAGGGAATTTTTCCCATCCAATGTGGCACCAATGAGAGAAAAGAACATTAAATGGAAAAATATTAAGAAGAAATATAACAAGAAGAATAAAATACCTAAAATGAGAATCACTAAAAGGGAAGAAAGAAAGGTATGCCTATTAGGTATTCTGAAAAACACAATAGAGATTGATGTCTAAGAAGAAACAAAATAAGATATTGAACTTCTACAAGAAGTGGCTATCATTTGCAGAACAATAGGTCTCATAAAAGGAAGAGACATCATAGAAAAATGGGCATGAACTAACTGGAAGTAGGATCATGCGA
Source organism: Sequoia sempervirens (assembly GCA_007258455.2). Lineage (NCBI taxonomy): Eukaryota > Viridiplantae > Streptophyta > Pinopsida > Cupressales > Cupressaceae > Sequoia > Sequoia sempervirens. The sequence continues at coordinate 4,484,635 of VDFB02193867.1, read as the reverse complement.
TCAATTTTTTTCCCAAAAAATTCTTCATTGTAGCATTCCTATTTGAAGAAGATAGGCATTCAATTTTAAAATAAGGCATCTAGTAAATAGAAGGAAACCCAATATATATGCAAAAATGAGAACCAAATTTTAATGCACGGAACCATGAGTCATATACATAGGCTAAATGGATCAAATTATACAACATTACCTTGGAATACTGGTCAAAGGAGTGCCTAGAAAATATTGGAAGATCTTTAGGTACTTTAATAGAAATAGATATCCCTCTGTTGGAAAGAAACTCTCATCTCTATGCAAGGATCCAGGTAGCGGTGATTAAGAAAATTCTAAAAGAGATCAAGCTAAAATCTAAAATAGGAATTTGGTAGTAGGCAGTAGAAATTGAAGATCAAAAACTTTGCTGATTGAAGTGTGGACAAAGAAATCACACAACAGAGGAATGCAAGATCCCTCCAAAAATTACAAAGATATGGAGGAAAAAAGAAATCAGTGAAAAGAAAGAAGGAAAAATAAACCCACAAATTGGAAGCCCTAAAAATCAAAACACAATGGAAATCGCTCTCGAAGAAAAAAATGAATCGAGTAGCAGACAGAAGGATACCGTCATCGAAGATAGAAAAAGGTCAGAATATTCGTTCTGATCCAATTCCCATATCAAGCATTGCCTTAGATATACAGAAGCCAAAAGAAGAAAGAGAAAACATCTTCGAAAGTGAAAATGAAGAGGAATACGATGTACTTGGCATTATAGATACTAGATGTATTTCTCAAACAGCCGCTTGGATGCTTGCACCTATCAAACAAACAAAGAAAAAGAAAGGGAAAAAAACAAATAAGCAAAGGCAGGAAGAATTCGCTCAAGAGAAGGGTATCAAAATCATCAAAAATTTCCTAAAGGAAACAAAGGAAGGAGAGCACTCCCTCCACATGGAGCCATGAAATTAATGATATGGAATGTTAGGGGCCTAAATGACCCTAACAAAAGATGCTTAATAAAGCGTCAGATAGAAAGAGTAGACACAGATAGAATAATAATGCAACAAAGTAAGATAAAAGAAGAGGAAAAGTGAATCATACATCTTGGAGGTTGGGAGGAATCCTACTCAAAGGATTATGGAACAGCAGGAGGGCTTAGAATCATGTGGCATAGAAATAAAATTGGGATGAACATAATTGAGAAGAAAGAAAACTGGATAATAAGTAAGGCCACAAGCCTAAAAAGTAACATTAAATTAATCTTGTTCAATATAATAGCCTAGCCAAAAATCTTGATAAGGAAAAATTATGTGAATCATTAAGTGAAAAACTCTCAACCTTCGGAAGAAGAAGGAATATTCTAGGAGGTGATTTCAATGCGGTACTTAGGAAAGAGGAAAAATTGGGAAGGAATGGTATAGTTTCATCTTCAATGAGCACTTTTGGACACTTCCTAATGAAGAACAGTCTAATAGATGCCCAAACAAAGAATGGATTATACACATGGTCAAACAAGAGGTGTGGGGATTGTTGTATCAAAGAAAAATTGGATAGGTTTGTATACTCATAGGATTGGTTGGAAACAAACCTTATTTTGGAAGTGAGTATACTCTCTCTTGCTGGTTTTGATCACCTTCCTATCAAAATGACAATTATAGAAGAAAATAATCACCAAAAGAATTACTTCAAAGTGGAAAAGATGAGGTTTAGAAAAGAAGAACTGGTGGATCTGATTGAACAATGGTGGAAGGAGGCCTTGAAATGTATAGAGAAAAAAAGCTTCATATTTACAAATAAATTAAAGCATATCAAAAGAAAACTACAAGAATGGAATCAGATAGTCTTCAAAAAAAATTGAAAAAGAAAGACTAGAAGAAGAATTGGTAGAACTAAATAAAAAAGTAATCGAAGAAGGTATGTTCCAGGAAGATTACAAGAAGGAAATTATAATCATGATAGGATACAATGAGATCTTGGCCAGGGAAGAAGAATATTGGTGAACTAAATCACAGGAGATTTGGTTAAATGAAAATGATGCAAATACATTTTTTTCCATAATACAACAAAAATAAAGAAAGCACACAAAAGGAATTTGGAAATTCAATCATCTAATAATAGGACAATTGAGGAACCAGAGGAAATAAAGGAGGAAGAAATATTGTTCTTTAAATAACTCTTAGCCTCAAATGGAATGGTAGATTCATTCAATGATGAAGGAATCCTAGCAAATATCTCAAAGTTAATATCTCCAGAGGAGAATTCCATGCTTACTGGTCCTTTCAAAAAGGAAGAAATAAAGAATGCAACTTTCCAATTACACCTTGATAAATCACCAGGTCCTGATGGTTTTCTTGCCCTCTTCTATCACAAATATTGGAATGTTTTAGAAAAAGAGGTTTGGGAAGTAGTGGAAGACTTCAAGAGGAAAAATAAATTTGTGAAAGACATAAATAACACAGCAGTAGTCCTAATACCAAAGAAAGAGGTATGTACCAATTTTGGAGATTACTGCCCAATATCGCTATGTAATACAATTTACAAAATACTCAAAAGCTAACAGACTTAAAAAAACACTTGAAAAGATAATCTTATCAAAGCAAAGTGGCTTTATGCTAGGGAGGGACATTGTTGATAGCATCATATTAGAAAATAAAGCATCACACATAATTAACAAAGAAAGGCTCCCAAGTATGATGATAAAATCAAATGTGAGTAAATCCTATGATAGAGTAAGATGGAGATTTCTAATTAGAATCATGGAAAATTTTATATTTTGCAAGGAATTCCTTAAAATGGTCTTCTATTGCCTCTCATCAATAATATATTCAATACTAATTAACTAAAATACACCATGTGGTTTATTTGAGAGCACAAATGGAATTAGGCAGGGGGACCCAATTTCACCCTTCCTATTTGTAATAATGGTCGAAGCTCTTAGTAGGCACATAACTTACTACCAAAACTAGGGACAATGGAAAGTATTGCATATTACTTAGGGCATAGAAGCAACCACTTATCTAAAATTTTCATATGATATAGTACTGTATGGTGAAGCATCAATCAGAGAAGCCCAAATGATAAAAGAATGCATGGAGGAATATACCAATGTCTCTAGACAACAAATAAACAAAGACAAATCAAAAATTTATTTCTTCAACACAAAGAAAACAATGCATAGAAGAATAGAAAATATTGGGATATATAATAGATGAAATCCCATGTAAACATTTGGGTGTTCCTGTATTCAAAGGTATTATAAGAACACATCTATGGGAGCCAATAAAGGAGAAATGCATAGACAAATCACTAAGTTGGCAGGGGAAATGGTTAACTCTGGTCAAACGCATTATAATGATAAAAGTGGTACTCTCAGCAATACCAATCTATTCAATGTCTTGTATGCAATTAACATCTAAAGAAGCATCAAGTCTGGAAAGCATTTTAAAACATTCCCTATGGGATGGATCAAATGAGGAACATAGAATTCCCCTAATTCATTGGGAAAATGTATGCAAGTCCCAGGTGGTTGGAGGTACATGAATAAGAAACCTAAAACCACAAAATTTGGCACTAGGTTACATGCTAATATGTAAATTGTACCAAAATACAACATTATTGTGGTGAAAGATAATGCAACAAAAATATCTAGACAACTTAAACCTAGAAATAATTCTTACAATTGCAAATGCTCAAGGGGGTTCACATGTGTGGAATTTCATGCTAAATTGCAAACATATAATCACCAACCATTTAACATGGAAAATAAATGATGGAAACAAGAAATTTTTTTGGAAAGATTCATGGGGGGCATAAACCATTAATAGAGTATCCTGAACTGATGGACTATATCCCTTCCATCAGTAGTGGGATAGGAAGCTATGTCCAGGACTACGTAAATATTGATGAAAACGGAAATTATATTTGGATGAATTTTGAATCCCTCCCCATGGAAGAAGCAACAAAGAAAAGGTTAAAATAAATCTTGCAAGAAAGGAAAGTATGTTTAAACAAATAGAAAAATAGAATAACCTAGTGTGGAGTGAAATCTGGAAGCTACATGGTCAATCCGGGTTAGCAAATCCAAATGAAACAAGGAGATATGATGTGGCCCCAAAAACTATGTTGGGGATGATGGGTACTACCTAAGGTATGCACCTTCACATGGACAACTCTCCATGGCAAGATCCTGACCAGGGATTGTATGAAGACAATTGGAATTGAAGGTCACAACTGGTGTGTCATGTGCAATAATAGTGAAGAAAACATAGATCATTTACTTCTAAACTACCCCTACACTGTGCAAGGCTAATATTGGCTATTAGAAAAACTAGGTTGGGCCACTCTAAGAAGTAATAAACTATGGGATTTTTTACAAGTTGTCCATCATTTAAAAAAGAAGCATTTTGGGGCCAAATTTGGCAGGTAGCCCCATCAATCATGATCTGGAACATCTAGAAAGAAAGAAATAGAAGAGGGTTTTATGATAAGTCTAAGTTAGTAAGGGAATTAAAATCTATCATAGAAATGAACATAACAGAATGGATGAAATCTCATATCAAAATGCAGAGAAAAACATAATTTACAGTATGGGATGATGATCTTATGAAGAGGTGGAAATTACTTAAGGTTCCTCCCTTCTTCCAGTTTGCCCCGGATCCTAAGATGAAAAGATTGAAGGAAAAATGGAACCTCCCTCCAAGGGGAAGGTTGAAGCTGAACACAAATGGGGCCTCTCGAGGAAACCCTGGGAGGTTGGGAGATGGATGTATAATACGCAATGAGAAAGGCTAATTAGTAGCAACTTTATCAACAAAACTCTTGATATCTATTGTGTGGTCTCACAACACACCCCAAGACTAAAGACTTGGGGACCCAAGTGAAAAAATAACTCTTATGGCAGGAGGTATCAAATTGAGTGATCACCGGAAGTGAAGAGAAAAGAGAAATCTTTAATATAAAAGTATTTCATAATGTAAGTGTTTTGGGCACCGGATACTGGGTACCGGAAACAGTTGAAAAGGAAAAAGGTAATGTGAGTTTGAATGAAAGGCTTCGGTCTGACATTTGGAGTCTGGTAAAATGGAGTTCGATAAGGTGGAATTATGGTATAACTAAAGTTTGGGAAAGTTTGCGGGTAAAGCTAAATACCGAGTAGCGGGTATCGGGTACCAAGTTGCAATGTGAATGTGAAAATTTAAATTTTTTGAGATTATTTAATGATTCCGGTAATCCAATATATATGTGAGGATTTATGATATGCTAGAAAACATGTTATTTATGAGATTTTGTATTAACATTTGAATAATAGTTTTATTTACATGAGATGTTATGAATTTTTTCTTTCTTTTAAAGGGATTTAATGTGTGGAATTTGTGATTGCAGGAGATGCAAAGTGTGATGCAAAATTCGGGTATGGACGATTAGGAAAATTTGAATCACAGATAGAATTACATTCGATCCAGTTTTCTTATTTAGGGAGATTATAATGTAAAGGGCTTTGGGTCCACCAGAATACTGGAGATCTCGGTATTGCACTTGTGGTGGAAACAAACTTCAATCTTTGGGAGAGCCCACTCCAGAGAGTAGTAGAACCGGAGCCAAGTGATGTGTGGGGGTGAAAATTCCACTTTTTCATTCTGAATGTATGGGAAGTCCCTACACACTATCTTGATTCAAAGTATCATCCTAGCGATGATTAAAGATTAACACCTGAAGAGCTTCAATGTGTAAATGGAGTTGACTTTCATTGACTTGGATTGTAATTCTCCTATTGGTCACTACATTCCATGTGCCTTGATGTGATTGGTCCCTTGGATTTCCTCTCATGCATTTGTCTTATCCTATCCGAGCCTTGTGTTCTATAAAAGGCTAGAGGATCCCCCTTTTTTATTTTAAGTTTAGAATTTGTGGATGTCGAAGGAGCATAAAAAATTTCAAGTTTTGTTCTTTTTTCTTGTTTTCTGAACCATTCCGGTGTAAAACTTTGTATGCACATAGACATTGATTAATATCAGAGCTTATTAGATAGCTACCTATCTCAGTATCTTTTATAGATGATTTTGTTAGTTCAGCCAAACAAGATGTATGTTGTGTCATTTAAGGGTGCATATAGAACCTACTCAGTGTCCAGAAATGAAACCCCTCTCTTTAAAATCTTGCACTATTTTATATGTAGCTGTGAAGCAATATGGTGAAGTATAAAGCAGTTTCCTCTATTTTAATTGATTCTTTGGGGCATGAATGGAGAATAACTGGGAGAAACTTTTAGTTTTCAGTATTTTATGCTTTATTTTAGAGTAGATGTTTAAATTCTTGAAAATGTTCCAAAATTTGAATTAATGGATGGATTTTATTGAAAATCTTTCGTTTTCTATGAAATTGTTGAATGCTTAATGCTAAATCTACTTAAGTGATAGAAAATAATTTGTGATGTTCACGAAACAATATTGCAAATCTTTTGATTTCATGATGCTTGTCTTTATGACCCAATTGAAAATTCAATGCCTAAAATATTTAATCCAAAATAGTAGTCACTTTGAGATTAACAACAAATATCACATCAGTACCCGAGAGTGACCCTAGTGCAATCATGACCTGGTTATCAAAGACTTGGGATTGAACTAAAGCCAATATTTTTCTTGTTAAAGCATAATTCCCCTTTAGGTTGTCTTTGTTCCATATCTTGTAAGAAGGATAGGCTCTTTGCGGTCTTGTCTGTGAAGAATTTATTTGCCCTATTTTCTACCAGTAAAATCGTCGTCAACAATATCCACCAATAATGCTACAAAGATTGAAGGGATACTAAGAGGGATTCTACTATGCAAAGAAAAAGGTTTGAAAAATATCGATTTGGAATGTGATTCGATAGTGACCATAAATGCAATAATAAGTGGCCAAATTGGTGACTAGAATCTAAAGTCCAAAGTATCTAGAATAAGGGAATTTTTTCAAGAAATACAGATATAATTGATTAGCCATATTTACCGAGAAGCAAATAGGGCTGCATATCTACTTGTAAACTATGGTATTGACCAATTTGAAATATCTTAAATAGCTGGAAGTCAAGCACATAAATGGCAGAGAATGGATTCAATAGTTTTAGCTGATATGAAAGTGATTTCCAGCGAGGGCATGGACAACAATTCCTAAGTAGTGGGAGGACTGGAAGAATAACTAACAGAGGAATAAGCAAGGTTTTGTTGCATCAGATGGGGGGAAAGCACAAATACCTAAAATAGTTATCTTCTCCCAAAAAAAGAGAAAAAGAGGGATTTCCACTAAACTATCAATAAAACCAAAGAATCTAAATCAACTAACCATATAACATCCTTTAAACCTAAAACCAATCCACATGATCTTTTCCTTCAAACCTGAGCCTGCTTTAGTGATGGGCCATATTGCCTAACACTAAAGAATCTGACCATGAAGTGTGTAAAATTTGCACATTCTCCAACAATGCTCGTGATTATATATCAACCTACTTTTTGTGGTCTTGGCCTCCACAAATAAATTAAACCTAGATAATGGACCCGAAACATAAGAATCCACAAACTTAAACTTGCTTTTAAAGATCCATAATTTGTCCTTAAACGATATTATCCTAGATTTGGGGTTCTTTTCCCCTTTCCCTCTTTTGACCTTTTATCATTCATCATTTTCTGAATTCAGAGTTAAAACTAAATTTTTTAACATAGGATGCAAGAAGGATAAGGTGATTCATCCATGTCTATTGTCAAAATCCATTAAGGTATTGTCCCTAGGCTGAAGAAATCCTCTTCTTTGTAAGCCAAATTTAAACCAAGGGTATTTGATTTCGAGTTACTAGGTAACTAAAACTTTAGGCTCAATAATCCATAATGCTTTAATCTGTGTGAGGTCACACTGATAAATAACCTCTATATGAATGCAAAATGTTCAAATTAGGTTTTATGGAAATTACCTGAATTTCCCAAAAATGGTCTAAAACTTTAAACATATATGTAGTAAAAAAATAAAAACCACTATTGTTGTGTATCACATGGTATCAAAATTCATGGCATAAGAATATACAATATAAAAAGATGCTCTTTGTGGGGTATAATTTTTCTAAGTACTTAAAATATCCTATATTGGGTCTCTAGAAGTAACCTTGAAACCCCAAATGGTCAAACATTATTTAAATTTGGGATATGGCAACCAACGTAAAACCACATTCAATTGAAGAAATAAACTATAAAGCTTAACTTTTAGAATGAGGAAATAGTACTTTATATCAAAGAAAATTCATTCACAATAAACAAAATTTGAAAGAAAAATTTCAAACTATCTCAACCACTTGTTTTCTCCAGAAACTTCATTAGTCATTCATAGTATAAGGCATTTTAAACTATAAATTTTAATTGACATGGGCTATATGTATAAGGTTTCTTACATCTCGCTCATAAAACTTTTCCTTTCTATTCTAGGGTTCTTCAGTATTATTCCTATCTTTCAAACAACAAAAAGAAGTCATTTCACATTTACTAGTGCCTTACATTGTTTTGGGTGTTCTACTTTTAGCCTTTGTCTACAAAACTAATCAAAATTTGGCCAAAATATACATATTACTCGGACCCATACTCCATGAACTCTTCTAGCACTCAAAATATTCTAGGGTTCATAGTGATATAGTTTCCTCAGAAATTTGTAACCCACCAAGGTTTGGCTTTAATTCCTTCAAAGCTCTTCACCACTCACGTCTAGCAAAAATGGGAGACAACATACCCCTAGAGGAAGCCCTAATTCCCTTGGCTGAGGAACTCCAATGACAAGTCATGCGACCTTCATGACCTCTTCCAAACTGCCTAAAAGGTGTGGACAAAATAATTCTCCGGTCATTTCCATGACTACCTCCTTAGGTACCCAAAGATCAAGTAGAGAAGTAACAAAACGCACTAGAATGCCAGTATTGACATGATAGCACTCTTCCAACACCATAAACCTCTCCCCTAATATAAGATTTATGGCCTTAATTGTAAGGAAACCATTCTCTTGTAGCACAAGTTTTAGTCTTTGTTCTGTGACTTGACCCAAAAAGACCAATTGGCTTCTATCACTGGTCAATAAGATTGGGGACTCCATGAATGCCAAGAATTATGATTTCTTCATAATGCAAATAAGGAACAGTGCCTAAAATAATAAGAAAAGGCCAAATCATGCAAACACGGGTGGGAATCAATTATGTTTCAAATGCAAGATCTCTCGTATTGGCTCATCACAAGGTCGAACTAGAGGAAATCATCAAACATGAAGGAGTTGGCGTATACACAAGTGTGAGGATTGAATACCATTAATAATCTAGTAAGATCAAAATGTGGTGACAATTAATGCACAATTATGTCAAACGCCAAGTGTTGCATTGAAGTTAGTAATTATGAGCAGGTGTCACATAGGGGCTGGCAAAAAAGAATGAAGAAGCGATATTTTAATAACTAAACAAAATTAATGTATACATAGCCCATCCACAATTAAAGGCATGAATAAGATGTAAAATATGGCTAAAATAAAATAGCCAAAAAATTGAAGGGTCCTTATACTATTGGCCTTTAAAAAAGAACTAAGAAAGATAAAGGGTCCCTACAAGTATGCAAAGGTAAAATGGGTGAATAGAACATCTTCCATTATGCAGTAAAAATAAAACTTTATGTGAGTTACCCCATTTTGGTAACACTTACCTTATTAAAAAAAAGATCAAACAGAAAATGAGAACACCTTCCATGCACAAGAGTTCCAAATAATGATTTGTTATTTCCTCAAAAAGAAAGAACTTACATAATTAACTTCAAGAGTTAAATTTCAATAGAGAGTGATTATAAGAGAAAACCCTAAATGATAAAGGAATTAAATCATGACAAGTTTCAACATCACATGTGATGAGACAAAATGATCTAATAATAGATCAAACTAATAAAAGAAAAAATCACTCCTAAGTTTAGCTTAAGTGCATAAAGTGAAATTGGCCTAATAATTAATTAAAGATTAATTAATCATTAGTTAATTAATGATTTCTCTAACACCCTACCTTAAGTGAAAGCCTAGGGAGTAGCTAAAAACCCTAAAAAGAATGCATGATGGGTCCCAGGAAACAAGGCTCGATGATGTACCCATGTACAAACAATCTAATCTCTCACAACTAGAGAAAAGGAGAAAACCTAATGGGAAACTCCTCTCCAAAAGAGAGAAAGGTGAATGAAAGACTAAGAAGCCTCCAAAACATTGTCCCAAAAAGAATATGAACATGAAGAACATTTTTGAAGCATGAAGAAGCTATAAAAAATTGTCAAAAGATGACTGTTATAGTGTTGAAATGAAGAACCTCCTTTGAAACAAATGATCATGATCAGGATCAAGAAGATAATAATCTGCATGAGTTCTCCTAAAGACACTACTCAAATCATATGGAAAACAAAGGAAAACATCTGGTAGTAGAAGATATAGATGGCACATGAATCTACATGAGTGACCCCAACGACACTAGTCAACCATATAAGATGGAAGTAAAAAATACAGGTACCAATAGTCAGAAGAACACTGATCAAGTGATAATAGGTCATCTCCAAAAGTAGGAATGCAAGATTGTCTATATGGTAAGTGCTCCATTTCACCGAAATGTGTGGGTAAACAACCATTGCATCCACCAAGTCCACAAGAAAAAATATTGAATATGTAGCTCACTCCAAAATGAAACCAAGGAAGTATTAGTACCAACAATAAAAATCCCCCATAATGCTAAAAATGGAGAGCCATGACAGGTCCACTAAAATTGTGTCCCCAATAAGTGTATGTAGTAGAAAAAACATTTGAACATGCACATGAAAATACTTGAAAAAAAATGGGTGTGCAAACAAGACACACTCACATGAGGCATGAATCACTAGGATTCAATGTTGTCGTGGAAGGAACACTCACTTGAAAAAGGTGTGATGGAAAAAAAAAGGCCTACACAACCCCCCCATGACACTTTATATCATAGTGTGAGTACAAAAGGTAAAGGATGTGAAAAAATTCCCAAAAGCAAGTACAATAGTGGCACTTTATCTCAATTCTACAAAAGAGAAAGTGCTTACAAAAACATGTCTACAATGCCTAAATAGGACAAAATGTTGGAAATGCATGTAGAACAACCAATAAAAGTCATCCCACACAAACAAAAAGTTTCCAAGAGTCAAAATGTCCAAGTAATTCACTAGAATGTGAAAACAAAAAAATTGAATCAAATGTACCTAGATGAAATCTATAAAAATTACATGGATGCCTATGAAGGGAATTGAAAGACCTTTCCAACGCCTCAAGAATCATGAAAAAACAGAGAAACAAGTCAAAATTTATGAGCTCAAGAGTGAAAATAGCACATTTGACTTCAACGGGCTATAGAATGCACCCAAAAAAAATATGGTAATGAGACCCACACCACTAGAAAGTACACAAAACCAACTTTTTGATGATATCTCAATTTTGATACCATACACCCAAGTTATGGCCAAAAGAAAAAAACTACTCTTTTAAGACAAATGGAGGCTAGGAGAGGGCCTTGCTAGTGTCTGTACCATTGATGTCATGCATCAACATGACATTAGCAAAATATTCCAAGGAATATTCGCTTCATCAAAAAAACCATCAATTGGAAAATAAAACTAGGTAGAATATTCCTCAAGATGCTCCCTGCTAAAAAAATTGGCATGCTTGCCAAAAAATGAAATCGATATTGAGAAATTTTTTGGTGGTCATGTGTGGAATATTCGTAGGAAATCTAGAAATATTCTGGCATTGGTAACCTGTGGGGAAACACTGCCAAGCATCTCTCACTAGCCACACAGGCACTATATGTAGTGAAGTGCTATAAAGTGTCTATCTTTTTTATTATATTTTTTAAGAAATGTGTAGGATGGTCATATAGGGGCCATACAAGCCCCTATATAAAAAAATGGCTAAAAAGATCCCCTTAGAAAAATAGGGATAATTTATAGTTAAAATTTTTCTGCATGCCTCTTGAACGTAATGGTGAGGTCTATTTTGCTCTAGAATGCACCAAAAAAATTTCCAAGCCCAAAACCTACAAAAAATTATGAAGATTCAAGATTTTATGACCTTGTGACCCTAGTTGAAGAGAACCCTCAAAATTCAAGAGGGGGTTTGTTGAATCCGTGCTTTGATACCATGTTAGATTTGTGAAAAACACACACAAAACAAAATCAAACAACAAACGAGAGCACCTTCCATGCACGAGAGTTGATAATAATAATTTTCTATTTCCTCCAAAAGAAAGAACTTATAGAATGGACCTCAAGAGTTATAATACAATGAAGGAGAGTGTTTATAAGAGAAGACCCTAAATGAGAAAGGGATTAGATCATGACAAGTATCAACATTACATGTAATGAGACAAAATGATCTAATAATAGCTCAAACTAATAAAAGAAAAAAATACTCCTAAGTTTAGCTTAAGTGCATAAAGTGAAATTAGCCTAATAATAAATTAAATATTAAATAACTATTAGCTAATGAATTATTACTATAACAAGAATGAGTTAGATGACCTTGTTGTTTATGGAAGCTAAATCAATAAAGAGGAAGAGGTGTGCATAAGTGAATAGCCAAATGGATCAGATCTTGAAATTGATCATGTGAAGTGTGTTCATAGATGTGATGTCAAGGATGAATAAGAAGCTATTTTCTTTTTTATTCATTTCCCTCTTTTATCCTTGTTAATGATAATGAAGCTACTAATATTTGCTTACATGCATATGATTTAGATGTGACTACACTTAGAAATAAAAAAATTAAGACAAAAGTTAGTACAATAAGTGATTTTCAATTTGAGAACCTTTCCCTTGATGATTGTGAAGATAGTGAGCATGTGGATGCATATGAGAAGAACCTATTTCTTTGGTGCAAGACTTGTTGTCCATCATGCAAACTATGCTTTAGTTGGGTCACAAGAAAATGTTGTTACAATGATCATGTAGGAAGAAAAATTTGTTATGAGTTTGATTTTAGTAGTATATATGACACATAAGATTGTCAAAGTGAACATAAAATAAAGAGACAATTTTAACTTAGTTCTTCACATGAGGTGTCTCATAATAGTGATTTTTGTGTTGATTGTATGAAATGAAAATTCAATCATGCTTTTGATTCAAATATTGAATCTGAGTGAATTAGTATATATGAAAGTGATGTATGTTGGTCACTTGTTATCCAATGGTTTGATGAGGATACTATTGATTACGAGGCTTTCATTTTTTAATGTCAAGTTTCTACTATTATGGATAATGGTGCACTTAAATTGGAATATTTTATGTAGGTCCAATATATAAATAATAATGATGTTGAGTAGAAACACATACAAAGTTGAATATTAGTATGAAATTTAACTTGAAGGTGTGCCTAAGCTTAATTTTTCAATTTGGCATGCATGGGGAAAATTTTCTTTATGAAAATCATCAATATTATTACACATACTTTACTTTTCCATGTGAATTGGAGATTTTTTCTTTTTTCCTCAATTCAATTAGGGAGGTCAACAAATGTAACAAGGTTGAAGAATTAGGTGTTGTATTTTTTCTTTCATTTACATATGATGCTATTTACTTGGCTTTAAAATTTTACCCCCTACTGCTATGGATATGATTGATACATCATCGAATAAGTCTTGCACATATTATTTATGGTTTTGGTCTAGTAGAAAAATTGATAGATATGCGGTTCTCCATTTTTTGATTAATTTTTACATGTTGATTCATGGAGATAGAAGTTGCATTTGGGTGGTAGTTATGAATATGGTTTGAGGGAGATAAGCTCCTTCAATAGACTTGTATTTGATAGATAAAAGTGATTACAACAATTTATCATTTTCCTTGTTCCATGGATGTTTTTGTTATGTATAACCTAAAATAATGTTCTGAAGTCTTATTTGTAGCCATATATTTAGTTCCCTTTACATGCATGTCATTATTTTTAAGTTGTTTTCTTGTACATTATTCCTTGTATTTTTTCTTATGTACATATATTCTTATTTTTTGTCTTTCATCTCCCTCCTCACACCTTTTTTCCTTTGTGGTCTACTCCTAAATATAGTTGATTCTCACTATGCTCACAAGAGTCACACATCCCCAACCAAGATAAATGTTGTGACTCGATCTCACAGTGTCATTTTTTTCTTAAGTTCCAGTCCCTTTATGCACTTAGGCATCATGTTTCCCATCACATATAACTGATCTAAGAAATATTTGTATGGTTTTTAATTTTTCTAACCTAAGTGTTCTCCCTCTTCTTCCTCCATATGCTAATCAATGTGTTGGAGGTTGCAAAAATCCCCAAAAAAATCTAATTATAAAGGTTTTCACATCATTTCTAATGACTAGATATTGAATGTTAGAGTTATATATTTTCCCTTCCTGGTATGCCTTTCCTCTCAAAATATGGCTTGTTCCTTTGTCCATGTTAGGATATCAAAATTTCCCATGTTGGACCTTTCCTTCATTTCATACTTTCATCCCTTTTCCCTATCAAAGCTTCAAATTTTTACTTCCCAGCATCCCTTACGTCTATTCCCTATCTTTCCCATCCCTTTGTTGTTGTTTCAAACTTTGTCTTGTAATATTTGTTGTATAATTATCAATACCATGCAATATTTTTTGAATATGTAGCCACCCAAGATTTATGAGCTTCAATGAAAGCACAAGAGATCAAATATGAAATAATAATGGTATTCTATAAAAGGATGTAAATGATAGATTGCATATAATGAATTAGAATGTACAAAGAGAACCCCTTGGTTATATTGACCAAGGTGATGCATGGGATTGCATAAGATTATAACATGTGTCTTAATATTATGTCTTGAGACATAAAGTGATAATTATCCTATGAGTACCCTAATTAAAATTAAGTAACTAGTGTGAATAGTATCGAGGTGATGAACCAGTTAGGTAAAACACCTTGTTCACACCAACATGTCTTACTAGCATGCCCTTCTTCTAAACTTTCACTCCCTAATTTCTACACTAAGTTACTTTGTGGAGTCATAATTTTGGTCATCCCTTTACTCACATACCTATTCCTTGGTATCATTGGTCCTTGACTTCTAATGTTTTATTTTATACATTTTTATCAGAGTCAAAGCTATGAGGATATCTCTAAAGTGGCATTTTTAGAATGAGTTATGAGCCAACCCCAATCCCTAATATTTTTCACTATGTTATCTCATCATTATTTTGGGTTCAGATGTGTCCTTATTTGGGTACATGTAAGATGTATTCTTGACTCCCTAACCTTGACATTTCACACTATTCACCTTTTTTGAATCATGAGTTTAGACTTGTTCTTATGTGTATTCCTTAGAAATGGATAAATTCCCCTTCATCCCCAACTCTTGATCTTGACTCTCCAGAAATAGTATGGGTCATGAGGTATCCCCAACCCCTAATTCTTGAAACTCCAAAACTAACATATTTTGTACTATTCACTCCCACTAACCTCTCTTCTCAACTCAAGTTACCATTAGTGACTAGATTTGACATTGCAACTACTACATAATGGCTTTTCCTAACCATAAAATGGACACAAATTCAAATGTACTTTCATGGGTGGAGGATGAAGAACACCATGTTGCTTATAATGGGATGGTTGTGCTTATGACATGAATGATTTTCAAGCAAATTTTGGGTCACCATTTTAATAGATTTCATGATATCTTAGTTGGTTCTATGCATAGAATTATGATATAGATAACCCTCTCTTAATTACTCATGTGGGTTTAAGTGACCAAATGAAGTGCAATGTAAGGAAAGATTTAGGTTTTCAATCCTTCCATTCCTAGTCACCATTAGAGTAGCTCATTTTAAAAATCGTGAAAAGGTAGGTACCTTGTAATAGATGTTTGTAATTGGATGTCTCCTTGTCTAATTGTATATCTTCAAGATGATTTTGAAGTGAAGAAAAGTGATAAGTTCTTCCTAGCTTAGGATTTTTTTCATAACATTTGTTGGTGTGAATATACTAAAAATTCGATTAGTGTCATAATACTTTAATGCATTACAAAATATTATTTATAATGGTATTTTTCCTATTGCATGTGGATTTCTACAATTTTGGAGAGGGATTAGTTAGTATTTCATGTAATTAAAATCATCTTTCTTTGTTATTTCTATATGTTGTGTACTATGGTAATCGTGACTCTATAACCTAATATATGGAACTGATCCTAAAAGTGTTTGACCCTCCATGCAATTTAAAATGAACAAAATTATTCACCAGTATTGTAGAATTAGGCAGTAAGTTCATATGCATTTTATGATTCAATGTTATATCTAGGGAAATATCTTCATCAATATTTAGTAGTTTTTCTCTTGGTGTATCATATTTGAATATATATATTAGCTTAATAGATGGCATAGCAATATTTTTATTTTTTTACTAATAATAAAATTTAGGATCACAACTAGCAATTGGGTATTGTTGTAGATTATTTATTACATGCACATATATTTTCTTGTAACGAAAATATTGTTCAAGTTCACCTTTAGGAATACCCTTTTAGATCTATTTAAGCCCAAAGTGAAGGGGATTTTACCCACTCTCAAAAATTATCCTTTAACCCTCCTCAATCTATAGATGAACCCATGTTTTACTTTCTTGATGACATATCCATAGCCCCGAAGGTAAGAAGAGTCCTAGGATTGTGGAGTAGCAATTTTGGGACCTAATAAATCTAATGCTAGATTCCTAACCATTCCAAGGGAGTTGATCAAGATTCCATCTGATTGGACTACTCTTTTCTCTATAAGATAATAAGTGAAGTTGAGGGCATCTACAACCTTCCTAGATATGACTAGGCTATTTGAATCAAAGTCTATCATATAGTTGTGTACCAACTATCTTCTTAAAAAAGTGTTTAATAGAAGGGCTTTGATTTAAATTTTCTTACCTCAAATCCCATCATTTATAGAATAGTAGGTGATAATTGGATGAACTTTGTTGTGTCCATAAGTGATGTCTTCTATCTACTTGAAACTTTTTCCTCTTGAGTGCTTCCTCTATCATTCGTTTACTTAGAAATATGAAGTGTCTCCCAAAGTGTAACATTAACTATGGATTTCTTAAGTTGTTCAACAATATTGTAAGAACTAGTAAATTGAATTTACTTTCTTGTTGTGGGTGCCCAATGTACTTGTATTATTTCCATAGCAAGGTAGATGTTCTTCGAGTCAATTCTTGGTTGGGTACTAGAATTTTTTAGTTTGGTAACTTTTGTAGTATTGAACTCATTTAGTTTGGTTAGGAAAATCACCACAAGTATTTAAATGGATATGGTGGGAACACCAAGCATTGACACCTTTTTCTCATTTTTCTTTGTCAAAGGCACAAGTATTTCTTATGCTTATTCTTCTATCACCATCTTCTATATTATTTTCTAGTAGTCAAATATGTACGAGACAAGAGGTGTTGGTTTTGATATTTCAGGGGATGTAGTAGGCTCAAGCTAGGTATAATATTTTGAATTCTCCCAAGTCACCAATATCTACTAAAGGGTGATTACATACTCTATATAAGTTTTAGCAATCGATAATTGATTATTATGATCAGTGCTCAAGCTATACTCATTGTGGAATGTGGCTTTGGAATAGTGGTTAGTGAGACATGCTACAACTGTGTGAGATACCAAGAAATTATACCATCATTTGATATGTTCATGTGCATAGTTTTTTTGTGCTATGGTTAGCTCTCTATTTGGATTGTGTAGGATTATTTACAATGGTGAACTACCAGTACCAATTGATTTTTCTACATAGGGGGCCTAGTCAATTGATATGTGAGCTTTCTTTAGTATGATTGGTTGTTATAAAATAGATTCTAATCTTGATTGACATGCTAGTTATATTGCTATCTAGGAGAGTGTTGATAGGAAGATCGTTGTATGCTATGTTAGTTTTCTTAAAAGTGATGACCTCATTAGACATGGTGTAAAGCAGATTTATCATATCGTCTCACTTAGAAGAATTTGATGGTTAAAAAGTGATATCCTATGTGTGGCTTTATGAGGATTGAATTCAAGAGTGTCTTAGAGGTGGATTTCTCAATAGTAATTAGTTGGTGGAGTGGTTAGATATTTTGGGATAATGGTATTGGGAGATGAGGGGTCATCCTACCAACTTGCATTTGATCCTTTTCTACTACTAGGGCCAAATCATATTCTTTTTGAAGAGTATTTTCCCCTATTTTGTATTTCTATAGATGTCTCAAAATAAAAATCCCTAATATAGTAGAGATATTCCATACTAGATGGGGGACATACCTCAATGGAGATGTATTGACATGTATTTTGCATCCTACTATTGAATTCATAAAACATATCCATTAGGTATATTTTGATGGTAGCACGAGTTGTTCTACTAGTCATGAAGGATCACCTTTCTCCTTGAATCTGTTGAGGAAAATCTCACATAGCTAGTACTAATTTGTAATAAAAAATTATGGAGGTGATATCAATCTAGAGCCCTACACTTAAAAGAAGAAGAAAGTAGTCTAAGAAAAAAAATTTCTTCATCAATGGTGTAGACTATGTAGTAGTTCATGAT
The DNA here is from genome assembly GCA_007258455.2 of Sequoia sempervirens. Lineage (NCBI taxonomy): Eukaryota > Viridiplantae > Streptophyta > Pinopsida > Cupressales > Cupressaceae > Sequoia > Sequoia sempervirens. The sequence goes on along the minus strand of VDFB02193867.1, from coordinate 4,466,063 downwards.
GTCATGTAGATATTCCATTGGTGTGACATGGTTTTCTCCCATTAAATAAGAGAATGTAGAGAAACAACTAGCATGGTTGTCTATACTATAGGTGGTTTTAGTGGGATTAATAAACATTTAGTATTATATGTGAGGTGTACTATGTGCGGTTGGTGTACAACCATCATAGGTATTCTTTGGAAACTGTAGGCTTGTAGCTACAATGTAGCATGAGGTCTCCTTTTAGGAATGAACACAAAAGGTAGAATGAGAATCTATGGATTTTATATTTATGTGTACCTTGTGGTGATTTGAGGGCACATAAGCTTTTTCCAGACCATTGCTAGATGAGAATTTGCTAGGTAAAATTACCTAAAATCATTGGCTAAGGACTCACTAAGTACTTAGCTAAAGTGTACAATTTGTGTGGGATCAAACTAGAATTTTAGATTGTTCCTATTGAATTCATGTGCTACCAAGCATACCAAAAAAATCTAGTGGTTCTAAATGTCTAACTTCGAGGGGCCAATGTGCTTGGCATGAACTAAAAAGATGAAATTTTTTTCTAGGAAGCACTATTTTTTGGATTGTAAGGGTGAATCCCAATAAAAAAATCTCTAGAATGAGATGATCAACTCCCTATATATCTATGACCAAGCCTAAAGTATTATTTTGTGGAAAAGTGGTTAGAGATTGTAGAAAATAAAATAAATTAAAGCAAAGGTTTGTATAGGATAGAAACAACCTTAACTAGAGAAAAACATAATATCTAAATGTAGTGTACAAAATTGTATACCTTTACAATTTCACACTATGTTTGGGTCCCTTAATTTGTTGGAGTTAATTAAGGTTCTAATTTTCCAAATTATGCATTCCAAAGCCTTATTCTTAACATTTTTTGAATGGGGAACCAACAATAAATAAATGCATTTAATAAATAAATTGCCTTGGATCATATGTTTCTTGGAAGTATAGGCTAGGACCCATTCGCCCATGGGTGAATGGGTCCCCTTTATAGGATATGACCTAAATTAAAATATGTTTTTGGTGTCATTCTAATGATTAAAATTCAAATTATAAGTTTCAGCTATTAGAATCTATTTTTTGAGAAATTAGATAAATACCTATAAATACCTAGTCTTTTTATCATTTGAAAGATAACACACACCTTCTAGCATTCAAGAGAAAATATTATTGTCAAGATTATTCAAGAGAAGCATTATCAGTCATTTCTAGTAGCAATCAAGATCCTAACATCATGTCAAAGTTTATGTGTGTTCATGTTGTCTTGTGAAGGCTAACAAGTATTGTAGGTCTTCATGAATTCAAGCATTCAAGCAAATCAAGAAAGTAAGATACAATTCCATTGAAGTGATGTGTATGTCTTTAGTCCTTCAAGGAAGCTATTGAAGGATGGTGAGTTGTAGCAAATTGGTCATTCATCATTTCCTTCCTTTCCATTAAGGATTTTATCATTGGCATTGCCATTGTGAAAGTGGGAACCCTATTCATAGGGTTTGAATGAGGTAAACCCCTATATGGCACAAACATTTTTCCCTCTTTATGTATGTGCAGGTTACAGGTTGAAGAAGGATTGAAGAGATCTTAAAGTACAATTTTGCATTGTTGCATTTGTTGTCATCATTCTTGTCAACCTACGAAAGCTAAGTTTGTAGAATTCATTTTCGACATTCTGACAAGTTTGCAGGTGTAAAAAAAAACATCTTAGATCTAGCACCAGAGGACTATAAAACATGTTTTTGGAAGCCTTATCAAAGACCCATTCGCCTAGGGGAAAAAAATCCCTCTGCACATGTCAAAATCAGCTTTTGGTGGCAATTACATACTCTCTGATATCTCCCAGATCTGCTTGCAAAGTGTTTTTACAATTAGTTTATCTTTGGGAAACTGCATTTTACATATTAGGTCATATAGTTCAATTAGTTTCAACATTTCAAATTATTTATAGATCATTCCTAATCATTCTAAGGCCCTAAAAATTAACTAACCCAAGTCTGATTGAGGTTGAAAGTCAATCTCTTGGCTTTGTGGTTGGTATTCTAATGAAATTTGGGAAAAGGTCCCTTGAATCCTGGGTTCTTTGCATTTAGGACCTAGGATTCCCTTTTCCCCACATTTCATTTTGATGAACCTGACATTTGACATTATAACTTTTTGATTTGGAAATTTTTAAAACCCTAGATCTAGGTTTTGCATCATTGTGTTTTGCATTATTCATTTAAGTTTGCATATTGCATGTTTACATCATTCAAAACTCATAAAAATTCAAAAATATTGCATACATTTTCAATCATAGTTTGCATTAGTTTGTGTTTCATTCATTTAAATCAGAATTTCATTCAAAATTGCACTCATAAATTATCATTTTTTTTCACACATTTGCATTTACATCTTATTGCAAAATTCTAGAAAAATAGTCATTGTAAAATATATTTGCAGAACCGACCAAAAAAAAATTTGTTTGCAAATAGGAACAAAAACCTCAAACAACAATTCAGGCACTCAATTTTTTATTTTTCAAAACCTTGTATAAAGACCCATTCGCCCCTAGTGAACCAATCCTTACAGTACAAGTGCTTTTTAAATTTTTTGCACACATTTCTATCTTTGTCTACTTAGATTTCTTGTACTTGCAAATCTTTGTTACAGTTTCAAAAATTGCATATTCTAAAGCATTTTACATTTAGTTCATTTGGTAAAAGAAATTGCATTATTTAGAATAAAAAATTTCATTAAAAGTCATCATTTTTAGGTCTTTTCATCTTACAATCAGTCAATTATCATATTTCAGATCTAAAAATTGCATTTCAATTTGCTCAAATAACAATAATATTCTTGCATACTTGCATCTTGTATCAAATTGGGAAATGCTAAGCAAAACTTCATCATGGATATTTGTTTTGGTAAAGTGTGGATGTCCTTGAAATCTTTGGTTGATGTTTCAAGTTGTGTGTTTGGTGATGATCCTAATGCAATTGAGACTATTCATGATCCTTCACCTCCCAATGCATGTCCTCGAGAAGTAGACATATTGGATGAAGATGAAGAAAGCATGCAAGGATTCATACACAACTCCATACATAACCTTGAGAAAAATGCAGCCTTCTACCCCTCAATGCAATGGCCTAGTAAACATGTCAACAACCAACACATCCCATAATTCCACCACTTGACATGTTCAATCTTTTGTATCCTGAAATTGAATCACAAAACAAGTCTCAACTACCAACCATAGAGGACCCTATTCAAAATGAAGACATATCTATTGCTACCTCTATGTCCTATGAGAACAAATCCACCAACACACCCATTAACCTAGAGCAATTTTAAGACCAAGGCTTTAGAATTTTGACAAAACAAGGATGTTACATAAGGAATGAGCACGAGATTCATCAATTGCTAGAACAAATACCATCAGAAGAAACTAAGGGATTAGGATATCAAGATCCTTCACCTTCACATCAAATAGCTGCTCAATCAAGTAAGAAAAACAAGCCCTATAAACTTAAGAAGCTACCATTTTTTACATAGCATAACTGAGACTAAATAGGCCTTAGATAAATTTCTTAGCTTAGGATTAATTTCCTTACCACTTATTCAAGAAAATAAGAAAGGAAAAAGCAAAAAGATGTCTTATTATGCATATCATAGAACACTTGGGCATCATACTGACAAATGTCATGCTTTAAATAAGGTATTAAAATAATTTGACCCTTTTACAAGTCAATATGATTGTATAATCAAATAACAATTGTTTACTTTGATCCTTGCCATGTGATAGTTGTAGAATTATAGCATGCTCACTACCACATGTATTGAACTTTATGTACAATTATCTTTTAGTATTGCAAGGAGAAGCATATCATACTATATCTTGGATCATCCTTGTCCTAAAGTTGGGGGCAAGGGTATAGGTATCCTTGTCTTTGGTGTATTTCTTATTGAGATCCCTATCTATCTCCTTAAAATGTTAGTGTAGCAAGTACACTAACATTTTAAGGGGGGCATATAGTCCCCCAATTATTGTTTGCATGTTCCCTTCTTAGTGATGATGGCATGCATCTCCTAGGAAGTGTGACCATATTAATCAAAGTGTGGCTTTCTCAATCTATGTGAAGTATCAATTTTGTGGTAGTGTTAGGCTTAATGTCCCATAAGAGTGACCCTTCTTGGCATATGATATTTCTCTTGGTGGTAATGTTATGGTTTGCATTCCCTAAGGCATGAATCTTGTGTTCGTTGACTAGTCCTCTCTTGGTGGTGGTGTCAAGTGTGATGTACCCTAAGGTGTGACCTTCCATGCATTAAGTAAAACCTAGTTGATTATTTTGATTGTTTACCTTGTCATAATCATGGCCACCGAGCATAATACAACTTGCTTGTTAGTGGTGCCATGTTATTTTATTCCATGAGTGTCTAGCATAATGCAACTTGCTATCCTTGTGAAGCAATTTTATTCCATGAGTGTCTAGAATAATGCAACTTGCTAGCCTCATGAAGCAATTTTATTCCATGAGTGTCTAGCATAATGTGACTTGCTAGCCTTGTGAAGCAATTTTGTTCCATGAGTGTCTAGCATAATGCAACTTGCTAGCCTTGTGAATAATTTTTATTCCATGAGTGTCTAGCATAATGTAGCTTGCTAGCCTTGTGAAGCAGTTATATTCCATAAGTTTCTAGCATAATGCAGCTTGCTAGCCTTGTGAAGCAATGATCATTTTTATAGGTACACACCTAGTGAATATCGGACTTCAATAGACCTAGTGTGTTTCTCATATTTTCCTTGGGGGCTCACCTAGTGAATATCAGACTTCACTAGCCATTGTGAGTATGTTTTATAGACACATAGCATAACATAACTTGCTAGTCCATCTTTTTTTATTTTTTGCATTAATTTTGAAATTGGATGTTTGTGTACCTTGTATTGCTGCTACACATGTGTGTGCTCTTTTGTGCCTATGTTGGGTTTCCATGAGATCATAGTTCTTGGGCGCTTGATCACTCTCCTTGATCCTTTTTCATCTTATCTTTCCAATAGTTGTAGAATTGGACCTCCCTTGACATATATTTTTCTACTTTAGTGAGATTTTGAGCATAAGTTCATACTCTCACTAAAGTGGGAGCTAAAATTAGTGTAGAAAATTGTATACCTTAAAAATTTCACACTTTGTTTGGGTACCTTAATTTATTGGACTTAATTAAGCTTCTAATTTTCCAAATTATGCATTCCAAAGCCTGATTCTTACCATTTTCGAAAGGGGAACCAACATTAAATAAATGCATTTAATAATTAAATTTCCTTGGATCATGTGTGTCTTGGAAGTATAGGCCAGGACCCATTCTCCCATGGGTGAATAGGTCCCCTTTCTGGGCCAGGACCTAAATTAAAATATGTTTTTCGAATTTTTTTAATTATTGAAATTCAAATTGTAAGTGTTATCTTTTGGAATCTAATTTTTGAGAAATTGGATAAACACCTAAAAATACCTAATCTTTTTATCATTTGAAATATAACACACACCTTCTAGCATTCAAGAGAAAATATTATTTTCAAGAGTATTCAAGAGCAACATTATCAGTCATTTGTAGTAGCAATCAAGATCCTAACATCATGTCAAAGTTTATGTGTTCATGTTATCTTGTGAAGGCTAACAAGTGTTGTAGGTCTTCATGAATTCAAACATTCAAGTAAATCAAGAAAGTAAGATCCAATTCCCTTGAAGTGATGTGTATGTCCTTAGTCCTTCAAGGAAGCTATTGAAGGGTGGTGAGTTGTAGAATTTTTTTCATTCATCATTTCCTTCCTTTCCATTAAGGTTTTTATCATTGACATTTCCATTGTGAAAGTGGGAACACTATTCATGGGGTTTGACTGAGGCAAACTCCTATATGGCACAAACATTTTTCCCTCTTCTTGTATGTACAGGTTACAGGTTGAAGAAGGATTGAAGAGATCTTGAAGAGAAATTTTGCATTGTTGCATTTTTTGTCATTATTCTTGTCAATCTATGGAAACTAAGTTGTAGCATTCATTTCTGACATTTCAACAAGTTTGTGGGTGGAAAATAAAATCTCAAATCTAGCGCCAGAGGACTATAAAAAGTTTTTTTGGAAGCCTAATCAAAGACCCATTCACCTAGGGGTGAACCAATCCCTCTACACATGTTAGAATCAAATTTTGGTGACATGCACATACTCTCTGATATCTCCTATATCTACCTACAAAGTGTTGTTACAGTCTGTTTATCTTCAAGAATCTACATTTTACATATTAGGTCATATAGTTCAATTAGTTTCATCATTTAAAATTATTTATATATCATTCCTAATCATCCCAAGGCCCTAAAGAATTCACCAACCCAAGTCTAATTGAGGTTGAAAGTCAATCTCTTGGCTTTGTGGTTGGTATTCTAATGAAATATGGGAAAAGGCCCCTTGAATCCTAGGTTCTTTGCATTTAGGAACTAGGACCCCCTTTTCCCCAAGTTTCAATCATGATGTTATAATCATGAAAATCACATACAAACATTGAATATTGAACAAAGACAAGTAAAAAACCAATTAGGAAGATATCTACTTGTCATTAAATTCATTGATTATTACACTACCAAATGAATACATTTCTAGAAACATGCATAGAAGCTCTCATAAATAGAAAAGAATAAAGGATAGAATCAAACAAGCCACATCAAGATCAAAATCTCCTCTATATTACTATGATTCGCTTAGAGAAACAATCATTGCATCAGACTATGTTAGCTCAACTATTTCTATATTGGAGAAATCCTCTCATGGCTACTCTAGCAGAATAGAATCCTCAGGATGACACAAGGAAGCCTCAAGTGCTAGAATTGCATAGTTAGGAAAAACAATGCAATGCTACTGACCTACAATAGTGTATCACATGTGGCCTATTGGATGATATTACAAGTAATAGTTTCGAAAGTATATTGGATTTTTTAGAAACCTTTCCCTTTGCATTTGTGATAATCCTTGAGATCATTCCATGTTTCCTCATTTAATCTGTGACTTAACTTAAACCAAAAATCCAAGTGGGGTTGCCAATTATAAAATTTATTTATGCTTACTTTCATAATATAGCCCACCTACACCAAGTGTCATAATGTTACAACTTCCTAATAAAACTTGTTTTTATTTCAACAAAAATTTCCACAAGCTATTATACTTGATCTAACTTAGAGCATCAAACGACACATGAATTCCAAGAATTTACCTCCATCAAAACTGTGTTAGAATTCAAAATACCAAAATTCAATCAAAAGTGGGGAGCCATGTGAATGTCACAAGGTATGCTTGTTGGTTGAACAATGAGGAAAGTTGAATCTAGTTCCTATAATAAATGATTAACCATAATTATTATGTAGATGCATAGAGTAGTTGTAATACTCATTGGTGTATTCTTCTACCAACTACTTCTTTTATTTCAATGCAAATATTGACACTTTGTGCATTCATCCTCATGATGTCTAAAGGGGTAAAATTCCTCTTGTAGATTTTTGACAAAGGAATTCTAACTAGGAGAGCCTTTATAGGAATATCATTGTGTTAGTTTTCTTAAGAGCAATGGCCTTATTAGACATGGTGTGAAGTAGATTTATTATCTCATCCAACTCAAAAGGAGTTGACGGTTCAATAAAGTGGTATCCTATTTGTGGCTTTATGAGGATTCAATTCAAGAGTGTCTTAGAGGTAGATTTATCAACGGTAATTGGTTGGTGGGGTGGTTGGATATTTGGGAACAATGGCATTGGGGGATGAGTGGCCAACTTGCCAACTTTCATTAGATCATTTTCTAATACTATGGACAAATCATATTCTTGTGGGAGAGTATTTCCCTTATTCTTTATTTCCATAGATATATCAAAATAAGTAGCCATAATATACTAGAAATATTTCATACCAAATGGGGGAAATACTTATTGTCACGTGAAATTGCACCTTACTGAGCTAGGCTCAACATTCCATTGACACAATGGGAATGATCTTAGGTGTGGGACCTTGATGTTGAGATCAAGCCTCAAGAGAAGGTTGACTTACTTTCTAACCTAAGGGAGTAGTGTTGGTCCAACATAACACTGAATTAACTCTGAACTATTCCTACTACTAACTTCATGTATTAGAAAAGGGGGAGAAAGAGGAATACAAAAAATAAAGGGGTGGTGATGCACCTAGATTAATAGTGTTTCTTCCTACTTATCTTAGCGTAGAGAAGAAATGAAGATGTCAAGAAACTCACACAATCTTCAACTCTACTAACTCTAATGAGCTTATGTGAAGGTAAGGGTTTGATAGATGTCAGGAGGGAAGAAGCATTCCATATCCAACCTTGCAAAAATGTATTAACACAACATACAAGCGCACAAAAATAAAGAATGTACACTCAAAAATGAAGGAAAGATGTTTATGCATAACACAACAGAATGGAAGAGAGGAAAAATAGACAACTTTTAATTAATTCAGAGGCTTGAAACCTTGTTATAGTAGAAAAGGTGCAAAAATGCATGTCTCTATTAGAGAATTGGGAAGAACCCTTTACAATGAGGCTTAACAGCCTTTTTATCCATCTTCTTAGGGTAGGAGAGAGATAGTCCATATGACTAGGTAGGAAAACCTAGCCATGACCCTACAAATCATGTGCAGACATGTATCCACCCTAAAAATTGACTTAGCCTATAAAAATGGCCCTGATATCCACATCATGCTTCCACATTGATGAATCCATGGATAAAACCCCCATAAAATCTATTGTAAAATCCTAACTAAGGATGGTCCTCTGACATAAAAGTAGTCTATCAATAATAAATGAAGCATGGGAACCACTCTCCTCCTAGATCCACACTCAATTGCATTAAATTTAATTTTCATAGCCTTAGAAGCTAAGATTAGATGTTTGAGAGGAGTCACTAAAAATTAATGGTGTTTTCAAGTTGAAAACATGCTTCTTAGGAGTATTGTCAAAGTTTTGGGCCCAAGCCTACCATCAAACCAATTAATAAAGCAATAATTTTTTTGCAACCTTGAAATACTACTATCTACCATCGGGTCTTGGGAATACCAAGAAATTAATGTTGGAAAGTCGAGGAGAAGAGCATCCTTGATTTTGAAACCCTGAAGAGAAGACCTATGTTGAGCATTGAGCTTCAGGCTTCAGGGTTACCACTTACTACCTATTGAAGAATAAGAAAATGAAGAATATTGAAAGTTTAAACCTCAAAAAAATGTTTCTTTTAGGCATCGGGTCTCACCTATCACTTGCTAAAGGAGAGGAAGAAGGAGAGGAAGAGGAACAACAAAATTCCAAAAGTTTGGTGCAAATATTTGGAAGAATGTGGGGTGAAAGGGAGAAGTCAGTATTCTAGGATCGAGAATGAAAGGGGAGATTTCGAGCATCGATATTTAGGGGGAATGTCTACCACATACCAAAAGACATCGAGAAAATGTGATCCCCAAAACCTTGAAAAACCTCAAACGTAGGTGTTTATACAATATTTCCTTTGTTGATCGTTGAGCATTAGGCATGTTCCTTACAACAAACTATTAAAAATATGAAGGAAAAGATAACACCAACAACCTGAAGGCTGGAAACCCCATGTAATGCCCAAAACTTTCTAACACAACTCATTTAAATTTCATAACACAACTTCAAATTTTCAACCACAACACATGACCAACTCACAACATGAATGCTTTCAAGCAAGAACAGGGGAACCTAAGGGGCTAGACCTAATTCCTCAGGGGTTCATCTTTGGTGGCCTTGCCTACATACGCGCAACATAGAGGAATCGTAGTTTGACACAATGAACTGTCACCTAACCCAAGTTGGTCATTAACGATAGTAAACACATAGGTTCACCATTGATCTTGCTATAGTTTAGTAATTTCATAGAATAGTCAAAAAGGGACTTGAACCAACACTAGTCTGGTCAACGGTAATGTATATCATCAAGCCCAAATCACAAGATACTATAATAAGGGTAAACAATTTTTTTTATCATTGGTACACCCATAGGACCTCAAATTAATTTCATAAACAAAGGATGATATATACCAACACTCAAATAAAATCTAGTATCAATCCATACAAATACAAAAGACCTATATCCTTAATAGAAGATACAACCCAATGAGTTCACACAAAAGATCATCACTCACACACCACTATAGGGTTATCATTATTAAATGTGGACAACTTAACTCCATTAAAATAGAGATCTAGTTCAACATTTCCATGACCAAATCAAATATACAAGACGTGAAAGCAATACTCCCAACACTAAAGTATAAGCTATGACATTCTTAATCTTTTATAAATGTAAAACCTTTGCATAAGATTAATCAGTTTTAAAATAGATATAATATAAACAGATTAAGATATCAATGTCAATTAAATCAAGACCTAAACTATTACCACTAAATCCCTATTTCAATTATCCTTAACCACCCTTAGTCATATCTCTAAATTAAATATTTCAAAATATTATTGTAAGATAACTACATTATTTTACGATTTTAAAGAGATCGGTATAAAAACTCAAAAGAATATTAGAGACATAAAATATTCCCTGTAGACATAAAGATTCAACTGCAAAAATTAGACTAATCTTGCCAATTCTCATTAATTAGCAAGGATAAGCATGATTTTCTATGATAGTAATAATATGACAATTCTATTAAAAAAGAAAAATATTAACTTAATAGACCAACTATTTGCTACCCGAAACTAATATTACCATAAATTATTATGACACAATGCAAATTTACTTCAAACTCACAGAAATATCTAATGGTTTCAATTATATAAAGCTTTCACTATGATTAACCAATTTACTCTACTCAAAATCTTTAAACACATTTGTTGCATAATTATAAAGAAAATAAAAAAATCTCAATTGCTCAAACAAGTACAGACAACTAATGAAAATTACATGTATGCATACAGTATAAGATAGGATCTGATAATCATCGTTCCAAAGAACAAATATAACATAACTCACCTTTTAGATGCACCAGTTAGCCAAAATTTCAAAACTATTGACTTAGATATGTTCATCTTGATTTTTAGCAAATTTTCGGTTTGGTTAGTAAGGGCAACAAATTCTCGCTTAAGAAAAATCGAGTAATAACGAACATAAAACCTTATTTACAATCTCCTTAGTGCAGTGACTCAAAATAGTTTGAAGGCCTTGCTAGATTATGTGGCAATCAAATAATCACATAAAAGAATGAAATGAAGTGACCTACAGGTTCTTATTTTCTTTTTCCTCAAACTAATGAACATTCAGTAGACCTTGGAAATATTGGGGGTTTTTAGAGCTACCAGATTCTTGAGCTCGAGACAAGATATTGCAGCCTAATGAATGAATTTTTTAATCGTGAACTAAGTTTGTTTCCAGGCTGTGAGGTAAGGAATTCTTCTACTGTAAAACGAAGCATGCCAATTATCCTTTAGAAAAACCCTTGAAGTTAATCCACGCAAATATATTCGTTTAAGGAAATTCACGTTATCTCTACTCTTACAGAGAAAATTACAGGAGTAAGAATTTCATTGCCATACCTGTCGTGTTCTTTGGATCAAATCCAGATGTTGATTTACCAAAAGTCTAATTGCATTTAGTTGGGCTTGGGTCCAGACAAGACAACCGCCTCAAGATATAATTTAATACCCCCTTTTCTGCATGGATTGATCCAATGTGATCGTGCTACTATGCAATAGATTTGGCACTCATTTTCATTGTGCAACAACACGACTCACGCAAATCCCTGCCCAAGACACCCAATTAACTACGCAGGGGGCTGGTTTGTTTGAAAAAGGATTAAAGAAGCGTTTTGCAGGTGTAAATCAGCATTCCACGGAATATAGCCCCTCATCCATTATAGTGGCATCAAATGATTGTTTGTGCCTGAAAACTTCAATGCTAAACATGCATGTCAATGTAGAAACAATCGTCCCAACAGGTCTGGAATTATTTTGCTGATTATTTTGAACAGATATCACCTCATGGAATGTGATGCATAAACTGCCAGACCATATCTTTGGAACTCTTCCATTTTCTACCTCCATCATTACCCAAGTTTCCCCTCTTACACAGTCCGCTCTAGTGTGGTCTTGTTGCTGTGCGAACAGCTTTGGCAACTTGGTTTACATTGTGCAACCACCAACATTACCCGATCGGCGGCCATGACTATCGATTTCCATCTCCCATCCCCCTTATTCTTAAAGAGATTTTGAGGAAAACGATCAGGCTTGTCAAGATAAGCTAGGAAAAAGCCTCCCAAAAGCAAAGTAAATAAAAATGCTTTTAAAGCAAAACTGAAAAAGAAAAAACTCCAAACAGCAAATAAGATCATTCACACATAGCTTTAATTCTTGTGTATCACCACCTTGTTCTCCTTCCTTTTTCTTTTTCTCCTCCGTGAAATGAAATTCAATGTTCTTATGTAAATCAAACCAATGCTACTTTTCCCGCCTACACCTCCCAATTGGAAAGAGTTTTATCCCTAATTAAACAAAGCAACTTTCATACTTAAAAATATAGTGACAAGAGAATCCGTCCACTCCAATAATATTCGATGGTAGTTATCTCCCCATATGCAGAAAATTGGAAAGTTTATGCCCTTGATTTAAATTTAGCATTCCCCCGATTTATTGCATAGATTTAGTGGAGCTTTTTAACATGTTTCTTTTAAAACAAGAGAGAAAAATGCCTCTCATGATTTTAAAAAAAAACCAAAATTCATTAAAAAAGATTCAAGTAAAATAAAGTTAATGTTTTGGGAGTCTTCTTTTAGGGTTCCACGTATACTTTCTTTAGAAAGCCCTTTCCTAAATATAAATCCTTAAATATTCTTTTAATCATAATTTTAAAAAAGTAAGGAAAATAACTACTAACCCTTGGGAATAGGGAATGGGAAAGTAACTTTTAGTTTAAGTTTTAATGGGATTTTCTTATATTTTCTTTAAAATTAAATAAATGATATATTCATAAATAATTATAGTTTTTCTTATACTTTTTATTTTTATATATAAACAAAAATTTATTTAAATAATTAAAGACAATATGTAAATGTAATAATTACATGAGAATTTTATCATCTTTTTTTTTCAACTAGTTATACTAGAGAAATTCACAATATAGTTACTACCTCATATTCTCTTCATTTATTTATTTTTATATCCTTATTCTCAACATAATATCAAAACAACAAAATGTCTCATTAGACCCAATCTCAATTCAAGCATATGTTATCAATTTGCAAGATCTTATGTCCCTATTACTATTCACAATTAGGAAGTAACCTTCTCAAAACTAAATTCATTGTTACCATGGAAATAACAAATCTAAGAATATTAGTTGCATTACTACCACATAAAACTACATGCAAGTTATTTATGTTTTAAAGAGAACAATCACCTCACACCAAAAACTATAAGGAGATCCCAAGATACATCAAAGGGAATTGATTAGGTGGCCTTACACCCAAACAAGACTAACACTTAGATGTTTCTTCAAGGACTCAGACTTTGGGGTCGAGGAAAATTTTATGTATGCAAATGATTAAGGGGGCACCAACATCCTGAAGAAGATTTTTAAAGGAGATCAAGGTGTAGACACTGAAAAATGTCCTGAATGATATCATGCACTCGAATCGGGTATACTAACATCATTTCCTCTCAAATCCATCATCTGTTCGCTTAATTAATTGGATTAGTCTAGCTATTTAATTAATTGTGTCATTTTCGTCTATTAATCTAATTCATTTAATCGAGTTAATTCACCCCTTTGCATGCTAACATTTTGTCTCATTAAATTAAATAAATCAAACTATTTAATTTAATTTCCTAAGTCCTCTTATTCAATTAAATAACCCTAAGTTATTTAATTAAATGTCATTTCACCGTTCCCCATTCATTAAATAATTTAATTTAATGGATCACTTTTAATTCTTCTAATTCCCCTAATTGTATGATTAAACCTTGTTTAATTAGAAATTATCTAATTAATCCAATTCCTCCCACTTGCAAAGGAATATTCCAAAATAATATTCCTCCTTTCCACAATTTAATTTAGTTTTAATTAACTAAATAACCTTTTTCCTCACCCATGAGAATATTCCAAAGAATATTCTCTCTTCTCTAATCATTTAAAAAAAGGGAATATTCTCACTTGGCTTCTTGAGCAAGCTAAACTTGAAACCTCTTGAGCAAGTTAACTTTGACCTCTTAAACATGTCAAAAGTGTGTTTGTTTGGAAGGAATGAGGACCCTTGATTAAATCTCATCTTGCATTCTCATCCGTTGATGAAAATCCATGATTCATGCCTCCAATTTCCTCCATCCTTGACCGTTGATTAGCTTTTTCAATCTCAACCCTCCATTTCTCATTTGTTTTCCTATAAATAGAACACTATTTGGAGACAAAGGGATCCATATTTCAATTTGCAAACTTATGTTGTTGGAATCACTCACACTCACACTCATCTTTGCTCACATTTAGCATATTTTAGTTCATTTTTAGCTGCATATTAGCTTTAAGCTTCCATTAATGGCTTTCATGCACCCATTTAGCTTTTTTATAGATTAGGGTTTGAATATTTTAGCTTGGAATCCACTTAAATTAGCTTAGCTTTTGCATATTTAGATAATTTTTAGCATAAAATCATGTTAATTTAGCTTGCATCGTGTTTAATTTAGTGTAAATCATGTTTTCATCCGCATATCACAACGGTTTCATCGGTTTTCTTCAATAGAATCGATTGGAACAGGCTCACTGATCACAAGATTAGGAAAAGCTCGTTGTTCCACATTAACACTGTTGCAAGTATGAGCAAGTTTGGTGGTGTTGTCATTAATGTTGTCATTGATGTCAACATAGTTCAAAATGTTACAGATTATGCATGTATATTTGAGATGTTGTTGAGATGTTGTGAGTACATGGAGCTATCCTTATGATGTTGTAGATGTGCTGAAATGATGAGTTACCAAGTGCTTTTGAGAAAATTAATAGAGTGAAGTCATAATTATGTATGTGTTCAGAATGTGCTCTGGTATGTGCTATGTATTTCTTTTGTGTTGATCCTATGCTTGTGTGGATCTAAAGGGTTGTTGTTGGATATCTATTGGTGTCATCTTCTGATTTTTTGGTTTTGGTCTGATGGAGTGTGAAAGTTGTGTTCACCGGTGTGTGAACTGGTTTGGAAGAGTTACTTTTTTGTGGACTAGGAGAAAAGTTTCTGCTGCATAGTCCTTCGTTGTTTCAGTTCAAGTCTTGCAGATCTAGAATATATCTTGTAATAATGTTCTCTGGGTTCTGGTAGAGATGTGTGTGGTTTGGTGTTTTGGAAGACGAGTTTCAGAGTTGTTGTATGTGTTTGCACAGTCCGAATAGACTGATGGAAGATGTTCTATGTTCGAAAGTGGTTACACTTGTTGTGGATGTATCTGAAGGTATCTGAGATGTTTTCTCATGCATAATGAAGTTTGTTACGTTGTCTGTGTATTGTCTTCTTGCTAGGAAGCATGTACTTCAATGTTCATTTGTGTTTTCATTAGGTTTGGCCGACCTGGTGTTTACACTTCATATGAAGAATTAAAAATTTAATTAAGGAAGTGTGTGGTTGATCTGCTCAACGTTGCTTTTGGTCTTGGTTAAATGTTTTAATTGGTCCACTCTCATTCCTTTCCATCGCGAGAATGTTGGGTCGCCGATCTAATTTGAATTTATGAAATGAAGCATATGTGGCCGAACTTGGAGAATTTTTCTAAGGTTGAAGATGGTATAAATGCAAGTCGAGTTGCGAAAGATTAAATCATACAAAGTAACAAAGTAAGCCACAAGTGAAGAGCAGAGTTGTGCGGAAGTGAGTTGAGGCAACAATACTTTATTGTATTAGATTCCTGAAAGCAGTGAGCTGAAGGTTTCTACAATCTGCTAATCCAAGCGCCAGATGTGTGTAAATTGATGTCGTGGATCTTTTTGTTATCCTTTATATCTGTAGGTAGTGAGCCTCCCTATTGGACAGTGAGTCTTTCCTGTAGGCAGTGAGCCTTTGTATTTGGGTAGTCAGCCTCTTGTATTCAGTTTTTCTATCACTTTATATTGTGAGTTAATCCTCACCATGGTTGTTCCCTTATTGGGTTTTCCATGTAAAATTTGGTGTTCATTGTGTTGATTTTTCTTTCTATTATCTGCATTTCATGTTCATACTTAATAACAGAATAGTGGGGTTGTAAAGTTGATAAGTGTTTGAAGTTTTTTATTTGAATTTGGTGACAACTGATTCACCCCCCTCTTAGTTGTCTTGCGCATTTTAACAATTTGTGTCAGAGCTTTGGTTCCTTGGTGTAGAGCTTAACCGCTTAAGGAAGATCTAATGGCACATTTAAGTTGGTGATCCCTATGTTCAATAGATCTGATTACAGTGATTGGAAATTGCAGATGAGAGAATATATTATCTCTCTTGGTTACAAGACCTAGAAGGCTATTGAGACAAAGTATCTTGCACCAGTGAGTGGTCCTACTACTGCAAATGAGGTTTCTGCTATTGAGGAGAATGAAAAAGTGAGGTATGCTATTTACAGTGTTTTATCCAAAACTAAGCGAACAAAAGTTATCTCTAGGAACTGCTAATAAAGTTTGGAAGAAGTTGGAAGATCGTTATGAAGGAAATGATAGAGTGAAATTGACAAAGAAGTTGACGGAAAAGCGTAGATATGAGAATATGAAAATGGAAGGAGAAGATATTGCAAGCTATTTTCAGAGGGTTGACCTGGCAGCAAATGAAGTTAGAAATCAAGGGGGTACTCTGACTGATGAAGATATAATTGAGAAGATTCTAATGACTCTACCAGAGTGTTACAGTGACAAGGTTTCAATTATTGAGGAAACATATGATCCTAAGAAATATACTAAAGAAGAGCTATTTGGCACCTTGACTACATTTCAGATGAGAAATTTTGGAAAGAAAGAGGAAAAGACATAAACGACATTTAAAGCAACAAAGATTGAAGATGATCCGAATAGTGATGGTTCAGATGAGTTGGAAGTGAACTTTACAAGGAAGTTGAAGAAAGGTGCCAGTAAGTATAAAGGTATGTTACCCTTTAAATGTTTCAGTTGTGGTAATATTGGTAATTATGCTTCAAGATGTCTGAATAGAGTTGTACATAGAAGAACAAAGATCATAAAGATAGAAAGGATAAGAAATACAAAAAGTTGTACAATTTTAGAGAAGAAGTTGGAATCTCTGATGATGAATTTGATTATGAGGGTGATGATAGTGAATGCTTGTTCTTAGCTTTGGAGAGTAAATCTATGTTTGGAGAGTAACTCTAGAAAATGTGCAAGAAAAAGTGATTCGGAGAACAAGAAGGATGAGATGGAAGGTACTTTGGTCACCGTATTCCATGCTAGAGAGGATGAAGACTATTGGGTGATTGATAGTGGATGTTCTAATCACATGACCAGAGATAAAAGTAAGCTCACTAAACTTGAAAAGTATGATGGTGGTTTGGTCATGTTCGGTGATGATTTTGGAGAAAATATTGTTGGGAAAGGTACAATTAGCTTTGATGGAATACACAACACTGATTATGTATATTATGTAAAGAGCCTAAGGCATAACTTGTTGAGTGTTGGACAAATGTGTAGAAAATGTTTCAAACTTGTATTTCAGGATAATACTTGTGAGATCAAAAAAGGATCTGGAGCTATGGTGGTTGCAGGAAGGAGAACTCATGGAAATATCTATCAGCTTAAGGGTGTTGATGGTCAATGCCTTGTATCTCAAGTTAATGAAAGTTGGCTATGGCACCGAAGAATGGGACATGTAAACTTTGATAATCTGGTCAGGATCAGTTCAAGAGATGTTGTCTAAGGTCTTCCTAAAATCATAAAGCCTGCTAATACTGTTTGCAAAAGTTGTCAATTAGGGAATCAAACATGATACAATTTAAAAGGAAACGAGAAAACTACTACCAGAATGTTGGAATTAATTCATACATACCTCTATGGTCCGACTAGAATAGGAATCCTAAATGGTGATAGGTATTTCATGCTCCTTATTGATGATTATTCTCGAATGACATGGGTTGCTTTTCTTAGAGAAAAGACTCAAGCTCCGGATAAGTTGAAAGTATTCAAAGCAAGAGTTGAAAATGAAGTGAACCTAAGAATCAAATGTTTAATAAATGATAGAGGTGGAGAATTCACTTCTAGTGATTTTAATGCATTTTATGAACAGCATGGCATAAAGAGACATTTTTATGCTCTAAGAACCCCTTAGTAGAATGGAGTGGTTGAGAGAAAGAATCAGACTGTATAGGAAGCTGCAAGAACCATGATGAAAGAAGCAAATGTACCAAATGTGTACTGGAGAGAGGAAATACAGACTATTTTTTATGTTCTTAATAGAGTTTAGATCATAGGCAACATCACAAAGACTCCTTATGAGTTATGGACTAGTAAGGCTCTTACTGTAAAATACTTTAAGGTGTTTGGAAGCAGATGTTACATTAAAAGAGATGATGAAAATCTTGGGAAGTTTGATGCTAGATGTGATGAAGGGATTTTCCTTGGATATTCAACTACCAGCAAAGCATATAGATGCTTTAATAAAAGATTGAGGAAGATTGTTGAGAGTGCTAATGTGAAAGTTGATGAAGATATCCACATACCTATTGAGATAAGTGAATTTGAACCTGATGATCCTATTGGTGCACCAATACCTAAAGAGAATAAGGAAGAGGAAGAAGAATAGACTAAAGAAGAAGAAAATGAAAAAGAACTTGTTCCTAAGACTCCTAAGTATGTCCAAAAGAATTATCTGGAGGAACAAATAATTGGAGATAAAAGTGAAGGTGTGAAAACAAGAAGTAAAGTAGCAGCTGAGGTAAATTTATGTTTACTTTCTAAAATAGAACCTAAGTATGTGTGTGAAGCATGCGAAGATGAAGGGTTAGAGCTATGAAAGAAGAGTTGCAGCAAATAGAGAAGAATCAGACATGGGAACTGGTTCCTAGACCTGTGAATAAGAATGTAATTGGTTCAAAGTGGGTGTTCAGGAATAAGCTGAATGAAAATGGTGAAGTTATAAGAAACAAAGCAATACTTGTATGAAAGGGATACTCACAAGTTGAAGGCATAGACTTTGAAGAGACATTTTCCCCGGTGGCAAGAATGGAAGCTATTAGGATGTTTTTGGAATTTTCTGCCCACAAGGACTTCAAAGTATATCAGATGGATGTCAAGTCTACATTTTTGAACAGTGAACTGGAAGAAGAAATATACATGGAACAATCTGAAGGATTTCAGTTATCAGACAAACTAGACATGGTTTGTAAATTGAAGAAGGCATTGTATGGACTAAAGGAAGCTCCCAGAGCATGGTACACAAGATTGGATAGATACCTGACACAACAAGGATTCAACAAAGGCTCTACTGACAAAAATTTTTACTTCAAAGTGCAAGGTAACAAAATGTTGATAGTGGTAGTATATGTTGATGATATCATATTTGGAGGAAATAAAGGTATGTGTAAGAGATTTGCAGAGGAAATGCAAATTTTTTTTGAAATGTCCATCATTGGTGAGTTGAATTTCTTTTTTGGTCTTCAAGTAAATCAAACTAATAAGGGGATATTCATTTCATAATCTTAGTATGTGAAAGAATTGTTAAAGAAGTTTGGAATGGATAACTCTAAACTGGTTAGTACTCCTATGATGACCAGATGTAAGCTGGGTAAGGATGATGAATCTGCTAAAGCTGATCAGAGCAAATACAAATCTATGATTGGTGGAATAATGTATCTTACTGTTACCATACCGGATATCATGCATGTAGTATGTTTAGTTGCTAAATTTCAAGTAGATCCTAAAGAAGCTTATGTTATAGCTGTAAAGAGGATATTTAGGTATCTTAAAGGCACACCGGATTATGGCTTATGGTATCCATGTTGGACTTTCCGTAGCACCAAAAGATCGACCTATCAATGCCCGATACAAGCTTCGGTTAAGAACCACAGGAGGCGATTAGACCATGTCACAAACCCAAGTGCTAGTGTTGCAAGGAAGACCAAGGGTCACACCTTGCAACAATCCCCCCCCCAACACAAGCATGAGGTTTGAACCTGTGACCAGCTCTAATACCAATTGTTGGACTTTCCATAGCACCAAAAGATCGACCTATCAATGCCCGATACAAGCTTCGGTTAAGAACCACAGGAGATGGTTAGACCATGTCACAAACCCAAGCACTAGTGCTGCAAGGAAGACCAAGGGTTACACCTTACAACAATCCAAAGGATACTTATTTCACTTTAAGTGCTTATACTGATGTAGGTTGGTCTTGTTTTTTGGATGATTGGAAGAGTACTAGTGGAGGTTCTTTCTTTCTTGGTGGAATATTGGCTACATGGTTAAGTAAGAAACATGACTCAATTTCTTTATCCACTGCAGAAGCAGAGTATATTGCTGCAACATCCAACTGTACACAATTTTTGTGGATGAAGCAAACACTAAAGGATATTGGAGTGATATGTGATGAGCCTATTCCTATCTTCTGTGACAATACAAGTGCTATAAAAATTTCAAAGAATCTGGTAATGCATTCAAGAACAAAACATATATCTATTAGACATCATTTTCTAAGAGAGAAGGTATTGGAGAATAAAGTCAGGCTGGAGTATGTGTCTACAAAGGAATAGATTGCAGATATATTTACTAAGGCTCTTCTGAAGGATACTTTTGAGTATCTCAGGGAGAGGTTGGGGGTCATTGGCCCTCCGAACTAGGTACACATGGAGGTGCATCAGTCCAGTGAATCCACATATTCTTCATTTACCTGGACTGATGAATGGGTCTACTCTGTAGGGGGAGTAGAAAGTTTTCATTGTTGTAGTATGAGTTGCATGGGTGCACTCCTAAGGGGGAGTGATTAGAGTTTTTGATATTTTCCATTGATGTCAAAGGGGGATAGAGAGTCATGTGAAAAATAGTAGAAGAGGAATGTTGTGGAGATCTAGAAAATAAAGGAGAGTGTTGTCTTTGATGGTTTTTCACATAATGTGTTGCCATCAATGATAAAGGGGGAGATTGTTGCAAGTATGAGCAAGTTTGGTGGTGTTGTCATTAATGTTGTCATTGATGTCAACATAGTTCAAAATGTTGCAAATTGTGCATGTATAGTTGAGATGCTATTGAGATGTTGTGAGTACATGGAGCTATCCTTATGATGTTGTAGATGTGCTGAAATGATGAGTTACCAAGTGCTTTTGAGAAAATTAATAGAGTGAAGTTAGATGTATGTATGTGTTCAAAATTTTCTTTGGTATGTGTTATGCTTTTCTTCTGTGTTGATCCTATGCTTGTGTAGATCTGAAGGGTTTTTGTTGGAAATTTTTTGGTGTCATCTTCTGATTTGTAGCTTCTGGTTTGATGGAGTGTGAAAGTTGTGTTCACCAGTGTGTGAACTAGTTTGGCAGAGTTGCTTGTCTGTGGACTTGGAGAAAGGTTTTTACTTCGTAGTCCTTCACTATTTTGGTTCAGGTCTTGCGGATCTGGAATATACCTTGTAATAATGTTCTCTAGTTTTTGGCAAAGATGTGCGTGGTTTGGTGTTCCAAAAGATGAGTTTCAGAGTTGTATGTGTTTGCACAGTCTAGATGGACTGATGGAAGATGTTTTGTGTTTGAAAGTGGTTACACTTGTTGTGGATGTATCTGAAGGTATCCAAGATGTGTTCTCATGCATAATGAAGTGTGTTACATTGTTTGTGTGTTGTCTTCTTGTTAGGAAGCATGTACTTCAATGTTCATTTATGTTTTCATTAGGTTTGGCCGACCTGGTGATTACACTTCATATGGAGAATTAAAAATTTAATTAAGGAAGTGTGTGGTTGATTCGAGACATTGATTTTGGTCCTAGTTAAATGTTTTAATTGGTCCACTCTCATTCCTTTCCATCGCGGGAATGTTGAGTCACCGACCTAATTTGAATTTATGAAATGAAGCGCATGTGGCCGACCTTGGAGAATGTTTCTAAGGTTGAAGATGGTATAAATGTAAGTCGAGTTGTGAAAGATTAAATCATACAAAGTAACAGAGTAAGCCACAAATGAAGAGAAGAGTTGTGCAAAAGTGAGTTGAGTAGCAGTACTTTATTGTGTTAGATTCCTGAAAGCAGTGAGCTGAAGGTTTTTGCAATCTACTAATCCAAGCTATGGATGTGTGTAAATTATTGTAGTGGATCTTTCTGTTATCTTTTGTATCTGTAGGCAGTGAGGCTCCCTGTTGGACAGTGAGTCCTTCCTATAGGCAATGAGCCTTTGTATTTGGGTAGTCAGCCCTTGGCAGTGAGCGTCTTATATTTGGTTTTTCCATCACTTTATATTGTGAGTTAATCCTCACCGTGGTTTTTTACTTATTGTGTTTTTCACATAAAATTTGGTGTTCATTATGTTGATTTTTCTTTATGTTATCCGCATTTCATGTTCATACTTAATAATAGAATAGTGGGGTTGTAAAGTTGATAAGTGTTTGAAGTTTTGTATTTGAATTTGGTGACAACTGATTCACCCCCCCTCTTAGTTGTCTTGCGCTTTTTAACAAACATGGAACCAATTCCAAAAAGGGATAAGTTTTAAATGGGTTAGAGTAGAAATTTAAATGCTTTCACATTTCATAATGTTTAGTTTCAATAAATGTTTAGCTTAACTTTCATTTGAATGATCTTGTTTAAGATTAAGTATTAGTGGCTATCTTATGCTTCGATTATTTATGAATCAAGCATAATCGGCCCATACTAGTATCCTCGGTTGACATTCTGGCACTAGAAGGAGGACAAACCGTCAATTTAATCAATTTCTATCTCGAATTCCGTTAATTTTTACTTTTGCGGGAAAGAGAAATGCCCAACTCAATTTCAATACAATGACACTATCGTCATTTCAAATAGCGACGCCTATTAAATGCACTAACGCTGATTAAACAAAGAGGGATGCTAATAATTTATCAAGGTATCGAAGATTTACAAATGGCTATGCCTGACCAAATAGTGACGCTATCGTGCTCTCTAGTTTTTCTACAGAGCGACGTTATCGTGTACAACGATGCTCAACTTTGGTAAGAAGTTTAACGATTGTTTTTCATCTTGTGTTTTAGTTTTTTTGATTCATTAGGGTACTAACATGCCTCTAACGATGTTTAGGGTTTTAGACTAACGTGGTTTTGCAGGTTGGATGACACAAAGTTAAAGTGAAGAAGCATTTTCTTATCAATATTTTATGATTGTAACAAGCATTTGAAGGTTTGGGGAAATTATAAACCAATTTATTATGCTTTTTACTTTATTTTCTAGGACCTCACTAAATTTCATTTGGGTTTAAAACGAATGCTCAAACAAGACTAAAATTGAACCCTCATCTCATCATTGTTTTTGGGTTTAAAATTGAACAAGGAAACTTAACATTTCGTTTGGTGCATAAAATGAATTCATCTTAGCTTTAGCTGTAAAATGAATCAGTGTCTGCTTTGTTGTGACACACTTGTAGTGCGTATCCAATCCCCTTGCGCTTCGTGCGATCTTGGGTGAAGAGAAACACTCCAAGTGTACTTCACTATTTGTGTGCACTTACAGTACATATCCAATCCCTTTGCACTTCGTGCAATCTTGGATGAAGAGAAATACTTAAGTACACTTATGCTTTGTGTCACCCTTAAGAGAGGACTTACTATGAGACACACCCCACAACGGGAAACTCATGGGAAATTATTTGCAAGCATGTTTACTGGCGGGATTATTAAAGGTTGGGAAATCATGAGAAATTACCTTCTATCTTGTACTGTATAACGTATTGCACCTAGTACCATGCCTTAAGTGGAACAAGAATGGTAGTAAGAGCCTTAAGTGGCAAAGCAGGCATGTATACAGCTGGGTGTTCTCAGTTTGTTACTAAGAGCCAAACTATTTAGTTGCCAAAAATCCTTAGTACTTGGTGGTGCAAGAACGGTCATTCTGAATCTGCCCCACATTTGTACTATTCATTGTTGAAATAGAAAAATCCTTAGGATCTTCGGGATTTTGAGATTTTATGGTCCCGAGAAGTGTGTGTTGTGGAGGGGAGCCAGTGTCGCCAAATCTCTAACTGTTCGCAATGTCTTAGTGTTTGGAGAAATCCGAGTGGGGACTCAATAAGTATGGCCATTTCAACCTAGGATTGTAAATGATTGTGAGTCAGTTTAATGCATTGCTTGGTTCCAAAACATTACAAAACAAACATTCACTATCTTCCTCAAAATTTCAAACACTTTGTCTTGAATATGGATACCTCTTGAATTATCCTTGATATTACTGCTTGCCTTAGAGATTTCTAAATATCTTGACTTATATCTCAATCCATATTTTCCAAAGACAACATAGGCAATTATGGCTTCAACCTCATGATTTTCATAAAATGGACTTTGTGAAAGTTATGGTGTTCTTGACATAATCATTTAGTTTGGAAACTTATTCAAGACAAGTGTTTGTGATAAAATCAATTCACTTAAGAAAGATTAATTGACACAATTGAACCCCACATGACTATTTGGAGACCGATTGCTCCCATTGAACAACCTGATCTTGAAGGTGCTATCATTCAACCAAACTTTGAACTCATTAACGGGGAACAAACCTATATCATTAGTAGTTTGAGAAGCTTCACTTTTTTAACAAAAGAAACACCTACCCAATGGAGAAACACAAAGTTAGGATCCCCAAAAGAAGTTCTACTGGTCATCAATTCAAACTTAGGCATCTCAGTTCAAAAGCAATCAAAACCTTATTTCAGCACTCTACCTCAACAAAAAAAAATTGTTAGTAAAATTTTATGAACATGCATTGAGGAAACATCCAAACATGTACATGTTCTTTATGTGTCAAAACCCAGGTCTTTTTCATGATAATCAACCTATCTAAAACCTTGGTCCTTTTCATGGTTTTGAACTCCTCTAAATGATCTATCACACAATCAAAATCCGTAGGGGAAGATCTACATGTCACCATTACAGACGTAGGTATCATAATTCCAAGTTTGGTAGGAAGTGGGCCTTCATACTTTATCACAATCATAACCTCTTGTTAAGAAACTATTATGCTCGATCTAGGAGGAACCAACCAGATTTATATACCCACTTCTATCCTCTCGTTTAGGCCAACATTACTCTTTAGGATTTGAACACTTCAGAGATCTAGCATCATTCTCACTATCTTGGTCTTGGAAAACAAAGATTCATTCTAAGTCAACATTGGGTCAAAAACTTCATTCACCCCTCCATCAAATTTCATCCTTCACTTCATCAAACTTTGCAAACTCTCGAATACACCATTTTTTGACTTGGACATCAATGAACCCAAAATCCTAACTTAGCTATTTTGTATGTGAAATGTATCCTTTTCCATGAATTTAGTTAAGTTAGTTATCATCTTTGAACTAGTCTATCTTGAAGCTCACAATTCTACCCTAAATATTTACAAGTTCATCAACATCATTTATCCAAACATCAAACTTAAGTTAAAAGTGTTGTTCCAAAACATTTGAAAAGATCACTTCCCACATCACCCATCTTTTCATCCCCACTATCATCATTTCTCCAAAAATACTTAGAGCGTCCCTTTTACCTAGATTTGAGTCAACTAGAGAGTTCAAACATTACAAATCTCATCACAAATCTCCCAAAGGTGACACAAAATTTATGGTAAAAACGAGATCACAACACAAGAGAATCATGGAGAAAACCAAAGTCACATTTACCTCAAGTGATCCAAATCCTTTAGAATTTGATCTGAGAAGTCAAGTTACCCCATCACAACATCCATCATCTCCGTTAGGACCATATGAGATAGAATACATCATGAACAATCCCTTTGAACCTACTAAGGAGGAAATCATGGAACTTCAAGCCTTTGAAATCATAGCTCCTATTTTCCCATCATTTGTTGCACAAAATTTGACACACGACTTCACAACTCCATCACTAGGGATAACTCAAACATTCGCTCCTAGTCTTGCAACTAGCCTTACCAAGGACTTTGGTCTAACTCTTCCATTTGAGAGCAGCACACTGGTGGGTACCCTCAATGGCAATCCTCCATCCCAAACAACCACGTGGACACCTACCCTTGGTTCTCCTCCTGTTCCCGAAGATCCCAAAAAACCATATAAACCTCTTGAACTTCATTATTCCACCACAACCTCTACATATCAAGGACACCCCTCTTCATCCATACCCATGAGTACCACAAGTGTGCCCACCATCACACAAAGTAGTATAGACCAAATATCTCAAAATAGCACACAAGGGCATGTCAATACTATACCACAGAGTCAACCCTTAATGTAGATAGGGACATCTTTACCCAATCCTCCCATTGGTTCATCTGTACTAGTGGTTTCACAAAACACATCCACCCCATCTATCACCAACCCATCTCAGAATAATCCCTTGGTTATGAATCCCACCAACCTAGGTAATACCTTGTTTACATCTCTAGCACAAGGAAATCCTCAAGACATGGGACAAGGGAATATTTTTAATCAATGGACTCAAGGTCCTAGTGTGTCATTTCCATCACAAAATCTAATGGCACCATCTTCATCTTTTCCCATGGTCCCCTTTACCATGAAAAATCAAATGGGACCTCAAACTTACATTCCTCCAAATCAATCCACCATCTTACAAGGAATGTTAAACTAAGGGAACCCTCCACCTCTCAACAACAATCCGCTACCCACTCAGAACATCAACACTCACAGTCCAGCTCTGATATCCCAACAACCACTTGATCCTACATTGCAAGCGCATGCCCTAGCTTTATAGCAAGCACAACAAGCTTATCAACAAGCCATCCAACAACAACAATAAGCATCACAACAATAGCAGCAACAACAACAAGCAACCCTAGCAGCCCAACAACAACAAGCAACCTTAGAAGCACAACAAGCAGCCTTAGCCTAGGAACAACATCAAGCTCATCAAGTAGTTTTAGCATCACAACAACAAGCCCTCGTGGCACAACAACAACAGCAGGCCCAACAACAAGCCCTCGTTGTGCAACAACAACAACAAGCCCAACAACAAGCCCTCGTGGCGCAACAACAATAGCAGGCCCAACAACAAGCCCTAGTAGCACAACAACAACAACAAGCCTTACTAGCTCAACAGTATGCCCAATAGCAACAACAACAACATCAACCAAGTTCCTACTATAATCCTCAACAAAACATTTTCAATATAAACATGTTAGGAACATATCCATCGATACCCCAATCACCCTCACAGAATCTCACACCACCATACACCCCATACAACACCTTATCATATCAAAATGCATCTGTCATCCCATTATATATTCCTCCACCAAACCTGCAAGATGATCTAGCATCGTAGTTTAAGGCATTATCACAAGAAATGCAGGACCTTCAGATAGGAAAGACAAAGAAGCCCCACACACGGAATCTATGGCCTTATCTATTTGACCAAAACATAGCAATGACATCATTTCCTCCTAGTTTTAAAATCCCCGAATTCAATAAATACAAAGGGAGAGGAAGTCTTGTGGACCATGTCAAATAATTTAATGTCATGTGTATGGAGGTGGCCTACAATGATTCTTATTTAATGCACATCTTCCCTCGAAGTTTAACAGATCTTTCCATGGATTGGTTTTCTCATCTACCTCCTGACATCAAAAATTTCTAGGAAATTACTAATAAATTCATCAATCACTTCTCCTTCAACCTTGACATGGACGTAAGTCTAGAAAAACTATACACTCTCAGGCAAAACAAAGGAGAAAAATTCGCTAATTTCTTACAACGATGGAGACAAAGAGCTAGTACTTGAGCAAATGGCCTCTTCCCAATGAACAACAAGTGGGAATCATCATAGAAAATCTAGATCCAAAATTATCATTCCACTTGAAAATGCAATGCACCACATCTTATGATGAGCTTGTCCCTAGAGCCCTTAACATCGAGAGAGCTCTAATTTCACAAGTGAATACTCAAGCTTACAAAGATCATCATCCGTCAACTAGTTCAAATGAAAAACCTTGTGTCTGGGATAAGTATAAGAACATAAAAAATGATGGTGTTGTAGATGCTAAGGTGGTCCTAAGTGATCCTAGGCCAAACAACAGTCACATTGTTAACACCCAAACAACTGTGCAACAAACAACACCTCCTCAGAATAATCAAATCAACAACACCGACATGCAACAAAGGTGAACCACTAACAATAACAACTATCCTAAATGCAAGTACACATAGTTATCTGAACCAATAGAAACCATCATGAAAAACTTGGTAGTGTCAAATCTGATAACACTTCCCAACATTGAAAACTACCAAGAACCACAAGAGAAACCATCCAGGTACAACGAGAAAGACCTTTGTGACTTTCACAAGATTAAAGGACACAACAAACTGCATGAGGCTCAAAAACATTATCCAAGACCTCATAGAGAATGACACCATATTTGTTGAGCAACCAGTCAAGAATCAAGATCTTAAGATATACAAGAACCCTATGCTAGATCATAGCAAAGGGAAAAACAACAAAAAAGCTAAGGATTACACAAATGTATAGCATACCTATTCCAATATAATTGCTTCTTATGATAGCGTCATTACCATTGTCACCATCAAGGGGCCTAGTATGAAGTGTGGAGTCACCACACGGAATGGGAAATTATCGGCCAAGGAGTTCCATCTCAATCTAAGGAACAACCTACTTTTCCAACATCCAATCCTAGCAAGTACAGTCTCCTAGATCAACATAAGAAGACCCCTGCATAGATATCGATCTTAGAGCTATTGAGGCTATCCCCCACACATAGGGAGATCTTGGAGAAAGCTTTATTAGAGTCATTTGTTCCTGAAGATATTAATACAGATCAGTTTCAAGTTATGGTAGGTCATATTGCTAATGTGATATAAGAGGGATTCGCTGCACACGTGGCTCTCCTTTCTCGAGAGATCACCACGGAACAAACTAACCTTATACACCTCAAAATAGCAGATTAATGAAATAACAAAGAACCGGGATTTAGTTATGCTTTCAACTAAGACTATTAAAGATCCTAAGGGAGCAAGATTAGAGGATTCTTATCTCAGAAGAGAAATCTTGGCCAAAAGACGTCAGCGCAGTTCTAGGATGTCAGCACAGTGCACTGTCGTTTGAAAGATGCGCTGGCATCCTGAGTGACAGAGAACTTGGGAGCTCAATGGATAAGAATAAGCCTCACTTCCAAACTCAGGAAGAGTCTGTACGAGACTACTTAATTGATCAGAACACCAAATGCTGAAGTAAATACAAAGATACTTGGGGAAATCTTACCTTTCTCGGAACATTCAAATGTTTGCACCAAGCTCCTTTTCTTAATCCTACACACAAAAGACTGAGGAGAAAGTTGTTGGGTGGCTATGTAGGGGCCTGCCTTAGTCAAACCCCGCTTTGGTGTTCCCACCTCCATGAATAGCCAAGTTGGAAAGGAATGCTAAAGGAGTAAACAAAGTGTGTGGTGAAAGCAATACCCACTCAAGAGTAGAACCCACACCACGATAAGCGTGTGGTGAAAGAAATACCTACTTGGGAGTAGAACCCACACAATGAAATAGTAAAAAAATGAGTACAAAAGGAAAGTGAGAGAGAGAGAGTGTTACCCATTGGCCAAGGCCCTCTCTGGAGCACACAGACGCACCATTGAGTGCTTGCTTGAGAGCTTCTACTACTGCTGGGAGGACCTTAGTTCGGCATGGCTTCGCCTATGAATGCACTACTATCAAGGAAGAGGAAACCTCAAAGTTGGAGCAAATGGAGAGCTAGTGTGATGTCTTCCAACCTTCAAATGGAAGGAAAAAAGAGGTTTTAATACTTGCAAGGGCAGCAAAGAGCTATTAGTTTCAGAGTGTAACCGCCAGGACACGTGTCTCAAGGGTTAACATTCCAAATTCCGCATTTTGAACTTGGGAAATTAACATGACGCGAGCGCGTCAAGCAAACGTTTGCGCGCCGTGCATTCGTCCAAGGCCTGTATTCTCGGGAAATGCGTTGCGCAAACATCTACGCACCACACATTCGTCCAAGGCCTCTATTCTCAGGAAATGCATCGCCAGGCTTCTGTTGCACAACCACTTATCCACATCCAATCAGAATCATGAAATTCTGACCCATGGGATTTTTTCATTAATATATCAAGGTGCCATAAATGCTAGGAATAAATTTCAAAATATGGAATTTCCCCTAGGTGCAATTCTATGATATTATAGCTAATCACCTTCTCACCTTCTTCAAACAAGACCTACCATCACAACCATCTCATAACCGTGCTTTACACCTTGAGGTTATCATTCATAAGAACAAGGTCAAAAGAGTCTTAGTAGATGAAGGTGATGGATTGAACATTTGTACCCTTCAATTGATCAAAAGTATGGGCTATTCAGAAGATACTGTTGAAAAGACAAAGAGTATCACCATCAAGGCATATGACGACCAAGAAAGTGTATCACAAGGCATCATCACATTACCCATCCAATTTGGCCCCCTCATTGCAAAAACTACATGCCAAGTGTTAGATGTTGATCTTCCCTATAACATCTTTCTTGGTCGACCATGGATCCATACCCTAAAATTTGTGGCATCGACTTATCATCAATATGTGAAGTTTCCTTTTGAGGGTAGAGAGATTACCATCCATGGAGATCCTAAGCCCTTTTACTACTACAAAAATCTTGAGGCCAAGTTCTATAAGATTCCCCAAGTACCCAAGAATGATGAAGGGCCTACACCTTCTACCTCATTTGTTGACCCATCATCCCTTGCATCTATCTCTAAAATGAAAGCACTCATTGTGCAGAACATACTTGATATCAAAGCAGTGATCCAAGATGATGGTTGTGGGAAATATAAGCTAATGAAGAACACCTTTGTCTTAGAAGAACTACCTATTTCTCCTCAATCTCGTGGGAAACCCACATCTAGTAGCAAAGAGCTCGAAACTATCAAGATGGTAGCTACTACCTTCACATAGCGGGGGGATTTGAATCAAGAAGATGTCAATGAGGACAATATCTCTAAACTCCTCTATCAAGATGAACGACCTATTCCAGCTCTTCCCGGGGGAAGATGATAACTAAGGCTTGTAGCTAATGAAGGGATGTGGATATAACAAGAATGAAAAGTTAGGACAAAATGATAATGGTTTACTAGAACCCATCATTCCTGAGAAATGACTAAAGAATCTTGGCCCAGGTTGTACTAATAGCAAGGTCACACTTACCAGAAAAGGTACATCTGCTAAACGGGGTACATCCGCTAAACGGGTTGAGGCTTCCTCTTGGTTACCTACATCACATGATATGACCTTAGATGACTTCCCCCTTGATATTGCTGACCTATTTGAGAATAACTCCCTCTTCATTATATCCATAACATCCCTCACTCTAAGTGATCAACTAACTGAAATACACCTAGTATACCCAACTCATTGACATGGACCAACAAGGACCACCAATTCTGGATTTATTTGAAAACGATGAAGAGATCTCAAAATTCATGGGACTCCATGACAACTTACCATGGTAAGATCACAAAAAAAGTTTTGACATAGAGCTCGACATAGGGGCATACTATGCAGAGACAATTGAATCCTTCAGTCACAAAATTGATGTAATGCAACTAACATGCAGATCCTTGAGTGAAAACCACACTATGGTACTCTCTAATCCTAAAATAGTAAAAATAAAGGACACATCTAACAGTGAAAACCTCTCTAAGGTGCCCCAAGATGAGGGATTCAATCTCCCCTTAGTGCAATGCATCTGGAAAACTTAGCAGTACTAGCAGAAAAGGCCACTCTAGTCAATGTTGGAACAAAAGAAGCACCTAAGATCACCTTCTATGTTGAATCTTTGTGGGATGAAGAATAGTAGAACCTGGTAGCATTCCTGAAAGAAATTAGAGATAAATTTGCATGGTCATACACTAATATGTCAGGGCTTGATCATGAAGTAGTTGTGCATCACTTAGTAGATTATCCTGAAGCCAAGCCAGTCAGGCAAAAAATATGAAAGATACACCCTTAGATAGCACTCTTGGTAAAACTAGAGTTGCAAAAGCTTCTTGACGTTGGATTCATCTAAATGATAGACTATCCTGAGTAGGTTTCAAACTTGGTACCAGTCTCAAAACCCATTGGGGGCATTTGAATCTGCACTAATTTCAGGGACTTAAACAAGGCATGCCCGAAGGATGATTTTCCTCTCCCTAACATCAACCTTATTGTGGAATTAACAACAGGGCATGAAATGCTATCAGTCATGGATGATTTTTCAGGCTACAATCAGATCATGATCTCCAAGGAGGATCAACACAAAACTACATTCACTTGTCCGTGGGGAACATATTGCTGGAACGTAATGCCATTCAGGTTAAAGAATGTAGGAGCAACCTATCAAAGAGCAATGACCCTCATCTTTCATGACATGATCCACAAAATAGTTGAAGATTATGTGGATGATATTTTGGAAAAATCAAAGAAAAGAAGTGAGCACATAGGAGTCTTAGGACCCATCTTCGACAAACTTGAAGAGTATTAGGTACGACTGAATCCAAAAAAATGTTTCTTTGGGGTTACATTAGGGAAACTTCTTAGCTTTATTGTCCCACAAAGAGGGATATAAATTGATCCAGAAAAGGTAAAATCCATCCTCGACATGGAACCACTGCAAACACTAAAATAGATGAAAGGATTACAAGGAAGATTGTAGTCGATTAGAAGGTTCATAGAGCAGCTATCAGAAAAAAATCCACCCCTTTTCGCATCTTCTCCATAAAGGAATAAATTATAGGTGGGATGAAATGTGCGATAAAGCTTTCTAGCAAATCAAACATTATCTAGTAAAACCTCTAGTGCTCATGCCGCCAATACCAAACAAATCATTGATCCTGTATATCTCAACAACATCAGTAGCACTAGGAGCTCTTCTAGCACAACATGATGAAAATAGAAAGGAAAGATCTATCTACTACATCAATAGGACCTTGGTTGGCTATGAAATGAACTATTCACCCATTGAGAAAGCATGTCTAGCAGTATTTTTTGCTTCACAAAAGTTCAAACATTACATATTGTCCCATCAAATCAAGGTCATTGCAAAGATCGACCCACTCAAATACCTACTATCTAAAGTAACTCTCACTGGGCGACTGACCAAATGGGTAATGATCTTAACCAAATTTGACATAGAGTATGTGGAGCGCAAGGCAATCAAAGGGAAAGTGATCGCAGACCAACTAGCAAAGGCACCTATCTATGTAGAGAACCCTTTAATATATGAGTTCCCTAATGAATCAGTGTTCCTTATAAATCTCACAGCTCAGTGGAAGATGTATTTTGATGGCTCGTTTACAAAACATGGATTCTCAGGAAATGCATCACCAGGCTTCTGTTGCATAGCCACTTGTCCACATGGAGTTAGAATCGTGAAATTCTGACCCATGGAATTTTGTCATTATTATCTCAAGGTACCATAAATGCTAGGCATAAATGTCAAAATATGGAATTGCCCCTAGGTGCAATTCTATGATATTACATTTTTCCCCCACTTTAGTGGGCTCGATTTTGAAAAAAATCAGCCTCACTAAAGTAGAAAATTTTCTCCCAAGGTTTTGAATTTTATGGATTTGTGTGCTAACAGAAAGAGACCATAGCGGCTACCATAGTTGAGCTAACCGAAACTGAAGGTGCCTCTAGTGTTCGAGCTCAACAAACAGTATCAGAACGGTCGCAAAAATTGTTCAAGGTTCTAAACTGCAAAACTCAAATTTTAGGTCAGTATCAAAAAAAATTAGAGGAAATCTACCAAGGAGAGAAGAATGATCAAGAAAAAAGTCATCGATTCGGAAGAAAAATATGATCAAGAGATGACCTTATACCCCCTCCTGAGTTTTCCCCCAACATAGCAGGGTAAATTCAGGAGAAATCGGGAAGCCACAAGTCCTAGGAAAAATGGCCCCCGTGGGGGCCTATATATACCTAGTTGGGCCCCTAGAAGGGTCATTTTCACTATTCACCGCGAGTAAATTGTTGACTTTTGTGAGAGAAAAGTCACAAAATTCCTAGCAGGAGAGAGTACGAGGAGCCGAGGCTGGAGCAGCTACATCGGGACATCGCCGAGGGTCACGAGGTGGACTAGGTAGGCCGCAAACTCGTGTTTATTATGATTTTTTAGGATTTTTCCCATCAACGAGGTATGCAGCATCTTTTTTTTGCACCCTCGTCCAAAATCCATGCTGTCGTCTTAGACATTCATTGTAGTCTCATATGTGTGTTGTCGTCTTCAAGGCGATAATAGCAGTCAGGAGACATATGCGCAGCGCGCAGATGTCTATGCGTCATGCATAAGTTTTAATGATTTTTTTCTTGTTTTGATGCAAAATGTCAATGTTTTGATTCAAAAAAAATTGTTGCTTTTTGGCAAGAGTACCCGGAGATTCAAGAGCATCCTGGAGGGAAAGCATTCCAACTTGTTTGCAATCAGAGGGACCACCTATCAGATGATGAGGTCACACTCTTAGAGCAGGTCAGTCTCTAGCATGTGTTCACCATGCCAGAGATGAGATATCATGAGCAAATGTTGACGACCCTTATGGAGCGGTGGGACGCCACTACGCCATCTTTCCAGCTACCATGTGGAGAGATGACCATTACTCTCGAGGGCATTTATCAAATCCTCGGGCTACCCATCCGTAGACGACAGGTTGCTCTTAATGATATGTGATCGGCGCGGGAGCGGTCAGAGGGTGTCCTCTACTGCACAGGGAGGACTAACAGTGGCAACGACATGGGTCATATCTACACACACTGGTATGACCATGCGAGGACCACAGTGCCATTGATCCACTAAGTCATGGTTGTTATTGTTTCCTTTCAGATCACAATAGATGGGTGAGGCTCACACCTACACAGGGGCCTCATCCATATGATCAGGGAGATGGTGGAGCACATGACCATTTTTTCCTGGGGGCACATCATGCATGCACACCTCTACTAGGAGCTAGGCTAGTACATACACCATAAGTACCGCAGCCTCACAACATGCACTCTTTTGTAGGTGTGGGCCTTTTCCCCCTTCATGTGCACTCAACCAGTCAGTTTTCCCCAATGACAGTCGTATCGGATCCCCATGGCCCATTGGTATGACATGATGGGCCAGTGGAGGTTTAGAGACCTACATTTTTGGCAGTTACAGTTTGACACCCTTATTGTAGATGGGGTTCGGTGGAGATCGTATCATTATTTCAGATTTGTGGATGATAGCAGATACCTGAGGAACCTGCAACGGGATCACTTTTTGGTCGGCAGGAGGGATTTTGTGATAGTACCCTATTACTAGAGTTGGGTCATGTGGCAACATGGCCGACCTCAGACCGTACCGATAGACTTGCCTATATATACTAGGGCCCATAGGAGTGTTGTGAGGGTTGGGGATCACCCTTGCCCCACTATTACGGATATTGTCCCCTCTGATGATGATGATCCTGACCATGATTTTCCACCCTTATCGATGGTAGACAATGTCGAGGTGGAAGTTGAATTTACACGGTGGTGGGAGAGGCATCATCCTGCTCCTGTGTTCGGTGAGGATGCTCTGAGAGGAGATCTTGGTCCACAGGAGGACTTGCCCTCCCAGCCGTCGCAAGATAGGAGGAGAGGCCGACAACAAGCCGGGGAGGAGGAGGTACCTCAGGAGGAGGAGGCGATAGCCTCTAGGTTGAGGTGGCGGAGGAGGTCAAATCCCCAGCTACACCCATCTCTTCAACACCACCATCTTCTTCTGTAGTTGCAGTGCTAGCGGCGCCAGGAGTAGCCACCACAACTGGCGGCGTAGGTCCCAGCACCAATCCTCACCCTAACCTGTCATGGCAGCCAGGTGATCCAGGTATACGCGATTCATTGTTTATGTTTTTTACTTTCAATTTTTTATGATATATACATCTATACATGCCATGCGCTATTGATACCTTTTTCCTTTTCTATGTTTGCAGAGGACGCATAGGGATGGACTGGGTTCATAGCTCAATGTATTTCAGAGGTTGCCCCTACTATACAGATTTAGGGATTAGTGCTCGAGGCGTACCGACTAGTATCTGTGGCACGTCATGCCACCAGCATTGAGTCGGTTGCACATCTATGGACTGCTTACAAGGAGTAGGGCATAGCAATCGTCCAACTCACTGCAAAGTTGATGGCTATCCGAGGGTAGCGTGACCAGTTGTCAGGGGAGCTACGGATGGCGCTTGTTGAGCAATATATGATAGTGAGGATGGATGATGTCACTAAGCAGGCGCGTGATGTCCTCCAGAGTCATCTCAATGACCTCAGTGGGCAGCCGGTGGCTGTGATCCCGATAGATGTTCAACGACTACATGATCAGTTGTGAGGGGCGGAGCTGACGATATCTTCTCTTCAAGGAGAGATCAGGGGGATGCAGGCAGCTATGTCTATATCATGCTTGCATCGCTCACATTCCATGACCACCATCCAGCCCCTCCCATGGCTTCCAAAGCATCCACCAAAGCCAGAGGGCTCCGGGAGCCACACACTACAGTTATTAGGGGTTCACCATCTGTTCTTTTCATATCATCTTTTTGTAGCGAGATACATATACATTCATATATACTTGTAGATCTTTTGTATAGACATATATTTAGCAGCCACTCATTTTTTATAGTAGTGGCCCGATATATGTACATGGCATTGGATGCATACATTGCATCTATATATATATGGATACATCGATTATGATCTCATGGCATTGTTTATTCGGATATGTATGGTTTTTTTTTTCTTCACATATGTTTATGCTAAGGATATTATATTCTCATCTGGATGTATGCCCATATTAAATGCTAATATGATTTGATAAACACACATAACTGTATGTTAATTAAATACAATGATGCTCTAATGGAAACACACACATGCACATGGTCATTCATAACAAAAAAATTATCTTAATGTGTTAATGAACAATGTCAACATATGTAGTGCTACTGCCCTTCTGTAGAGTGAACACCACATAGACGACACATAGAACTCTACGCGTAATATTGACGAAGATGCATTGTATTGACATGTTCTTTTTAAGGCGTTATGTCCTATTTTAAAGGTTTTGGGAAGCACACTTTGATTGTACTGTCTAGATAACCACTGTTGATAAGCTTTAAGATGTTCGAGGGCTCATAAACGACATTCATTGAGCATCTCCAACTGATGCAAACAGTTAACTCGATAAGTCTCATTATCAATTATCCCTTTAAGGGAAACCCATGGAGATGAAATTTCCAACTCCAAAGGCATGATAGCTTTGGTGCCATACACGAGGTTATAGGGTGTAGTTCCCGTAGCCGTACAAACACTCATGTGATAGGCCCATAAAGCATATGTCAGTTGAATGTGCCAATCTTTACCATGTTTGTTAATGGTTTTAAGAAGAATAAGCTCAAGAGTTTTATTAGACTCTTTTGCTTGACCATTACATTGCAGATAGTATGGCATGGAAAACCTATGCTGGATGTGAAATTTCTCGAGGAACTGCTTCACTTCCTTGATCTTAAATGGTGTAACATTTTCAGAAACAAGCTTAGCAGGAAATCCAAATCGAGAAATGATGTTGTTCATAAGGAAACTACAGATAGCTTTTGCGTTCGTTGATTGGAGTGGGATAGCCTCAACCCACTTCGTGAAGTAATTTGTAGCGGTAATGATAAAGGCATGTCCCTTGGAAGAGGGAGGTGATATCTTTCCAATAATATCCAAGCCCTACTTAGCAAACGGCCAAGGGGAAGTTTGATTTTGTAACTCTTGGGTAGGTGCATGAATGAGACGATTGTCTTGCTGACATTGAGGGCACTTTTTGACAAAGTCAAAGGAATCTTGTTCCATCATTTTCCAATAGTATCCCATGTGTATCAGTCTTCTTGCGAAGGATTTACAACCAAAATGCTCACCCCCAGAGCCTGCATGAGCTTCCTTAAGGGCAAGGGGTATTTCCACTTTAGTAAGGCACCTGAGAAGCAAGCCATTATAGGATTTCCTATAAACGACATCAGACAAGATAACATAGCGAACCGAGAGCTTCCTTATACGAGTGCAGTCGTTCTTTATCACACCATCGAGGAAGTTTTGAGTCTTTAAATAGTTATAGACATCATAAAACCATTCCCCAGAGTCCACATGTGAACACATAGGGTACTCAGCTTCAGATTCTTTGGGAACTGTAGGGATTTACAAGACCTGAACCATGAAATGGTATTCTTTTGTATTTTCCTTAGAAGGTACCAAGGAAGTTTCACTTGCCATGGAATCAACAGGTCTATTCTCTCTCCTAGGGACACTATCTATTGTGAAGGAAGAGAACTCTTTAAGCAAAGACAAGGCAAGGTCCCAGTATCGGACAACTTACTTTGCTTGGCTTGATAGGTTCCTGTTATTTGGTTTACTATAAGTTTAGAGTCACCTAGGATATATGGAGATGTTTGATTTTTGGCTCAATTGTGGCATGTAAGCCAACTATAAGGGCTTCATACTCAACAATGTTATTAGTACAAGGGAAATCTAGTCGAAAGGTTAAGGGGACTAGTTTACCTTCGGGGGATATTAGGACTTCGCCCGCTCCAGAACTAGTTTGACACCTTGATCCGTCGAAATACATCTTCCATTCAGTGTCTTGATTGATTACAAAAAAAATTCATCAGGAAATAAATCTAAGTTAGGAAAGGAGTGAGATGAGGGAGCATATGCCAGTTGATCTACAATTGCTTGACCTTTTGTTGATTTATGAGTAACAAAATTTATGTCAAACTCATAAAGTAACATAACCCACTTCGCTAATCTCCCTGCCAAGTCGGTACTGGAAAATAGGTGTCTTAAAAAATCCATTTTTACTATGATGTGTGTTTCAGCATGGAGGAGATAGTGCCTCAACTTATGTGTAGCGAAGACGAGAGTAAGGCATTGTTTTTCCATGGAAGAATAACGGGTTTCATAGTCAACCAAGATGCGGCTAATATATTAGACTGCTCTCTCTTTCCCAGTGTCGTTATATTGAGCTAAAAGAGTTGCCAAAGCATATGGCGACGTAGCTAGGTAAAGCAGAAAGGGTATATCTTGTATAGTCGACATCAATACGGGTGAGTTTTCCAAATAGGTTTTGATTGACTCAAAGGATTTTTGACATTCCTCATCCCACATGAAGCGAACATCCTTTTTCAATAAGTGAGTGAAAGGAAGGGTACGATCAACCAACTGAG
The DNA here is from genome assembly GCA_007258455.2 of Sequoia sempervirens. NCBI lineage: Eukaryota > Viridiplantae > Streptophyta > Pinopsida > Cupressales > Cupressaceae > Sequoia > Sequoia sempervirens. The sequence continues at coordinate 4,426,693 of VDFB02193867.1, read as the reverse complement.
ATATGAATTTGTGAATCGTCTAAATCTTCCCTTGTAAACTTTGCAACTCAGTAATATTCCTTGGTGGAGGCATGTTAACAATGGCATCAATATTTTTAGTGTCAACTTCGATCCCATGATGAGAGACTATAAACCCTAGAAGCTTGCCAATGTCAACACTGAAGACGCACTTAAGGGGGTTTAGTCTCATTTTATAAAGTCAGTCTTTCAAAAATAAGATGAAGATTTTTGGGATGATCTTGATAGGTTACTAATTTCGCCAATATGTCATTGATGTAATCTTCTAAAATCTTGTGGATAAAATCATGAAATATTAGGGTCATCGCCCATTGGTAAGTAGCTCCTACATTCTTTAACCCAAAGGGCATGAACACATAACAGAAAGTACCCCATGGGGTAGTAAAGGTTCTCTTGTATTGATCGTCTAGATTAATACGAATCTGATTATAACGTGAGAAGCCATCCATGAAAGAAAGCAATGCATGGCTTGCAGTCGAGTCGACAATCATGTCTATATTAGGCAGTGGAAAATCATCTTTAAGAGAAGCCTTGTTAAGATCTAAAAAGTTGATACATATGCAAATACGACCATCGGGCTTGATAACGGAAACTATATTCGAAATCCAAGGGGAATAATTGATAGGACGAATAAAGCTTGCTTTCAACAGTTTCTCTATCTTAGTCTTGATCATTATTGCCACCCTAGGATTGATCTTTCAATTTTTTTGCTTAACTGGCTTGGCATCGAGACATAGGACGATATTGTGAGCCACTATAGATTCATCAATACTGGGCACTCGTATGTCCAAGCGAAGATGTCGGGATGAGAACATAAGAGATCAGAGTGTTCGTCTACTTCTTTCAAAGAGACACTTCCTAATTTTGATCACTTTTTCAGAGTATGTAGTATCTATGGAGATTTCAACAGTGTCCCCCTTAAGGAGCGAGTTACGTTCCTCATGATGAGGTATCGCAATGTTGTCATTGGTGTTCGATCGAGGGTCCTCCTCATCAACATTCAAGATAGATTCTCCAAGGTACTCTTGGCTATGCAAACGATACGAGAATCGTTTCTTGTGATGATATGGAGGCAACGGGGAATAAGCACCGAGAAACTCCTCTATCTCTTCGTTCAAAGAGAAGACATCGAGAGGGACTTTCTCAACTTGCTCCTTTTCCTCTATTAAATCAAGGTGAACAAGGTTTAATGGCTCGGTTGAAATAATATTAACACTCCACCAAGGCTTTTGCTTAGACTATTCAACGAAACATCCTAGTCCCAAATTGGATCGTCGCAGCTTAAGATGGATAGGGACCTAAATGCCTCACTCGATATGTCCTAGGCCCTTTTTCCCATAGCCATACCGAGAAGCGAGCTCATATCTGAACCCATAGCGAGTTTGCAAAACTTCAGGGGGCAGTGGATCCACATAGAGCACTTTGTTCCATCAATGGATGTAAAACATCTCTATGGGGGTACTTCCTCCTTCCTTGCTAGGCTCGCAAATGTTAATTTATTTTGTAAGAGGTGGATTTTTTTCTTCGGAGCAGGAAGGAGTGGTCTCCTAAACAGGGTTGCACTTCTTCTCCTTTGCAGGAGTATTATCCACCTTTGTGTTAAGGGGACCTGGAAGGTCCATGCATGAGGAATTCACCTTATATTCTGCAATGAAGAATTCAGAAAAGTTCAAGGAACCCCAGTCGTCTCAAAGGAAAGCATTCATTTGAGAAGTTGACAAGGGAGATTTAGGATCTTTTGCCTTAGGCGGTTCTTCATTTCTGACACTTGCCCTGGGGATAACTTCCATAGAGGGTATCGATGAAGAACATGCCATAGCATCGGTAGTCAAAGATGGAATACAATTCTTGAGGGTAGATATATTTGAAGCGTGACCAGTGGCGGCCAATTCATAGAGGTGAACGCCTTTTGAATCTGCTTTAACTATAACTACTCAATTATTCATGATGAATTGCAAGGAATGGTGTAAGGTAGAAGTTACCGCACCCATAGCATGGATCCAAGGTCTCCCTAAGAGGAGGTTATATGGTAAGGGGCTGGGCATCACATAGACCAATGTCGGTAAGGTAACGGGGCCTAGCTGCAAAGGTAGTATTATCATACCTAGAGCTTAGCGGCCAGCATTATCAAATCCATGAATGTACAAGGATGAAGCTGCTAAAGAAGATGAGTCAATTTTAATTTTAGGTAGTAGGTCCATACCACAAACATTAAGAGTCGAACCGGTGTCAACGAGGGTACGCCTAATACCAATGTTGTTGACATTGACTATAATCATCAAGGGCTCTGCTTGCTTCTACACATCTGGAGGCAGGAGTTCTTGCGGGTGGAATGTGATATTCGGCGAATCTACACAAAAATGAGCCAACAACGCATTAACATCCGTGGGTCTAGCGAAGGTAGGAAAGAGGATTTTTTGTAAAGCTTCCTGAAGCATCTCTTGATAAACCAGAGTGGTCTGAAGCAAGTCCCAAAGTGAGATCTTAGTTGGAGTAACACGAAGCTGCTTGACAAGATCATAGTTGCTCGGTGCTTTGATCATAGGATTAGGTGCTGAAGGAAGGCTTGGTTGAGAAGGTGGTAAAGGAGTAGTGACAAAAGGTTGTGAACTAGCAACAAAAGGTTGTTGATTCAGATTTTGTTTGTTACTCCTTGTAGGATATGTGTGCCCAACAGTGTTATAAGATGTAGAGTTCATAGCTTTCACGAACCTTGAATAAAAGTCCGGTGAATCACGAGGACATGAGATTCCATAGATGGAAGAGTTGGTCGGGGTTATGTAGATGATGGGTTTCTTAGGGCTCGAAGGAGCCACTGAGACCACCACCACATTTACCAATCCCTCAGTCTATCGAGAGGAGACTTGTTTGGGAGATTTGTGGATAGGGGAGAGTGCTTCAAAGAAATCATCTAGAGCATCCTCCAGCATATCGAAATCTTCCTCAAAAAATCCATTATCATGACCGTGCAACATTGCAAAGAAAGTTTCGATGTTCACGTCGGGTTCACCAAAATGTGATATAAGAGGGATTCGTTGCACACGGGTCTCTGCTTTCTCAAGAGATCACCACGAAATGAACTTCCCTTATACACCTCAAAATATCAGATTAATGAAATAACAAAGAACCGGGATTTAGTTATGCTTTCAGCTAAGACTATTAAAGAACTTGAGGGAGCAAGCTCGGAGGATTTTTATCTCAAAAGAGAGATTTCTCAGCTAGAAGATGTCAACGCAGTTCTAGGACGCCAGCACGACACACTATCGTATGAAATACGCACTGGCATCCTGAGCGACAAAGAACTTAGGAGCTCAACAGATAAGAATAAGCCTCACTTTCAAACTTAGGAAAAGTCTATACTAGACTACTTAATTGATCAGAACACCAAATGCTGAAGTAAATACAAAGATACTTGGGGAAAGCTTACCTTTGTCGGAACATTTGAATCTTCGTACCAAGCTCCTTTTCTTAATCCTACACACAAAAGACCAAGGAGAAAGATGTTGGGTGGCTTTGTAGGGGCCTGCCTCGGTACGACCCCGCTTTGGTGTTCCCACCTCCACGGACAGCCAAGTTGGAAAGGAATGCTAAAGGAGTAAACAAAGCATGTGGTGAATGTAATACCCACTCAGGAGTATAACCTGTACCATGATAAGCGTGTGGTGAAAGAAATACCCGCTTGGGAGTAAAACCCGCACCACGAAATAGTAAACAAATGAGTACAAAAGGAAAGTGAGAGAGAGAGAGAACATTACCCACGGGCCAAGGCCCTCTCTGGAGCACACAGACGGACTGTTGAGTTCTTGCTTGAGAGTTTCTGCTACTACTGGGAGGACCTTATTCCAACATGGCTTCGCTTATGAATGCATTGCTATTAAGGAAGAGGAAACCTCAAAGTTGGAGCAAATGGAGAGCTAGTGTGATGTCTTCCAACCTTCAAATGGAAGGAAAAAAGAGTTTTTAATGCTTGCAAGGGCAGCAAAGAGCCGTTACTTTCGGAGTGTAACTGCCAGGACATGTTTCTAAAGGCTTAACCTTCCAGATTCCACATTTTGAGCTCGGGAAATAGACAGGATGCTAGCACGCCGCGCAGATGTATGTGTGTCACGCATTCGTCCAAGGCCTATATTCTTAGGAAACGCGTCGCCAAGATTTTGTTGCACATCCACTTGTCCACGTGGAGTCAGAATCATGAAATTTTGACCCATGGGATTTTGTCATTAATATCTGAAGGTGCCATAAATGCTAGGCATAAATGTCAAAATATGGAATTCCCCCTAGGTGCAATTCTGCGATATTACAGCTAATCACCTTCTCACCTTCTTCGAACAAGACCTACCATCACAACCATCTCATAACCGTGCTTTACACCTTGAGGTTATCATTCATAAGAACAAGGTCAAAAGAGTCTTAGTAGATGGAGGTGTTGGATTGAACATTTGCACCCTTCAATTGATCAAAAGTCTGGGCTATTCAGAAGATACTATTGAAAAGACAAAGAGTATCACCATCAGGGCATATGAACGGGTATCACAAGGCATCATCGCATTACCCATCCAAATCAGCCCCATCATTGCAGAAACTACATGCCAAGTGTTAGACCTTGATCTTCCCTATAACATCTTGCTTGGTTGACCATGGATCCATGCCCTAAAAGTTGTAGCATCGACTTATCATCAATGTGTGAAGTTTCCTTTTGAGGGTAGAGAGATTACCATCCATGGAGATCCTGAGCCCTTTTACTACTACAAAAATCTTTAGGCCAAGTTCTATAAGATTCCCCAAGTACCCAAGAATGATGAAGGGCCTACACCTTCTACCTCATTTATTGACCCATCATCCCTTACATCTACCTCTGAAATGAATGCACTCATTGTGCATAACATACCTGATATCAAAGCAGTGATCCAAGATGATGGTTGTGGGAACTATAAGCTAATGAAGAACACCTTTGTCTTAGGAGAATTACCTATTTCTCCTCAATATCGTGGGAAACCCACATCTAGCAGCAAAGAACTCAAAACTATCAAGATGGAAGCTACTACCTTCACGAAGTGGTGGGATTTGAATCAAGAAGATGTCAATGAGGATGATATCTCTAAACTCCTCTATCAAGATGAACGACCTGTTCCTGCTCTTCCCATGGAAGATGATAACAAAGGCTTGTAGCTAATGAAGGGATGGGGTAGGACAGAATGATAATGGTTTACTAGAACCCATCATTCTTGAGAAACGACTAAAGAATCTTGGCCTAGGTTGTACTACTAGCAAAGTCACCCTTATCGGCAAAGGTACTTCTACTAAACAGGCTGAGGCTTCCTCTTGGTTACCTACATCACATGATATGACCTTAGATGACTTCCCCCTTGATATTGCTGACCTATTTGAGAATAACTCCCTCTTCATTATATCCATAACATCCTTCACTTTGAGTGATCAACTAACTGAAATATGCCTAGTATACCCCAACTCATTGGCATGGACCAACAAGGACCACCAATTCTGGATTTATTTAAAAACGATGAAGCAATCTTAGAATTCATGAGACTACATGACAACTTACCATGGGAAGATCACAAAGAAAGTTTTGACATAGAGCTCGACATAGGGGAATACTATGTGGAGATGACTGAATCCTTTAGTCGCAAAAATTGATGAAATGCAACTAACATGCAAATCCTTGAGTGAAAACCACACTGTGGCACTCTCTGATCCTAAAATAGTGAAAATAAAGGACATGTATAACAGTGAAAACCTCTCTAAGGTACCCCAAGATGAGGGATTCAATCTCCCCTTAGTGCAATGCATCTGGAAAACTCAACAGTACTAGAAGAAAAGGCCACTCCAATCAATGTCAAAACAAAAGCACCTAAGATCACCTTCTATGTTGAATTTTTGTTGGATGAAGAACAGAAGAACCTAGCAACATTCCTAAAAGAGTGCAGAGCTAACTTTGCATGGTCATACATTGATATGTTGAGGCTTGATCGCGAAGTAGTTGTGCATCACTTAGCAATTTATCTTGAAGCCAAGCGAGTCAGGCAAAAATTATGAAAGATGCACCCTCAGATAGCACTCTTGGTAAAACTAGAGTTACAAAGCTTCTTGACGTTGGATTCATCTGACCGATAGACTATCCTAAGTGGGTTTCAAACTTGGTACCAGTCTCAAAACCCATTGGGTGCATTCGAGTCTGCATTCATTTCATGGACTTAAACAAAGCATGCCCGAAGGATGATTTTCCTCTCCCTAGCATCAGCCTTATTGTGGACTTAACAACAGGGCATGAAATGTTATCACTCATGGATGGTTTTTTAGGCTACAATTAGATCATGATTTCCAAGGAGGATCAACACAAAACTATATTCACTTGTCTGTGGGGAACATATTGTTGGAACGTAATGCCATTCAGGTTAAAGAATGTAGGAGCAACCTATCAAAGAGCAATGACCCTCATCTTTCATGACATGATCCACAAAATAGTTGAAGATTATGTGGATGATATTTTTGAAAAATTAAAGAAAATAAGTGACCATATAGGAGTCTTAAGACCCATCTTCAATAGACTTGAAGAGTATCAGGTACGACTGAATCCAAAAAAGTGTCTTCAAGGTTACATCAGGGAAAATTCTTGGCTTTATCATCTCAAAAAGAGGGATATAAATTGATCCAGAAAAGGTAAAATCCATCCTCGACATGGAACCACTGCAAAAACTAAAACAGATGAGGATTACAAGGAAGATTGCAGTCCATTAGAAGGTTCATAGCACAACTATCATATAAAATCTATCCCTTTTTGCATCTTCTCCATAAAGGAATAAATTAAAAGTGGGATTAGAAGTGCGATAAAGCTTTCCAGCAAATCAAATATTATCTAGTAAAACCTCTAGTGCTCATTCCGCCAATACCAAAAAAATCATTGATCCTATATATCTCAACAACATCAGTAGCACTAGGAGCTCTTCTGGCACAACATGATGAAAATGGAAAGGAAAGAGCTATCTACTACATCAATAGGACCTTGGTTGGCTATGAAATGAACTATTCACCCATTGAGAAAGCATGTCTAGCAGTAGTTTTTGCTTCACAAAAGTTCAGACATTACATGTCCCATCAAATCAAGGTCATTGCAAAGATCGACTCAGTCAAATACCTATTATCTAAAGTAACTCTCAATGGGAAAATTACCAAATGGGTAATGATCTTAACCAAATTTGACATAGAGTATGTGGAGTGCAAGGAAATTAAAGGGAAAGTGATAGCAGACCAACTAGCAGAGGCACCTATCTATTAAGAGAACCCTTTAATATATGAGTTCCCTAATGAATCAACGTTCCTTATAAATCTCATAGCTCAGTGGAAGATGTAGTTTGATGGATCGTTCACACAACATGGATCAGGAGCAGGTATTCTATTCATCACCCCTCAAGGTAATTTCATTCCAAAGTCATACCGGCTATCGTTCCCTTGTACTAACAAAATTGTTGAGTACAAAGCCCTAATCACATGTCTCAGGATAGAATTTCAATGGAAGATACAAGAGATGAAAGTCTATGGAGACTCACACTTGGTTATCAACCAAGTCAATGATGACTATCAAACTAAGGATGATAAGCTTACTCCTTACAAGAAGATGGTGGAGAATCTCAAGGACCTTTTCATTGACATAACTTTTGAGCAAATTTATCACATAAACAATAGAGCAACAGATGTAATGGAAACAATTGGATCATTGTTAGACATGCCAAACAACGACCTGTAGTGTGAATTCTTGGTAGAACAACTTCTCATACCAACTTTCAAAATCCCTGAATTTGAATTCGCGTGTGTCATTGTTATTCCTGGATCCCCATGCTATCATGACATATTTATCTACCTTAGCAGAGGAATCCTTCCATCTGATATCACCTCGAACCTTAAAAAGACCTTTGTCAAGAAGGCATCTCGATTCGTGATCCTAGGTGATACCCTTTACCACCAAAATATCAAAGGAACATTACTACGATGTCTTAACCAAGAGGAAGCCTTAACTACTTTAACCGAAGTTCACAATGGCATATGTGGTTCCCATTCTAGCGGTATGACTTTAGCTAAGAAATTGTTGAGGATGTGGTACTATTGGCCAACCATGGAAAGGGAAGCTCATCAGTATGTACAGAAGTGTGTCTAGTGCCAACAACATGGAGACCCGATTCATGCTCTAGCTCAAGAATTGAAACCAATGATCACACCTTGGCCTTTTTCGCAGTGGGGACTTGACCTCATAGGGAAAATCACTCCAACCTCATCTAATGGCCAAAAGTTTATCATAACCACCACTGAGTACTTTACTAAGTGGGTTGAAGCCATTCCTATGACTTACATAATGGGGAAGCAAATTGCCAAGTTTATCTTGAATTATCTAATCTATCATTATCGTGTTCTGCAAACCCTTATCTCAAATAATGGAACTCCCTTTAAGAATCAAGATGTGAAAGAGCTATTCCAAAGATTCAACATTTGACATCGATTCTCTACCCCATATTATCCCCAGGGCAATGGTCAAGCTAAGGCTACAAACAAGACCATTATGAAGATCCTAAAGAAAACGGTCAATGAAGTTGGCCATGACTGGCATCTGCAACTAAATCCCACTCTTTGGGCTTATCAAACTAGTATCTGCATGCCAATAGGTGCAACCCCTTTCTCCCTAGTCTATGGATCAGAAGCCATCTTTCCTATCGAGGTTGAGCTCCCATAATTGTGAGTGTCACTGCAGAACCTAATTATCGATGAAGAATACAAAGTATCTCGGTTGAATGAGCTAGAATTCTTGGATGAGCGTCATCTTGACACCCTTAATCACTTACAAGTATATCAAAATCGACTAAAATAGAGCTACAACAAGAAGATCAACTTTTGGTCTTTCCAGGTAGGGGATCTTGTCCTAAAACAAAATCAAAAGAATCTACTAGATCAGGATAGTAAAGGAAAGTTTGAACCTAACTAGTTAGGTCTTATTGTCATCACAAAAAGCTATGGATCAAGAGCATACCAATTGTCAACACCTGAAGGTGAACCCTTACAGGAGCCAACTAATAGCTTGCATCTCAAAAAGTTTTATGCCTAGTCTTAAAGGGTGTGAAATTTGAAAATACAAAACATGATCAAAATCCAAAAAAAAAAGAGAAAAAGGATTGAAAAAAGTAAAGAGAAAAACAATCATCCTTTAGTGAAAACCACTTCGGTGGCGCTTTGGCCAAGTACCTTGGTGAAAACCTGGCAAACAGGCGCCTTGTGTAAATAAAGAACCTCCATCTATTCTTTGGCTCTTTATCCTACCATTCTTTGCATCATTAATCATATCGCCTTATCTGTGTCCTTATCATAGCTTGATGTTGAGAAGTATCGCATCCCCTTAGTACTACTTGGCACATTCCAAAGGTCAGTTTGTCCTGCATATATCAAGGTAGTCTATCGTATGTCTCGCTGGGGGCAGTTCGTTATGGATCATATTAGGTTCTTGTATATCTTAATGGTTATCAGAAAATCCCAAAAACATTCATAAAGTCTTATCTAAAAATCAAAAACATTCGTAAAATGTTCATTAGAAAAATGCAAAAAATTTGCAAAATCCTGTACAACTAAACTCCAAAAACATTCGTAAAACTTCATCAAAATCCAAAAACATCCAAATCTTGTATAGCCAAAATCCAAAAACATTTTAAAAATCCTATACAACTAAAATAAAAAAACATTCAAAAATTTTAAAGAAAAAATTCAAAACATCCAAATCACATCAAAAACCCTAAAAAGGTCGAACATCAAAAAATCCAAAAATAGTACCTTGTCGAACTACATCATCTCTAAGCTTGAACGTAGGCAAGGCCATCATTGATGTGCCCTCGAGACACCCCTAGGGTAGTCCTTTAGGAGTTTGTTATAATAAATTGGCATCCCTCAACTGTTCATATCTCATTTTCAATAAGTTGTGTTAGTCGAACTACGTGGTCTCTGCATGTATAATGTAGGAAATGCTTATCTCTGATTAGCCCCCGAGGCCCCTAGGATAGGTCTTTTAGGTTAGGTTCTTGGTCAAAACTCTCAGAAAACTCCTAAACATTTAGAAAACTAGAAAAAATCCCTAAACATCCAAATAATCTCCGAAAATACAAAAACATTTGAAAAATCAGAAAATCTCTAAACATTTGAAAATTGAAAATCCAAAAAACATTAGAAAACATTCAAAAAACCCTAAAAGGCCTCAAATACCTTCAAGAAAAACCCTAAACATCCTCAAATAATCGGAAACATAAGCATTCACATAACCTTTCAAAAAGACCAAAAAAATCTCAAAATATTTGCAAAACACCAAAAACATTGAAATATTCTAGAAAAAATCCAAAACCACCCATCCCATCTCGCTTTCACCTGCAATAAGCCTTCATCCATAATAAATCAAGCGTTACTTTCAACCTTTGGAAAAACAAATAAAAATCAAGTATAGAAAGTCGTAAAGTGAGAACCTAAGTGTCAAAATCTAAAGTCTATATCATAGGTAAATGTGTGAGTGAAGTTTATATCAAAGGCTTATCATTAGCATCATCATCCTACATCAAACCAATATCAGAAAAAACCTTATCTAAAATTAAATGGGCAAGAGATATAGATAACACTGACCATTATTATCTTTTGTTTGCTATGCTTTTAGGTATTCTTGTAAAATAATATTGGCGCATACTTGCTTAGTTGTGTGTAGGAAGGTTATTTGGAGTACATTGTTGACAATTGTGTATGCTTTGGTTCAATATATTCTAGGCTTCTAACTTGCATTCCAACGAGGTTTCCATATATCAAGGTGTGAACACGAACTATCCTATCTGTTTGCAGAGTCAAAGTCCATTACACTAGATACAACATCGTCCTGGTTATCAATACCTCGATGCATCATGTCTATGTGTTCTATCAAATAGTAAGGAACAACGGAAAATCCCAATCCCAATATTTGAGTGAATCATCATCCTGCATTCATCCTCATCATGCACTTCTCATCACCATCTCTAATAAAGTATCGGTGGATCATAGACTTGTTGGATCTTTTGAGGCAATCATCAAGATCAATGGTTAAATCATCTTGTTTCTTCTATCTTCTCTTTGTGCTAACCTGGTATCATGACAGTCAACAAAAAAATATCATCAATGCATCTATCATGCATCCACAAATCATCAACATGCATAAATCATCAACATAATCATAGTATATCACATCATACATTCTACATCATCATTATCATTTGAGTTGTGATGAATAATATAAATTTGTTATTTTAAACATCTTAAATCATTGCATCGCATATCATAAACATGCATCCCATCTCATATCATAAACATAAACATTTGCATTATCCATCCATACATCCATATGCATCCATGATCATTTCATAAAATTGCTTAGAAAATACATAAAGAAAAATGCATCCATAACATTTGCATAGCATATCATATCATCCATCCCATAACATGTCATGAAAAAGATACTGACAAGGAATATAACATTGCATCCATCCATATCATTACATATCATGTATCATCACATATCACATAAGCATCAGTAAAGTGCATCCATATAATCATAAGCATGAAATAAGAACACATCATATTAAATCTCTATATGTTATTTATATATATATATATATATATATATATCAAAAAATGAATGGCATGGTACAATATCTGGATTAGTGTATGTATATCAATCATAATTACAATATCCACGAGGCTATAAAAATTGATCCATGAATGTATATCTGTGTAAAGAATAGGGCAACAAAATCAAAAAAATGTATGTACATTCGAGCTAGCCTTGGTGGCTGCTCCCCTCTCTGGCCTGTCTCTTTGGTTGATCCTTAGCCCTGGGTCGTGCATCACTCCTCTGCGAATAGTCAGAATATCTAAGGGGCACTAGAAAATCTCAATGGTAATGCATCCTGTAATAGGCTATCTCGATCACAATCTCACTGTATAGCTTGGCAGATACAGTCCTGCCCTATGTAGTTGTTATAATTGCCTCCATCTGCTAGTGGCGACCAATCTCCTAATCTCTCTCAACTGTCACAGCCTGTACCTACTGTTGTGCCTAATCTCTCTCTGTTGTAATGGCCACCACCTACTCTCTAGCTTGGTCCCACTCAGCAGTGATCACCAAAATCTATTGGCAGGCCTGATCCTGCTCACCTATGAGAACCTACACCTATTGTTACAACTATTGAATCTATAAATCTTGAGGATCCAATGGTAGTCGCTGAACAAGTTGTTGTTGCATTGGCTGTTGTTGAATAGGAGGTTGTTGTCCCATTGGTGGTGCCCTAGGAATTTTTCCATCTTGGCCGCCCTATCCCCTACCTCTGCCCCTGCCTACTCCCCTCCCTATAGGTCTCCCTCATGGAGGAGAACTTGTTGGATTTGTCAACCTGCAAGGGTGTGTAAACCATGCATCATAAGCAGACGTCTTTTGCGCGTCCGCCTATCCCTAATCATAAGCCCATGGCTATTCCACCAACTGTCGGAAACCCTCGACCACCTCTGGAGCTAGGATAGTGGGTCCCCATGTGGGAACCTCTTGAGTTGATCTCGCAAATATAGCTCTATAGGCATCATCTGGCCTGTCCTACTGCTCACCGAACTATCATGCCACTCTATCTAGCAGATATCTCTTTATGATCGTGTGCTCCCAACCCTGCATATACCAGTTCTTCCTAGCAAATAAAATTTGTTGTGTATCATTGTACCATGCTGGCATTTGTAGCCAAGGTCTCCATCTGAACATTGTCATATCATCCAATACCCAGTGCCAGTACGGAAGTCCAAGCTTCCTTGTATGCTGAAGAGTGATGGCACCTCTGTACCGCCAAACCACAAGATCATCCGACTCAACATTGGCCATCTACACAATCGGTCGGAGCACTGCAATATGTTTCGAAGCCCAAATGTGAAGCAATGTAACCCCTGTGCCAATAGCTCTTTCATCACAATAGACAAAGTCATACATATCATGCTACAACGAGGCCAGTATCACTGGCCTCCATGCAAATAATGTCCTCCTGTGCAACATCCTATGCCATGCCAAGCCCCATCCTAGACTGAATCCTCTGCTTTGTCGGTCAAGAGTGACCAAGCCAAAAATGATGGGTGCAATGATCAATCAGAATGTGGGCACCTTCCCTCTATACATCTTAAGGTTGATCTGTGAAGTGACTAGAACGAGGTCCTCAATATCCATCACCTCGTGGCAGGAATCGTATCCGACACTGACATCATAAATCACACACTCACCATGTATCGCCAAACGCAGTATCCGACATACATCCTCTAAGGTCACTATCGCCTCACCTATCGGAAGGTGGAATGACAAAGTATCACTATGCCATCGCTCACACAACATGATCATCATAGCCAGATGTGTCCGGACGACGAGTGCATACGCAACGTACCATAAACCGATCTCCCCCAAGTGCTCCTGGCGCAACTCGGATAAATCACAAAGTCTCTCCAAAACTATGGGTTGGTGCTCACGAGACATCAAGGGTGGAATGACCTCCTACACCCACGACGTGCACGACATCAAAATTTGAAAAAAATTGACTCAGTTTGGAATTTTCAACTCAAAAATCTCAATAGCATCACTGTTTACAATAACGTCACTATATTTTAAATTCCAAACTGTGATGCCTAAAGGAATTTCAAATTGCAAATCACAAATCGCGTCGCCAAACACACATGCATTGTGATTTGAACTTTGGAAACCCTAACCCTAATTGGAAAATCACAAAGTGTGTCGCTATAAACATATGTGTCGCAATTTAAAATTGGAAACCCTAAATCTAAATTGTGAACTGTGTCACCAAACACATATGCGTCACTAAAATTCATTTTAGCATCGCTGATTCTAATTTTAGCGTCACTACATAGCGACATTGCCAAAGTTTCAAATTCAAAAAGCAATAAATGCATCAAAAAGTCAAATTTCAAATCAAGTTTCGAGTTACATACTGCTAGGCCTGAGCCTAGAAGCTGGTGGTACTCTTGAACCTGGTCAGAAATATGTCGTGGGAGCTCTCGTCGCACCATTTCATCGAAGGTTCAGAGCTCAAAACAACAAGAATTCTCTAAGGTGTAAATGCAAAAATGAATTGAAAGTGACCCTTCTTGGTTTATTTATGCTAGAAAATAAGGGTTTTTTTCCCTAATTTAACCTTCAAGCTAGAGTTTATCATTATTTTCACCAATCTTTCCAAAATGGAGCTTATTTTGAATCATTTTTTGCATTTTTGGCATCTTTCTTGCATCCCGGAGCCTTTCTGCACCCCTAGGGCAGCTTTTCACCTTTATCAAGAAATCAACCCAAAATTCAAAAAATTTGCCCAATTTCTTGAGGGGGCAGGGAATCAACTTTACCCTTCAGCAGTGGGGCATCTAAAAAATAGAATTTTTTTATTTTTTGATTTAAGCAGCAACCTTTTTTAATCTGAAGAGCATCAGTCTTTGAACCGAAGTAGTTGGTACCTCGCTTCAAATAGGGGCAAAATGTAGACACTAAAAAATGTCTTGAATGATATCATGCACTCGAATCAGGTATACTAACATCATTTCCTCTCAAATCCATCCTCTTTTCACTTAATTAATTGGATTAGCCTAGCTATTTAATTAATTGTGTCATTTTCATCTATTAACCTAATTCATTTAATCGGGTTAATTCACCCCTTTGCACGCTAACATTTTGTCTCATTAAATTAAATAAATCAAACTATTTAATTCAATTCCCTAAGTCCTCTTATTCAATTAAATAACCCTAAGTTATTTAATTAAATGTCATTTCACCATTCCCCATTCATTAAATCATTTAATTTAATGGATATCACTTTTAATTCTTCTAATTCCCCTAATTGTATGATTAAATCTTGTTTAATTAGAAATTATCTAATTAATCCAATTCCTCCCACTTGCGAAGGAATATTCCTCCTTTGCACAATTTAATTTAGTTTTAATTAACTAAATAACATTTTTCCCCACCTATTCCAAAGAATATTCTCTCTCCTCCAATCATTTGAAAAAGGGAATATTCTCACTTGGCTTCTTGAGCAAGCTAAACTTGAAACCTCTTGATCAAGTTAACTTTTTACCTCTTAAACAGGTCAAAAGTGTGTTTGTTTGGAAGGAATGAGAACCCTTGATTAAATCTCATCTTGCATTCTCACCCGTTGACGAGAATCCATGATCCATGCCTCCAATTTCCTCCATCTTTGACTGTTGATTAGCTTTTTCTATCTCAACCCTCCATTTCTCATTTGCTTTCCTATAAATATAACACTATTTGGAGACAAATGGATCCATCTTTCAATTTGCAAACTTATGTTTTTGGAATCACTCACAGTCATCTTTTCTCACATTTAGCATATTTTAGTTCATTTTTAGCTGCATATTAGCTTTAAGCTTCCATTAATGTCTTCCATGCATCCATTTAGCTTGTTTATAGATTAGGGTTTGAAAATTTTAGCTTGGAATCCACTTAGATTAGCTTAGATTTTGCATATTTAAATCATTTTTAGCATAAAATCATGTTAATTTAGCTTGCATCATGTTTAATTTAGAGTAAATCATGTTTTCGTCCACATATCACAATGGTTTCATCGATTTTCTTCAATAGAATCGATTGGAACAGGCTCATTGATCATGGGATTGGGAAAAGGTCGTTGTTCCACATCAACACGACACTAATTCCAAAACGGGATAAGTTTTAAATGGGTTAGAGTAGACATTTAAATGCTTTCACAATTCATAATGTTTAGTTTCAATAAAAGTTTAGCTTAACTTTCATTTGAATGATCTTGTTTAAGATTGAGTATTAGTGGCTACGTTATGCTTTGATTCTTCATGAATCAAGTGTATTTGGCCCATAGTAGTATCCTCAGCCGACACAAGGAAAACTCGAAAGCCAATAGAGATGGTATACATTTATGAGAGTATGCAAAATCCTAAAACCCAAAAAAGTCCAACACTTAGTCATTTTTGGATTTTTTAATTTGTATTTTAACGAAGGTATGAATGAAGAGGGTTATTGAAAGGTACAAAGGAGTAACATCATGCAAGATAGCCTAGATAAGATCTTTCGAATCAGTTATTGCTTATGGGCCATGAAGGGAAGAATGAAATTTTAATATTTTGGCAACCTCTATGGGATGATTACCTGCTAATCATGGGATCCAAGGGACCTTATCAAACCATTGGGAAATAGAGTCATAGAACCTTACAAGGTTTCTAAACATGGTAGCCTCAAACACAAAAAAAATAGGGCAACATGTGCAAAATGCACTTGGAGGAAGACATAACCTAAAACATTTATTCCCTTAAGGATAATATAGAGTGTGGAGCATCAATTTTTGGAAAGCATAAAAACCTAATTAATATGATACAAGTTTGAATCACCACCTCAAAGGTAGGACTTGAGGTGTACCCCATTCACCAGGATAGGGAGAGTTTCACCATTTAGCTTGGCAAGGTGGAATGCATTGGCCTCTTTGCATCTAGTGATGATATATGGGCCACTCCAGATGGCATCAAAATATGAATGCCTTACAATCTTTGCCCTATTTCCATCCCACTTCAACATAATCTCCTTCATGGAAAACTCTATTGATGGAATTTTTGTCAAAGGTCTTCTTGACTTGGGCTTGATGAGATTCAAGTGTATGCATGGCCATGTCTCTAATTTCTTCTAATTTCATTAACTCAGTCAACCTTACTATCTTGGCATCATTTTCCATCAATTCCAGTTATTGTGCTAATTGAAGAGACGAAAGCTCGAGAGATAGTGGAATCCTTGCTTCCCTTCCATAAACTAGCATGAAAGGGGAATTGTCAATAGCTCCCTTAGGATTAATCCTATCATCCCAAAGGGTTGTCTTTAGTTTGATATGCCATAATCTTTGACTGTTTTCAATGGTTTTTTTTATGATTCTAATCAAGTTCTTGTTGGTAGACTCAACTAAGACATTACCTTGAGGGTAATAGTTGGATGAATTCTTTGTGTATATGCCATGTTTAACTGCCCAAGAATTGATTTTGGCACCAACAAATACCTTGGAATTATCAGAGATGATGGTGGAAGGGGCACCAAACCTAATTACAATTTCATCAAGGAATTCCAAGACTGAAGCTTTAGTGGCATCTTTTAGTGCAATTGCCTCTGTCCACCTAGTGAAGTAATATGTGGTTGTTAAAATCCACTTATGACCAACACTAGATGATGGGTTTATCAGACCAATGAAGTCTAAAGCCCATTGTGCAAATGGATGGTCAACTTGAATAGGATGAAGAGGGATAGTAGCTAACCTCTGCTTTCCAAAAAATAAAGCACACTTATTGAATTTCTTCACCCACCTGTGAGTATCATTAAATAGGATTGATTAATAATATCCAACACTCATTATTTTGATGGAAATAGTCCTCACAAAAAAAGGCCACCTAAGGGGCCATCATGGAATTCTTCTAGCAATCTATTGACCAAATTTTGTCTAATACATCTCAATAATACCCCATTGAGGTTTTTTCTAAAGATTATACCATCCACTAGCACATAAGGGATGGATTTCAATATGAAGTATCTTCCCTTTTCTTTATCCAAACGTGGAGGGTATCTACCTTCTTGTAGGAAAGTAGTCATATCATGTATCTAGTTGACCTAAGCATCGATTTATATTGTTTGGTTATCCAACAACACCATGACAACTTTTGTAGGAGTATCAAATGTCGATACAAGTTCACATAGTCCCTTTCCCCTTAAACCAACTTAGCGATCTTGATTTCTATTTCATACTCCATGACCTTTGTGATCCATCCAAGAAAGAAAACCACTTACTTTTGCAATATTTGTTCCATATAAGGAAGGGGATAATGGTCCTTAAGAGAAGCCCTATTAAGGTCTCTGAAGTTGACACATAGTATTATCTCCCCATTATTTTTCCTTACAATAACAAGATTGGCAACTCTAGAAGAGTGTTTGATGGGAAAGAAAATGTTGGCCTCTATGATCTTGGTCAACTATCTCCTCAATAAGGGCTCAATTTTGAGATTTGCAAGCCTTTGTTTTTGCCTAATAGGCTTTGTATTTGGATATAGCTCAATAGTATGTTCGGCTAGGCTTGGGTCAAAACAATAGTAACGAGACTCGACAAGACTCGCCAGGACTCGGCGAGTCACGAGTCAAATCACCCTGGCCGAGTCCTGGGGGCTTGGACTCGGACTCAGCTGAGTCCTCTCGAGTCCTGGCTGGAATCATTAAGTTTGGCGAACTTGCCAGACTCGCCGAGTCCAGGCGAGTCTCGTCAGTAGGACTTGGCAGGAAGGGTTTCAAAAGTGCAAAAAATTACATGAAATTTAAAGTTAAAGCTTTTTTTTTTACTTATTGCGAATGCAAAATTATGTACACCTTGAGGGTTTCTATGGTTTTGTAGGTCTTAATTAAGGCATCTACAGCTTGATTCTTGCTACGTGGTATCAGTTGAATGTTGAAAGCATCAAACCCCTCAATTAAATCCCTACTCTATGTCTGTAATTGGTCATTCTTCTGTCATGACATGAATACTACTTTCTGACCTGCCTGACAACCAACTCGAAATCCCCAAAGACCTGTAAAAATTTGAATTTCTTTCTCAGATCCATAAGCAATCCATGAATTAAGGCTTCATACTCAGCTACATTATTTGCAATGGAACTAAATTCTATAAGTAGTGAAGAAAGTTTTACCCCTAGGACTGATTAGTTCAAACCTAGCTCCAGCTCCTTGTTTGGACTTGGATCCATCAAATCTGAGTGTCCAAAAACCAGTAGCTCTTGATCCTCTTGATCTTTCCTCATTGGTTTTTCTACTACTCGGGGACTCCTCCTGATACATCAACATTTTTCCTTTGGGATCATCTTGAATATTTTGCACCCTTATCCTAACAGCTGGAGATGGATTAATGCAGTTCTTTACTTGCTCCACTATCGTCTGGCATAGACAACACTCTAACTCTGGGTGGGAGGCATTGTGGACTCTACACCAATTTGGAAGAAGCATCTCTTCAAAGTTCATATCTCTACCTAGCTGGATATGGTCCTCTATGCATTTTTGAATAAACTCTTGGAAATTGTCCAACAGGCTAAGTTGACCATCTTCTTGATCATCACCCTCTTCTATTGATTCTACCAACACTCCAATGCTACTACACTCTGGGGTGAGCTCCTTGGGTACACTCTACAACATGAATATTTCATATGTGCCTTGCTCCTGAAGGGTAGCTTCCAGTACATAATCCCCTAGGATAGCTTCAGATACCAATACATCATTTGATGTATTTTGATATTTAGTAATCACATACTTCATCCTTGGATCTCTTTCAATTTTGATCTGGATTGGCACTCCTTTCCAGGGAAGCCACATGTGATTGGTCAGTTGAAACATATCCATTTTATGCCTTGGTGAAACCCCTGCCTAATATCAGACCATATGCATCGGGAATGTCTGCTACTTGAACGTTAATGATTCGTTGAATCCTAGGTTCTGATGCAACTTGCATAGGAATCATATTCAATTCTCCTACTACATTCACCTCTGTCTTATCTAACTGGGTACCTTTCATTGAGAAGCTGCAGGAGTAATACCTAGGGCTCGACAAATAGTGAAAGGCATAACATTTGTGGAGGCTCCTGAATCTAAGAGGCAGTTATGCAAGTTTTTACCAAAGATGCGAACAAAAATCAGAAAAAAGGAGCGATTTCAATCTTGCCTTGAAATCAACTCATATGAGTATTAGCTTGTGCAACTTGATTCCTATCCTTTTCTTTCCCCTTTTCCTTAGGCTGTGTTTGACCTTAATCCTTTGGTGTTTGTGAACTAGAAGTCTTCCCAACTACTTCACTAAATGTCTTCTCTTGAGAGACTGTATTGGCCTTAAAAGCTCCTAGGACTGCATTTCTAATGGCAAGAACCCTTAACAATTCAAAAGAAAAGAAGCTTACCTTCATTTTCTAGAGTTCATTAGCTACATACTCACCCAATTGTTCAGTGCTCATATCAGCAAGGGTATCCTTGGGATGGTCCACCAACTTTTCCTTTCCTGCATCAGTGTTCTTTCCCTTAGAGGGATCATATTGTCCTCCTTTTGAAAAATACTATGTTGGGATTTTTGAATAAACTCTTGGAAATTGTCCAACAGGCTAAGTTGACCATCTTCTTGATCATCACTCTCTTCTATTGATTCTACCAATGCTCCAATGCTAATACACTCTGGGGTGAGCTCCTTGGGTACTGTTAGTTACCAAAATTTGCACCTGATACTGAACTACACAAGTTTCAGCAATTTTGGTAAAACATTGGATTCACTTCTATGTGGGACACTTAGAATGAAGTGAAACCTCTGGGTTCTAGGCCGACTCCTAGCTGGTTATCACTTAACTATTGACTTGATGGGAAAAGGGTAAAAGATTACATAAAATGAAAACTACCTCCTAAGGTGATACACCAAAATATTACTTGGATAATGAAATTTAGAAAACTTTAACACTAGGCTTCAACATATAAAAACTAAGTTTACACAATTTATTTCTATGTGTTTTTGCATAAGTGCTTCACTAAGAGACCTGAACACAAAAATACTAGCTAAATGGAAGGTTAACTTCACAATCTACAAGCAAAAATGTATTTTTGATACAAATAGTAACCTGCTTAAACACACTATTTGTAGAAAGGCATAATTTATGAGACCAAGCTAGAAGGAAATTATGAATGGGTTTCACAAAAAGCTTAATCGAATCATTTAACATACACAAAGCTGCAAAGAATAAAAAGACAAGAATTTTATTACTAGTAGTAACCAAGGTATCATCTATTTTTTATATCCAAAGTGAGTTACAAAGCATGCTAGTATGAGAAAGGACTGTAAAAGTCACTAACTTCTGAAAAGCATTATCAAAACTCTCTACATTCAAGTCACTAAAGTGACTTATCATAATCTCTCCAAAACAAATCCTCAAAAAGAGGTTCTAGAAACTCCATAACTCTGATGCAACCATAAGGCCTGTTTTTTAGCAATTGATTCCTCTCCAAAGGGGCTCCAAAAAAGTGAAAAGGTCAATTTTACCATATCAAACATGATGACTCCTCAAAACTCCCTCCAAAAGTTTTAATTTTGCTTCAAAAGCAAATAAATGCTCCTATAACTTTGGCACATGTTGGAAAACTACTCCAAACAACCCTATATACCCTCCAACTTCTCCAAGATACTTGTAAAGCATTAAAAGCTTTAAGAAGGTCATTTCAAATCAATTACAATACATGTGCATGACTTTTGCATTTAAATAGTAACTTGGTTAAATGATTTATAATAACATCATTTAAGCCAAATACTTTACATTCCAAAATAATGCAAAAATAAAGGAAAGAGATACCAAGTCTAAAAGACCCAAAAGGGGTGAAGTATTTGAAAAATTACAAGGTAAAGGGCATAAGACTAAAAGTCTTAGCCCACGAGCTCAATAGTTTACATCTTATTTTTTTGAAAATAAAAGGTAAAATGCCTTTACTTATCTGTCATCATGACTTAGGGTTTGAGCTCACCCTAAATGGCAAAATGGTAAAAAAAACACCATCAAAGACATTTCATTTGTTTTTTGTAACTTCAGGAAGAAGCTAAGTCACCGCTCGCCGCCCTAGGGTTTCAAAGAAGCTTGAATAGAGATCTTTGTGAGCGAACTCCATGGTGGAAATTGCAGAAACAGAGGATTGGAACTTTGCATTTCTTGTAGATTATATCAGAGAATCTTTGGTAAGTTGTTGATTTATATCTTGTAGAAATTGCAAGCTCCGTATTTCGAGCTTTTCTGGTTTTGTATATTCTTACTTTCATGAATTCTGAAGCTCATCTTGAGCTTGGTCTTTGCATATACTGCTCAATTTTATATTGTTCGAGATGCACTTAAACGACCACAGGATTGCTCATGCATTTGGGTTTTTATTTCCATTTTGTCCCCTTCATTCTATGATTATTTTACTCATACCTGGCCACCATATCAAAATTTATTTCCCTCTTGAAGCATAACTCTTTAAGTAGAAAGAACAGAAAAAGCGTTGCGCAGCTGTGGATTTCAAATGCAAATTTCAAATATCTCTTTTTTGGGTTTTACTCTTTGCTTTCATAGGAAAACTTAAGCTCATTTCAAGCTCTGTGACTCAAACTTTAAGCCTTTGGATCTCCATTCTCCCAAGAACAAAACCCTTTCTGTAGCTGTGAATTTATTTTATAAATAAAACTCCTTCTGTATATAACACTTAATGTTTGAAGATTGTCTATTCATATGCTGCCACCAACTGAGATTCTTTATGAAATGTTATCGCCTGCTTTGCCTTTGTGATCATCATAAGTGACTATCACATTTGTTGAAGAGGTCACTGCCATTTGTTTCTGGCTAAAATCTGTATGGCTCATTTCTTCAGCTCACTACATAAGCTCAAATAGTTAAAGGAGCACTATAATTTGTTTATATGATTTTCCTCGTGAAGATGCTAATCTTAGACTCACTGTCTTGTACAATAGGCATCTCATATTACTATTTCATCATTCTAGATTTTAAGACACCTTCCTTAACATGCTACCATACTAGATCACTATTTGGTCCCACAGGGAATCAATTATCTGTTTGCTCATTTGACTTTTAGATTTGATGCAACTTTATTCAAAAAGGCTTTAATATGTCATAATCCCACTATACATGATGCCATTACCACTATTGGATATTGGAATGTACCCTATGTATTGTTTCCTTTAATTACTCTGAATGATCATTGCTTCATTTAATTATGGTTGTAAGATCAATACCACATGATCATACCTGATGAAGTGTCAACATATATGACTCACTGTTTATTGAGGCTGAAATGTCACACCTAATCTGCCCTTTTGTTATTTTACTTTGTGATTGCGACAGGGTTTTCACTTGTATAGAAATAGTAGCTTATTGAGATATCACTTGTCTTGATGACTACTCTTGACCCCCCTATTAGTGCCCTTATAGCAGTTATAAAAGCTTATCTACCCCAAAGAAGGTTGCTTTTGTGACTAGCTTCTGAGATATAATTTCTCTTAACAGGTCTGCAGCTGCCTTTCTCTCCCTAGGCCGGTGCCTTCATATGCAGCTTTTATTGTAATACCAAGAGATTATCAGTACCTTTGATACCTTCTATGCACTCTGCTTTGTACAAAGCTCTTTGTTTTGTAAATAAGGTTGTTGTTTACTGTACTATGAAGCTACCAACACAATATATGACTCTCAAAGGGATTTAAAACAGTAATCAACTAACTCCTCATAGTAATTGTCCTTTGCATTACTATAGCACTGTGATGAACAAATCTTTTGTATGATCATGCTATCTTGAATGCTTTCATTTATGTGATGACTTTCATTTGATATGAATATCACATGATGCATCATGCTCTTGAAAAAAACTCAATCCTTGAGCAATAGTTATCCCTTATACTTATGACTGTCACCATATTTGATCTTAATTGTTCCATTGTTGTTCCATTGAGCAGTGGCATGTTACTTAGACCAGTGAATTTATCAATTCTTCTGTTTCAATGAGAAAATATTTTTATTGTGATTTGCATTAGATGCCCTGAAGTGTATTTAAAATTTGTGTTTATATAACGATTTGGGCTCAACCCTCGTGGGAGCCACATTTATCTCCACTCATCTGATATGAAAATAATTGCACCTGTAGCTGCACATGGAACAAACAAGTTAGAAAAAATGACTATCTTTTGTGTGTATGTTGACCAAATTGTTTTCCTAGACACCTAAGGCATGCATTTCTCTTTAATACAGATGGGGATGAATTAATACATGCATAGGTAGATGATGTAAATGATCATGTATGGTTTATGGCCCTTCATTGCTTAGAGCACAACTCTAACACATTGCTTGACTACTACAGGAACAGGAGAGCATGGAAATTAGGAAGGACAAGCAACAAGGACAACATCGAAGCAAGACAAACACTAACCAGTCATTTAGGCAATGACTGGTCATCCCTCTTACATGTGCATTTATTTTCCTTTATTTATTCATGTATTAATTTGTCTTTATTTGTATCAAGGAAAAGTCAATCTCACGGCTTGTTGTGTGAGACACATGTATCTTATCACATTCAATAAAGATTACATTTTTAGAAAGATTATAAAAATCTTTTATGTCACATTCACTTGTATGAATGTAATACTTTTGTATTCTTCTAATCTTGTAAAGTTGTTTCATTTGTATAATTGAATGTAACATAGAAGGTATAAAATGTACCATTCATTTTGAAACATAGGTAGCTCATCTTGATTGAGCCTGTAGGTGAAAATATGGTAACAGGTACACTCTGCAGCATGAATATTTCATCTATGTCTAGCTCCTGAAGGGTATCTACCAGTACATAATTCCCTAGGCTAGCTTCGAATACCAATACATCATTTGAAGTATTTTGATATTCAGTAATCACATACTTCATCCTTGGTTATCTTTCAATTCTGATCTGGTTTGGCACTCCTTTCTAGGGAAGCCACATGTGAGAATGGTCAGTTGACACATATCCATTTAATACCTTGGTGAAATCCCTGCCTAATATCGGACCATATGCATCGGGAGTATTTGCTACTTGAATGTTAATGACTTGTTGAATCCTAGGAAATGATGTAACTTTCATAGGAATCATATTTCGTTCTCCTACTACATTCACCTCTGTCTTATCTAACTAGGTAACCTTTCGTTGAGAAGTTGCAGGAGTAATACCTAACGCTCGACAAACATTGAAAGGCATAACATTTGTGGAGGCTCCTAAATCTAAGAGGCAGTTATGCAAGTTTTTACCAAAGATGCGAACAAAAATCAGAAAAGGAGGGGTTTCAGTCTTTCCTTGAAATAAACTCATATGAGTATCAGCTTGTGCAACTTGATTCCTATTCTTTTCTTTCCCCTTTTCCTTAGGTTGTGTTTGACCTTGATCCTTTGGTGTTTGTGAACTAGAAGTCTTCCCAACTACTTCACTCATTGTCTTCTCTTGAGAGATTGTATTGGCCTTAAAAGCTTGTAGGACTGTATTTCTAATGGCAAGAACCCTTAACAAATCAAAAGTAGAGAGGCTTACCTTCATTTTCTTGAGTCCATCAGCTACATACTCACCCAATTGTTCAGTGCTCATATCAACAAGGGTATCCTTGGGATGGTCCACCAACTTTTCCTTTCTTGCATCAGTGTTCTTTCCCTTAGAGGGATTAGATTGTCCTCCTTTTGAAAAATACTATGTTGGCACATGAGGATAGGATGGATTATTACTAGTGTGTGGTCCAGGCGGTGTAGCAAAGTTATTTGGAGGAGTTGAAGTAGTGAATGGACCTCCAGCTTGCCTAATCCTCAAATCCTATTTTCTCATGCGTTGTTGGAACATTTGAACCTCATCAATGCCTATTTCTTCCTCATCTAAGGAACCATTATCATTCTCAGTACC
This sequence comes from Sequoia sempervirens, assembly GCA_007258455.2. Lineage (NCBI taxonomy): Eukaryota > Viridiplantae > Streptophyta > Pinopsida > Cupressales > Cupressaceae > Sequoia > Sequoia sempervirens. The sequence continues at coordinate 4,401,117 of VDFB02193867.1, read as the reverse complement.
ATCTTGGAACAGCTATGAAATTCCATCTTCATTGCACACTTGTTTTGGCTCATCGTCTTGTTTACTTGCTTCTTGATCTGGCTCATTTTCTTCACTTCGTGGGAAAGGAGCATGATTTAACACCAACACTGGGGAATCATAACGACAAGATGGTACCAACACTTGATTGTTGGAGTTGTTTTCAGGTTGTTGAACTTCATACTGAAAGATGGATGCAACAATTTAAAATTCTGGACAATCTAGCTTAGAGTGTTTACTTGTCTTGTGAAGCCTGCACCATCCTGACAATGCTCCCTCAGCTAGGTACACAACACTTGAAGGTTTATCCTGACTGGCAGGTTGGTCTAATGGGGTGGGGACACCTCCATTATTTGGCTTGGTATTCCATTTTTTGTTTTTCCTGGGAGGTTGTCTTCTATCAAATCCTTGTCTAGATGACTGCCCTTTATCAAAATTTTGTACATGTCCTTATGTAGACTCTCTATTCTCCCTATTGTAGTTGAACTACATATTTCTTTGGGCAGCCTGAAGTTGACTATTCTGGTTCCTCAAATAAGTTACTTCCATATTCAGCTTCTTGACTTGTTCTGTCATCTCATCTAGCCTTTCTCTGTCAAGATTACTATAAGATGCAGAACCCACATTGTTCTTAGAATATCCTAGTGGTTCCCTTGAGCTTGAAGATTAGTTCAACACTTCATAATTCTACAAATAGGTGGGAAAACTAGCTTGCTATTGTGGGTTGACACTCTGAGGATAACTAGGCATTGGTGGAGCTTGATTCATTGGAGGACCTGGATGTGGGACCAAGGGTAATTGTGGTACCGAATTCATGATAGGTGTATGATTGGCCAATGCCTGATTAACTACATGGATTTTCCCTGGATGAGCAGTGGGCCCCAAAGATGGCAAAGGTTCTAACAAATGTTGCTTCAAGTCTGTACTAACCTTAACCACTTCTGTGTAAGCATCAAGTAGAGTGTTAGGAGGGTTAGGTCTCCATTTAAGGAAAGTGGTTGTAAGACTATCAAGGGATTCATAGTAAACTTCTAGAGCAGTAGCATTGTCCACGGCATAGGGTGCCTGCAGTCTAGTGTATGCACGGTGGAATCTATTGTTGAATGGCCCTATGGGCTCATTGACCTCCCTCTTAACCTTAGTAAGCTACAAATACAACTCATTAGCACTAATGGGAATTTTTAACTTATGCAAAAAGGTAGTTTCAAGCTTAGTCCAATTATGTATGGATTGAGCAGGTAGGTGATTATACCAGTAAAAGGCATCCTCTCCTAAGGAATATGGGAAAATCCTACATGCAACATCTTCATGATTAATTACCCTATCCCTAAGGAAGGTCTAGAAAATCCTAATATGCTCCTCAGTTGTCCTGTTAGGGTCATTAACATGAAATTTAGAGCAGAAATGCTCAGGATTATTTGGCATGACATTATAGTTATTAAAGGACAGGGGTGATGGTTTATTTTCCAAGAAAGTCATTGGTGGTGGTGGAGGTGGTAGTGGTTGATTAACACCTGGCTAAGGTTGTTGAATGGGAATGACCTCTAAATTAGATGAGGATGAGCTGGATGAGGGTGAAGATGACGGAGAGGATGGAAATGGTGGAGCAGATGATGATTCTCCCCTTCTTCTGGTCCTCCTTGACCTGGTAGGGGGTTGTAATTCTTGAAAATACTCCTCCCCTGGTGTAGATCTGGTTCTTCTTCGAAACCTCTGAGGAGAAATTGCAGATAGAAAACACTCCAACTTGCTTATTCAGGCCCTCCTTCTAGTGCCAATCTATTGATGGTTTTTTTTGCACAGCAACAACTCAGACAAAATATGATATCCTATCTCTCTTGAAAGGTAAATCTCTATTAGCAAGCCTCAAGAGATAACCCCAAGGTCTCTAATGTCAGGTTTTGGCAATGCAACAAACAACTCAGTGATAAATGTGAAAATGTTGGTAATCACAAGGGACCTTACAAAAAAATGTTGGAAGCTTCAAAATCATCAAATCTTGCAATATGTTGATGCTTCTAATCCTAAAACTAATCCATATTTATGAGAAACGGAAAAAGATAAAGGGTTGAAAGATATTTCTAAAACTAAACCTAAGACCAATTGTGTAAACAACAAAACATTCAAAGTGGACCAATCCTTCAAAAACCAATTCCTGCTAAACCCAAATCAAATTTGCAATATCACAGAAATAGTGCAATCTTCTAAGGCAATAAATATTTTTAGATCATGGAGCATTCACACAAATCAACCTTATTTTTTAATTGAAATGAATAAATACCCACAATTGAACTCAGTACACAATTATAGGCCCAAGCTAACTTTACACAACAATTTACAATAAACAAGATGCTAAAAGTATGGACCAAGGATTGCTCAAACACTTCAAATATTAAACCATTAACACAATTGCATCACATCTAAATCTAAAATCTAACATGCAACAATAATCTCAAAGCAATCTTTAGAGATCTAGAAAACATGAACCATGCAAAGTGAACAACATAGGAAAGAACACCAAAGCACAATGTCTTTACTTCTATTGAATTCACCCAAATTTAGAACAATTCATGTATTCACAATGTATCAACACTTGCTCTTGGAAAATGCTAACTCCTATCTCATTCCTAGCTACTCCAACTATGTCTAACCCTTACAAATGAAGCAGGAGTCCCAATTTATAGAGAAATAACCCTAGCTCGGCCCAAAATTAGGGTTTACAATATTAGGTCAACCAAAAGGTCGGCCTAGAGATTTTTATAAAAAAAAATTACATTTAATATCATAAAACAAAGTCTAGGTTGGCCTAGACCTTTCTAGAAGCATTATCTGGATGGCACAAATTTCTAGGTTGTCCCTTCTAGCTGAAAGATCACATGACTGGCACATTGTCCTATGTGGTCGCCAGTTGGCTATTTTCTCTCTTAATTTGTCTCTATCCTATTGGATAATTCTTTAACCTTTTCTAATATTTCCTTCGCATCAGCTAGATCTGGAGTAGGAATAAATTTAATTCTCAATTTATGAGTCTTTGATTCATCAACATATTTGGGAATTGCTTTATCCCATTCAACCTGTAATTCATGATATTTGTCCAGCTTTGAAATGTAGATAGTTGCATCCTCTAGATGGTCCTTGGAAACTGGTGCACTATCAGAAGGAGCATATATTTCATGCCACCATGCCTGCAATCTGCCAATGTTCATATTCCTCTGACCAAACTTTCTTCTCCTAGTCATAATTTCAAGGAAAGTAATACATCTATTATATATTTCTTTCATTTTCCCCTGCAATTTCATTATCTTCTTTAGAGCCTTAGAGAGAAGCTCCTTCCTGTAATTCCATACTTCAATCCACTCCATCACCTTAGCAATATCATGAGAAGTGAAAATATTCATCCTAGCTAATTCTTCCTTGGGCACTTGCAGAATCTTCTTCAACTCTTCAACAGTTGACTCATCAATCTTATTGCAATATGTAGCAAACTGAGATGTGTCTTCAAGAAATTCAACAACCCTAGCATGGATGCCAAAGATCTGTTCAATTGATTCATCACCTCTTTTGCTAACATCCCGAAGCCACTCATGAGTATTATGCACTGAGGATTTAACCTTTCTATTTCTGAAACTGCCTCTTTGGGTAACATCCCCTCTGGGATTGAAGAACCACCATCATTAGAAGTTTGCAGAGGCTTCATTAGGTGCTAGACATACTTGTAAACATCATTTAGCTGATTTTGCAACTTCTCCTTTTCTTTTGTTTCCTTGTCAAGTCTTCTCGAGATGGCTTGGGAGGATTCTTGAAATTCTTCCTTTTCTTGCTCTTTGGTGGATGGGCCCAAATTAATTGTTCACTTTATAATCAGTGGGCCTCACCTCATCCTTAAACTTTTTTTCTGTAGGGACGACTATGTGAACAACCCTGTTATTAAGTTCATCCCTTGAAGACTTTGACACTGTTCTAGCTCTTTTCCTCTACTTGGGTTGTCCCCATTGTTCTAGCAGTTTATCCCAACTAGGAGCTTCTTCCTGAATAATTATTGGCTTCTTACTAATCCTTTTCTCCAGCCAATTCGGGACAGTGGGTTGCTCTATTTCTAGTTCAGTAGAGGGAGCCTCCTGTTCATCCTTATCTTGATGTGGGTTGTCAGAAACCTCTTCCCCATTCTTTTCCATCTCACGTTCATCCTCTAGTTCATCAATCACCTCTTTCTCTATGGACTTGGATGGCCTTTCCTAGGTTACCTATGACTCCATGTTCTTGCTTTGTGCTCCAAAGGTTGATTTCCCAATCTCTTGCACAAAATTTCTCCATTCCCCACTTCTAGGAGTGGAAACTTCCTCATCTTCAGATTTATGTTTCCCGAGATCATTTGATATGTTTCCCTCCTCATGGACTACTTCTAAAATTTGAACATCGTGAGGAGGAGAAGGAAGGGGGGAATTATTTCCTAGAACTCCTCTCATGGCACTATCATTTGTAGGTGCCTCTTCAATCTGTCTTTCCTTTTCTACAGTCTTCATCTCAGCTACTGGGGATGTCTTATGTTTAGGAGAATTTCTCCTAACATACACTTGTGGCTTTTCTCCCAAGCTTTCTACATCAACAACCTTAACTGAAGAGGGAGCATCAGTAGAAGTGCTGCCCTTTCTTGCTTTATCCATCTTCTGGCCTTCAATTATCAATTTTCTCTTCTTGGTTGGTTGTGAGGCCTCTCCTTCTCCAGTGGTAGCACTGGCCTTGGGAGCCCTCTTCATTTTGGGAGATTGTTTCTCAGCCAACTTAGCATGAGTTTTGCTCCTTATTTTTCTTTTTATTGTTAGAGGCCTTTCTTCCTCTTGGACATCCTCATCATGAGGCTCAGTAGTGTCATCACCTTTATCAGCTTCAGCTTCTTCCTTAGATTGGGATTCTAAATATCCCATCAAATCATATGTAAATTTAGTGTCATTAGCCTCCAACTCTAACACCTTATGCTTGACCCACTACCTTGAATATTTCCTCATCGGCTTAGTTACCTGGACCAAATCTATCACTTCTTCCTCTGACCAGTTTATTGGAGGTAGGGGCCTCTTCTTATAGGGTTCAAAATCATGGTGTTGGATCAAATTTGCATCATCTTGGACTTTATCTAGCACCTCTATAACTTTGTACAATCTGATCAAATTTAGGGGCAGCCTAGAGAACCTTCTTATAACTTCAAATTCATCTCGACAATTGGACCAATAGTCCTCAATGTGGTCTCTATGTCTGAACTTCCTATTTGCTTGTTTCTAAGCCTTTCCATAGGGATCAAAGTTATCCCTATTGATATGAGAGTATAATTCAAATTGGGCCATCTCTTTCTCAAAGTACTGGGCACTTTGTATAGGTGGGCAGGCCTCCAGGGTTCCAAACCTTAATGAAAATTATGCTCCTAATCCCTTCTTATGTAAATTGTTTTGCAAAATTATTTCAAATGCCATCATCTGCTTTGCCAATTCCAACATTATGAGCTTATTAGTCGAGTATCTTGGCCATCTGAAAGGAACAGTAGGAGACCCTTGTATCTGGATGTATATGAATCTTTGAAACTGAATAAACCATTTCCCATACTGTTTAATCAAGTCCATTGCATCAAAAGATACTCTGACATGGAGGAAATTCTGTAATAACTTGGGAATATACATGAAAAATACATCATTTTCTCTCCTATAGTTAGTTGTTTTATGTTGCAATTGTGGGTATATGTCCCATATTTTGTCTTTTCCTAGGGTTCCTTTGCAAGACCCTTATACTTGGTTTTGCTTGCCATCATGTACATCAGATATGAGGTCATTGTGAATCTATTGGTCTCTTGTACACTCCTTAATTGGGCATCTAAGTTATTACTAACAATCCTAGCCCAATGGAAGTGCTTTCCACCCATGATTTGTATACTAGGGAAGAACATCCAATTGTGGAAAACGTGAGCCTCTTCAACCCCCATTACCCTTCCCAAGAGGGTTATAACATCATGATATTCCAACTTGAAATTACTTCTATGCAGTTGTTTAGGCAGCTTGGAATAGTGCGGTTTGGGCTTCAGTATCCAAGAATTATTGATTATCTACAAGGCTCTGTTGGGGTCTTCATCATAAAACTTTATTGCTTCCCCAATGTTTATTTCCTCAATGAGCTTATGGTGTGAAGCAATATTGAACAACAGTTCAATAGACTCCTTAGGGAGATTTTCCATGACTCTTCCCTGTGGTCCAATTATAATCCTTGTTCTAGAGTCATAATTCCTTGCACATTCCAAAACCATCTTAGGGAACAACTGAGTTGGAGGGAACCCTGCTGCTTGAAAATCATCATAGTCCACATGCCTTATGTTTGTATCTACAATATTTGCCTAGGCAGAAGCAATCTTGGACTCTGGCCATGTACCCTTGAAATCATATTTCATCCTTTCAACTCTTCTTCTCACCTCCTCTTATTGTTGGAAATATATGCCTCAATCTCACAGGCTGAAACCTCTAAGAGAGGCAAGTCGGTTGACATGCTTTGGGTCTAGCCGACTAGCAGCATTGGATCTTGTGGTTTGTACAGGTCACCGAGACAATGTTTAAGTCATGCCGAAGGAGCTTATCGCTGTGACTTGTGACAGTTGTTGTAACCCTATGCCGAGTGGAGATCTCTGTCCGACAGGCCATTCATATCATATATCAAGGAGACCCTTGGCCGAAAGGCTTACTTTGGTGTGAAGTCCCAGCGACAAACGAAGTCTCGCCGACAGCGTTTTTGTGTTGAAGCTTTTGGGGAGAGTCTTGGGTGTTCGGTAAGAAGTCTTATCAATAGGAAAGTCTTCCCGACAGTATACAATCAGAGTAACATGCGGTGGCTCGGTAAGAAGTCTTACCGATGTGTGATGTCTTGCCGAATGTTGAACGTTTCAGTATAACCCTTAATGACTCGGTATGATCTCTCAGCGAAAGACGATTGTCTCACTGAATGGAAAACTCACGTCTGTGTGACTTTGAAGGTTCGGTATGATGTTTCACCGATAGCGATAAGTCTTGGCGATAGCGATACATGTGATGATCGTCGGTATGAGATCTTGGTGACATGGCGAAGTCTGAGCGATAGCTCTCTGGACTCGATGTAACATCTTGGCGATAAGGATGACTCTTGGCGACATCATTGGTTAAGTCTTGTGGCATCGGGGAGACACGGTTAGTGTCTCACCGACATGCCAACACAGATTGATCGCTTTGACTGAGAGAAGACCATCCTACGTGGTGAGTCTACGACCAATCAGAGAAGCCGAATGGGAACTGCTAGCAGTTGAACTGTTGCGGCCGTTACTGAGAGGAAGCTCGTCAGACAGGGGTGTCATGGATTTACTCTGTGGTCGCAAATGATGTCAGAGGGGTTCGACAGATCGATGGTTCGACGGATTGCTATGTGATTGTATGATCTGTGGTTGAATTCTATTCTGTGAAGACTGTAACGTGAATGTTCTGTAACAAGGTTGTTCATGGTGAATGCTGTTGTAAACTGACATTAGAAAGATAAGTCAGAACTCTATTTGTAATCTTTATTACTGTAATACAAAGTGACTTCTCTTGGTGTGGTGGGTTTTTCTCCCATAAGGGTTTTCCCACGTATATCTGGTGTTCATATGTGTATGTCTAAATTCTCTGTTTCTGTTATCTCTTTCATGTGAATCTTAATTGGACTGTAATTGTAAAAATTTGAAAGTGTCTGCATTCTTCCCTGAGGTTTTGACGTTAGGAGAGTTGCTTCCGCATCTAGCTTTCCTTACACTTATACTAAAGCAACCTTTGATTTGGAAGTCTTGTCAAGGCTCAACTCTACCTGTATCTGTTAGAAATGACCATAATCACCTAAAGGGAAATAACAATATAACACATTGCATTAACTCAATGAAGTACCAATGTATGCTAAAATAATGACAATACAAACCCTAATGGCAATGCAAGGCAGATAATTTAATTCATGAGATCTCACTGTCAGATTATACCAAGTCATGCAAGTGAATCTCATTCAAATCAACCAATATCCAACAATAAATACCCTATGCAAACTCAATTGTCATTGATATTTGAACTTTAAAGCCAATAGAGAAAGGTCAAAAAATTCGAGGGAGCTCAAAATTTCTAGTCAGGCTTGATCTCGGGTAATCCGAGGGAGCTTAGATTTGTCGGGATTTGCACATCATGTTCATTTTGACCTGCAATCATAAGGTAACTTTGTAAAATGGGAATTCTTTGACACAATCAAGCATATGCAGGCATCAATTATTTTACAATCACATTCCAAATTGTTCTCATTGAGGCTCTATTCGTCACATGCATCAGATATTTGAAAGTTGAGGAGGTTCGGGAATTCCTAGGAGACTTGGATTCTCCAAGTGCAGGCTAAGCTCAAGAATCATCTAAGTGTCAAGGCCTTTGTCACTTTAAACTTTGGGATTTTGAGAAGGCACAGGATCCAGAAAATCCAAGGGGGCTCGAATTCTCTAAGCGGATGAAGGCTCGAAAAATCTGAGCTACCTCAGAATTTACGAGTGTTTTGCTCGGGCCTGAAATTTAGTAAGTGTTCAAACCTTTTGTGTTAAAATGTTGAATGATGATCACTTCGATGGGTGGATTCTCGTTTACTTCCTTTGACGCTCCAAATCACACATTTTTCATAAGAATCCATTAATCCTATTTATTCCATTCATCACGTTTCAATCTCCAACAAGGGTTTCACAAAAACTAGGGTTTCGAGTCAACGCCTTAAAACAAGGCGACACTCTTAAAACTTGATATCAATCATGGAAACACAATGCAATGGAAAAATCTTAAAGATGTTCAATATACCTAATCACCCAATCTACTCAAATCGAAATCTACAGCAAACCATTTGGAATGAATCCTTGAAGAACAAAAACCCTAGAGGGAGAAGCAAGAAACAAGACAATATAAAACCCCCTAACTCGATGATTGACACATACACCGCAAGAAATCAACAATCAAGTATAAAATGCATCGAAACCATCAAAGAGAGACTGGAAAACCAACCTTGGAGTGGTGCACAAAAAGAGAGGATGCAATGGAAACCTTCGAGAATCCTGGAGCAATGATCTAAGAACACAACCGTGACTTTGGAGCTCAATTGACATGCAATGTGGAAGCATCCCCTCTTCAAATTCAAATGCGCACAAAGCAAAAATGACTTCAAATACAACTTAGACACCACTTATATCCCTCCTTTGGCATTCAAAACCAGTTAAAGTGTGCAATAAATACTTGAAAAGACACTTCAAAAACTCGGATATACGAAGTGACCTCGAACCCGGGAAATCCGAGGGAGCTCAGATTTTCTGGCCGGATTGAGGTTCGGGTAATCCAAGCTACCTCGGATTTACCAAACATGCTCCACACAACCAATTTTGCCTCTTAAGCTGGAATTTTGAATTGAGGTTAGCTTTCCAAGAGCAAGCACGCCATCACAATGTTGTAAAAAGACACCTTGAGTGTAGATAAGGGTTACAAGACATAATAACCCGGACAAAATAACCCGGTCACAATAACCCAAGGAAAAAATAACCTAGGGTCATAATAACCCAAGCCAAAATAACCTGTGGTTAGAATAACCCAGGGACAAAATATCCCCATAAGAATATAGAGAAAGGAAAACAAAATTTATAAATTACATGGGTTATTTTGTCCATGGGTTATTTTGACCATGAGTTATTCTGTCCATGGGTTATTATGACCTTGGGTTATTTTGTCCTTGGGTTATTTTGACGGGGTTATTGTGTCCAGGGTTATTGTGGCCAGGTTATTATGTCCTAATACCATAGATAAGACCTTAAGTACTTGGGTGAAACAAGATCAAGACCGAGGGACCTATCCCATAAGGGGAAAAGGTCAAGACCCTAAGGAAAACAAACAAACCAAACAAGCAAAAGAGGGTCCCCGCCTCTAGTGGGCCGTGTATGCGAAAAATGCAAAACAAATGGCGAATCCTGCTAGGGAAATGCTCTAGAGCATTTCAATGACAAACTAGAATCAAGAACCCATAACTCTTGTTTTAATCCTAGCATCGGGTCAACCATAAACAGAGTTTCAAAGCTAATGGACAGGTAGGTCCTTCCTATGCTAGAATCCAAGTGTGTGCAAATGTGTTCATTTCCCTCCCTCAGCTATTGCAAGGAACCAAGGTCATTCTAATCTAGCTATGTAAAGATTCTAACTCCAAAAGCAACCTGGATAGAGCCTCACTGCTAGTCAGGCATAGATAGCCCCAACGAGGTTATCAATGTGGCTCTCTTGAACATAGCTCTATTTCCAGCCAAGCGTTCATAGCCCCGGTAGAGATATTCAGATACTCCTGATAGGTTGAATTCACTTCTTTTGATTTTCAAAATTTTATTTTTCTTTTCTTTTGATATTCTTTTCTTATTTCAACCTGTGAACAATGAATTTCACACTCAGGGCTGAGAACCACAGCGGTGCTGAAGTAGAAGTGGGATTTTTCACTTGACCAAACTTCGCAAGGAACATTCAAACAACTTCAAGATTCTTCATATGTATATGTAAGTGTAAGGCTCGAGCACATTCCAGAATTGACCTAATCCAATGACTCATCCACTTCAAGCATTTAGCACATGTGACACCAAATAAAGTATTTTCACCAACTTATTCTAGAAGGATGATTAGAGTTTGTAAGAGAAATACTTAGAACAATCCCAGATAACAATTGATTGTTGTGCAGGTGCAGCACTTCCCAGAAGAGAACAAGGGAACCCAAAGCTGGAAAAGGAAAGTAGAACCAAACCAAAGCCTAAACTAAAGCAAACTTATACTAAACAAAACCAAAAGAAAAGCAAAGCAAACCAAACCAACTGAAGTAGAAAACAGAAGCAAAAGCAAAAAAGAAAACAACCCCTAAACTAACTATTTACAAGAAAGAGTCATGAACAACTCAGTCCAGGAAGTAATGCTTCAAATACTACCCATTGATAGGCAACAGGACATCCTCTCCAGTGAGAATTCTTAAATGAAAAGCATTATCTCCCAATATCTCTAAAATTTGGAAGTGACCAAGCCAAAGCTTGTCAAATTTCCCATGTTCTCCTCTTTTGTCATGTGCTTTGTCCCAATATAAGACTAGATCAGAGATTCTGAATGCTTTCACCTTGGCCTTTCGATACAACCATCTCTTAACAACGCCTTGGTGTTTAGCAAAGTTCTCTAATGCTTCATCTCTCTTCTCTTCAAGTTGTAGAAGCTCAACCAAACGAGCCTCATGTTTATCCCATTCTTCAGTAATCATTAATGAATTGCAAGGTGGGGACTTTCAACTAGATTGGAGATATTGGCTCAATACCATACACAAGGTGATAAGAAGAGTTTCCTAGAGATGCTTTGTGTCTAGTACGATCCGCCCAAAGAGCGAATCTGAGCTGGGTGGGCCAGTCTTTGGGGTTTCTCTCTAAGAGTTTGTGGATGACTGTCAAAAAATTCTTGTTTGTGGACTCATCCAAACCATTTCCTTGTGGGTAATAGTTGGAGGAAAACTTGATGACAATATCATGATCAAAATCCCATCTAGAAAACTTTAACAAAGCAAATGCAGTACCATTATCACAAACTAAAGTATTTGGACAACTGAAACAATTGATAATACCTGATTCCAGAAAATTGATCACTACTTCAGAAGTACACTATTTGCAAGCAAGGTCCTCAATCCACCTAGTAAAGTAATTAATTACAATAATAATGTACCTATGGCCCGCAGAGGAAGGTGGGTTTATTGGACCAATAAATTCCATTCCCCACTGTGTGAATGGTTTTACCTCAATTACTGACTGAAGTGGAAGTGTTGGGTGTTTTTGCTTGCTAGTTGCAGTTTGACATACATGGTAGGTTCTGATGTGATTGTGTGCATCCTTGAATAAGGTCGGCCAATAATAACCTAATCTTAAGTTTTGTTGTGCAGTAGCTAGTCCAGAACCATGGACGATACCATACTTGTCATGAAATTTTGTCATCACCCAGATAGCCTCTTCTTTCTCAAGACAACGAAGATAGATGCCTTCATGGCTCCTCTTATACAAGATAGCACGTTTCAGCATATAGCTATCACTCTTTAAACATGGGACTCTCCGATGTACTGTGTTGAGATGATCTGAACACGTTTGATTTAGTAGATAATAGACAATATCATCATACCATTCATCTGGAGAGACATCCTGGAGGTGGTACTGTTGGGTTGTGATATCAAGACCAATTTCAGCCATAGTCTTAGTCAATCCTTTCCCTCTCACAAGTTTCATGGGTTGTATTTCGATGTCATACTCCTGCAGCATTGTAACCCATTTCGCCCTTCATTCCCCCAACTCATTATGCATTAGCAAACGTTTGACTACAAGGTCCAACACTATTGCAAAGACCTTATTTCTCAAGATGTAATGTCGAAACTTCTTCACACATCTTAATAAAGCATAAGCTTTCTTTTCAACATTTGGATACTTCAACTCTACATCCTTTAATGAAGCACTCATGAATGTTATGGGGTGTTCACTCCCTTGGTCAAATTTTTGAGTTAGCATGCCAGCACATGAATGATCATATGCAAATGAATATATGTAGAAAGGCTTGGAATAATATGGACTCACCAACAATGGGGCATCAACTATTGCCCTTTTAATTTCTACAAAAGCCTCCTTTGTTTCAAGATTCCATTCAACTTTTGCATCCTTTTTCATCATAACATTCAAAGAATTAACTATTTCTGCAAATCCAGTAATAAACTTCCTCACAAAATTGATTTTCCCAAAGAAATATTTCATTTCCTTTTAATTGGTTGGAGGTTAGATCTTCATGATAGCTTCTATTCATTCTGGATCAATAGATATGCCCTCTTCTAAGATAACATGGCCCAACAAATTCCCCTCAGTTACTCCAAAGATACACTTCTTAGGGTTGAGTGAAATACCAAATATCCTGCACCTTTGGAATACTTTGCACAAATCTGAAATATGATCACCTCTTTTCTTTGAAAAAATAGTCAAATCATCCATATAGATGATAATTCACTTACCAATGATATCCTTGAAGGCAATTTTCATGGCCCTCTAAAAGGTTTCCCCTGCATTGATCAATCCAAAAGGCATTCTTCTATAAGCAAAGGTACCCCATTTCGTGGTGAAGGCAGTCTTGTGTCTATCCTCATACTGCACCATAACCTGATTATACCCTGAGTATCCATCTAGGAAGGAAATCATCTGGGATCCATTAATAATTTGTAATACTTCATCCAATGACGGGACAGGGTAGTTGTCCTTTTCTGGGGCACGATTAAGATTTTTGAAGTCAACGCAGAGCCTAATTTCTCCATTTTTTTTCTTTACTGGAACCAAGTTAGCAACCCAAGTAGAATGTCTGAACGGAAATATGATGCGAGTAGACAATAATTTTTGTACCTCCTTCTAGATAATTGGTTCCAACAGGGCATTAATTGGCCTATGTCTTTTCCTAAATGGCTTGGCACCTGGCTTGAGAGGAATAGTGTGTGTAATGATCGAGGTATCATACGTCTTTAGATCCTCATAACTCCAGGCTATAAAATCTTGACATGTATGAAGTGCATCTATTATCCCCTTCCTTTCTTCTAGAGTATAGACCTTCCCAATGAAAACATTCTTAATATTGTCTGGAGTCCCCATATTATATGTATCACACTGGCTGCTAATGGACTCCTTGTTCTACTGCTCCTGACCCTTTATTCTATCTAGATCAAAGATACTTTCTAGCTATACCATTCCTCTGGAGATGGTATTAGTTTTCAAATTGATGACCCCTTCCAAGTCCATTTCTGCCTCTTGGGGCTCTACTTCATCAATTATCTTAGCAGTGAAAACATCAGAGCTTGTAATGAAATAAAGAATGTGCTAATCATCCTCAAATACTTGAAAATTGGTTACATTATCAAGCACTGAAGGTATTGGAGTGAGCTCCATAGTGAACTTCAATCCTAAAAATGACAATGGCTGCAAAGTGTTTGCTGCCTGTGCTAAGGCATCTGCAATTTGATTCTTGCTACGTGGTATTAGTTGAATGTTGAAAGCATCAAGCCCCTTAATTAAATCCCATACTCTATGGCTGTAATTGGTCATTCTTCTGTCATGACATGAATACTGTTTTATGACCTGCCTGACAACCAGCTCGGAATCCCCAAAGACTTGCAAAACTTTGACATTCTTTCTCAGAGCCATTAGCAGTCCATGAATTAAGGCTTCATACTCCACTACATTATTAGTGCAATGGAACTGAAGTCTATGAGTAGCGAAGAAATTTTTACCCCTAGGACTGATTAGTTTAAACCCAGCTCTAGCTCATTGTTTGGACTTGGATCCATTGAATCTGAGTGTCCAACAACCAACAACTCTTGATCCTCTTGATTTGTCCTCATTGGTTTTGCTACTACTTGGGGACTCCTCCTGAGACATCAACCCTTTTGCCTTTGGGATCATCTTGAATATTTTACACCCTTATCCTGACAGCTGGAGATGGATTAATGCAGTTCTTTATTTGCTCCAATTTCATCTGGCATAGACAACACTCTAACTCTGGGTGGGAGGCATTGTGGACTCTACACCAATTTGGAAGAAGCAACTCTTCAAAGTTCATATTTCTACCCAGCTGGATCTGGTCCTCTATGCATTTTAGAATAAACTCTTGGAAATTGTCCAACAGGCTAAGCTGGCCATCTTCTTGATCATCGCCCTCTTCTATTGATTCTACCAATGCTCTAATGTTGCTAGGCTCTGGGGTGATCTCCTTGGGTACACTCTGCAGCATGAATATTTCATCTGTACCTAGCTCCTGAAGGGTAGCTACCAATACATAATTCCCCAAGCTAGCTTCAGATACCAATACATCATTTGAAGTATTTTTATATTCAGTAATCACATACTTCATCCTTAGTTCTCTTTCAATTCTGATTTGGTTTGGCACTCCTTTCCAGGGAAGTCACATGTGAGAATGGTCATTTGATACATATCCATTTAATGCCTTGGTGAAATACCTACCTAATATTAGACCATATGCATCAGGAATATGTGCTACTTGGATGTTAATGACTTGTTGAATCCTAGAATCTAATGCAACTTGCATAGGAATCATATTCAGTTCTCCTACTACATTCACCTCTGTCTTATCTAACTAGGTAACCTTTCGTTGAGAAGCTATAGGAGTAATACCTAGGGTTCGACAAAAAGTGAAAGGCATAACATTTGTGGAGGCTTCTGAATCTAAGAGGCAGTTATGCAATTTTTTCCCAAAGATGCGAACAAAAATCAGAAAAGGAGGGGTTTCAATCTTGCCTTGAAATAAACTCATATGAGTAACAACTTCTGCAACTTGATTCCTATCCTTTTCTTTCCCCTTTTCCTTAGGTTGTGTTTGACCTTGATCCTTTGGTGTTTGTCAACTAGAAGTATTCCCAACTACTTCACTAACGGTCTTCTCTTGAGAGACAATATTGGCCTTCAAAGCTCCTAGGAATGTATTTCTAATAGCAAGAACCCTTAACAATTCAAATGCAGAGAGGGTTACCTTCATTTTCTTGAGTTCATCACCTACATACTCACCCAAATGATCGGTTCTCATATCAGAAAGGGTATCCTTGGGATGGTCCACCAACTTTCCCTTTCCTGCATCAGTGTTCTTTCCCTTAGAGGGATCAGATTGTCCTCCTTTTGAAAAATATTGTGTTGGCACATGAGGAAAGGATGGATTATTACTGGCATGCAGATCAGGCGGTGTAGCAAAGTTATTTGGAGTTGAAGTAGTGAATGGACCTCCAGCTTGCCTACTTCTCAAATCATATGTTCTCGTGTGTTCTCAGAACATTTGAACCTCTTCAATTCCTATTTCTTCCTCATCTAAGGGACCATTATCATTCTCAGTATCGTCTTGGAACAGCTGTGAAATTTCATCTTCATTGCACACTTGTTCTAGCTCATCATCTTGTTTAATTGCTTCTTGATCTGGCTCATTTTCTTCACTTCGCGGGAAAGGAGCATGATTCAACACCAACACTGGGGAATCATAACGACCAGATGGTACCAACTTGATTTTTGGAGTTTTTTTCAGCTTGTTGAACTTCATACCGAAATATCGATGCAATAGTTTGAAATTCTGGACCATCTAGCTTAGAGTGTTTACTTGTCTTGTGAAGCCTGCACCATCCTGATAATGATGCCTCGGCTAGGTACACACCACTTGAAGGTTTATCCTAACCGACACGCTGGTCTAATTGGGTGGGGACACCTCCATTATTTGGCCTAGTATTCCATGTTTTGTTTTTCCTGGGAGGCTGCCTTCTATCAAGTCCTTGTCCAAATGACTGCCCTCTATAAAAAATGTGTCCATGTCCTTGTGTAGACTCTCTATTCTCCCTATTGTAGCTGGACTGCATATTTCCCTAGGCAGCCTGAAGTTGACTATTCTGGTTCCTCAGATAAGTTACTTCCATATTTAGCTTCTTGACATGTTCTTTCAGCTCATCTAACCTTTCTTTGTCAGGATTACTATAAGATGCAGAACCCACATTGTTCTCAGAATATCCTGGTGGTGCCCCTGAGCTTGAGGACTGGTTCAACACTTCAAAATTCTACAAATAGGTGGGAAACCAACTTCTTGTTGTGGGTTGACACTCTGAGGATAGCTAGGCATTGGTGGAGCCTGATTCATTGGAGGACCTGGATGTGGGACCAAGGGAAATTGTGGTACCAGATTCATGATGGGTGTATGATTGGCCAATGCCTGATTAACTGCATGGATTTTCCCTGGATGAGCAGTGGGCCCCAAAGATGGCAAAGGTCATGAAAAATGCTGCTTCAAGTCTATACTAACCTTAACTGCTTCCATGTAAGCATCAAGTAAAGTGTTAGGAGGGTTAGGTCTCCATTTAACGAAAGTGGTTGTAAGACTATCAAGGGCTTCATACTAAACTTACAGAGTAGTAACATTGTCCACATCATAGGGTGCCTGCAGTCTAGTGTATGCACGGTGGAATCTATTGTTGAGTGACCCTATGGGCTCATTGACCTCCCTCTTAACCTTAGTAAACTGCAAATACAACTCATTGGCACTAATGGGAATTTTGAACTTCTATAGAAAGGAAGTTTTAAGCTCAGTCCAATTGTGTATGGATCAAGTAGGTAGGTGATTATACCAATAAAAGGAATCCTCTCCTAAGGAATATGGGAAAATCCTATATGCAACATCTTCATGAATAATTCCCCTATCCCTAAGGCAGGTCTGTAAAATCCTAATATGCTCCCTAGTTGTCCTATTAGGGTCATTAACATGAAATTTAGAGCTGAAATGCTCAGGATTCTTTGGCATGACATTGTAGTTATTAAAGGACAAGGGTGATCGGTTATTTTCCAAGAAAGCGATTGGTGGTGGTGGAGGTAGTAGAGGTTGATTAACAGCAAGTTGAGGCTGCTGAATGGGAATGACCTCTGAATCAGATGAAGATGAGATGTATGAGGGTGAAGATGATGGAGAGGATGGAAATGGTGGAGAAGATGATGATTCTCCCCTTCTTCTGGCCCTCCTTGACCTGGTAGGGGGTTGCAATTCTTGAAAATCTTCTTCGAAACCTTTGAGGAGAAATTGTAGATAGAAAACACTCCAACTTGCTTATTCAGGCCCTCCTTCTAGCGCCAATCCATTGGTGGTGTTTTTTGCACAACAACTCAAACATAATATGGTATCCTATCTCTCTTAAAAGGTAAATCTCTATCAGCAAGCCTCAAGAGATAACAAGTCTCTAATGTCTGGTCTTGATAATGCAATAAACAACTCAGTGATAAATGTGAAAATGCTGGTAATCACAAGGGACCATACAAACAAATGCTAGAAGCTTTAGACTCATCAAATATTACAATATGTTGATGCTTCTAATCCTAAAACTAACCCAAATTTCAAAAGAAACAACAAAAGATATAGGGTTCAAAGATATTTCTAAAACTAAACCTAAGACCAATTGTGCAAACAACAAAACATTCAAAGTGGACCAATCCTTCAAAAACCAATTCCTGCTTTCCCCAGATCAAATATGCAATATCACATAAATAGTGCAATCTTCTAAGGCAATAAAGATTTTCAGATCATGGAGCATTCACACAAATCAACCTTATTTTTTAATTGAAATGAATAAACACCCACAATTGAACTCAACACACAATTTTAGGCCAAGGCTAACTTTACACAACAACTTACAATCAACAAGCTACGAAAAGTATGGACCAAGGATTGCTCAAACACTTCAAATATTAAACCATTAACACAATTGCATCACATCTAAATCTAAAATCTAACATGCAACAATAATCTCAAAGAAATCTTTAGAGATCTGGAAAATAGGAACCATGCAAAGTGAACAACATAGGAAAGAACACCAAAGCGTAATGTCTTTACTTGTATTGAATTCACCTAGATTTTCAACAATTCATGTATTCACAATGTATCAGCACTTGCTCTCAGAAAATGCTAACTCTTATCTCACTTCTAGCTACTCCAACTATGTCTAACCCTTACAAATGAAGCAGGAGTCCCAATAGATAGAGAAATAACCCTAGGTCAGTCGAGAATTAGGGTTTACAATATTAGGTCAGCCAAACAGGTCAGCTTAGAGAGTTTTATAAAAAAATAAATTACATTTAATATCATAAAACAAAGTTTAGGTCGGCCTAAACCCTTCCAGAAGCATTATCTGGCTGCCACAAACTTCTAGGTTGTCCCTTCTAGCTGAAAGATCACATGACTGGCACATTGTTCTAGGTGGCCTCCCTCTTTATTTGCCTCTATCCTGCTGGATAATTCTTTAACCTTTTCTAATATTTCCTTTGCATTAGTTGGATCTAGAGTAGGAATAAATTTAATTCTCAATTTATAAGTCTTCCATTCATCAACATATTTGGGCATTGCTTTATCCCATTCAACCTGTAATTCATGATATTTGTCCAACTTTGAAATGTAGATAGCTACATCCTCTAGATGGTCCTTGGCAACTGGTGCACTATCAGAAGGAGCATATATTTTATGCCACTATGTCTGCAATCTGCCAATGTTCATATTCTTCTACCCAAACTTTCTCCTCCCAGTCATAATTTCAAGGAAAGTAATACATCTATTATATATTTCTTTCATTTCCCCCTGCAATTTCTTTATCTTCTTTAGAGCCTTAGAGAGAAGCTCCTTCCTGTAATTCCATACTTCAATCCACTCCATCACCTTGGCAATATCATGAGAAGTGAAAATATTCATCCTGGCTAATTCTTCCTTGTGCACTTTCAGAATCTTCTTCAATTCTTCAATAGTTGACTCATCAATCTTATTGCAATCTGCAGCAAACTAAGATGTGTCTTCAATAAATTCAGCAGCCCTAGCATCGATGCCAAAGATCTGTTCAAATGAATCATCACCTCTTTTGCTAACATCCCAAAGCCACTCATGAGTATTATGCACTGAGGATTTTAATCTTTCTATTTCTGAAACTGCCTCTTTGGGTAACAACCCCTCTGGGATTGAAGAACCACCATCATTAGAAGTTTGCAAAGGCTTCATTAGGTGCTGGACATACTTGCAAACATCATTTAGATGCTTTTGTAGCTTCTCCTTTTCTTCTGTTTCTTTGTCAAGCCTTCTCAGGATGGCTTGAGAGGATTCTTGAAATTCTTCCTTTTCTTGCTCTATGGTGGATGGGCCCAAATTAATGGTTTGCACTTTATAATCAGTGGGCCTCACCTCATCCTTAAACTTGTTTTCTGTAGGGACAACTATGTGAACAACCCTATTATTAAATTCATCCCTTGAAAACTTTGACACTGTTCTAGCTCTTTTCCTCTACTTGGGTTGTCCCCATTGTTCTAGCAGTTTATCCCAACTAGGAGCTTCTTCCTAAATAATTATTGGCTTCTTACTAAGCCTTTTATCCAGCCAATCCAAGATAGTGGGCTGCTCTATTTCTAGCTTAGTAGAGGGAGCCTCATGTTCATCCTTTTCTTGACACAGGCTTTCAGCAACCTCTTCCCCATTCTTCTCCATCTCAGGCTGATCCTCTAGTTCATTAATCACCTCTTTCTCTATGGACTTGGATGGCCTTTCCTAGGTTACCTCTGACTCCATGTTCTTGCTTTGTGCTCCAAAGGTTGATTTCCCAATCTCTTGCACAAAATTTCTCCATTCCCCACTTCTAGGAGTGGAAACTTCCTCATCTTTAGATTCATGTTGTCCAGGATCATTTGATATGTTCCCCTCCTCATGGACTGCTTCTTCTGAAATTTGAACATCGTGAGGAGGGGAAGGAAGGGGAAAATTATTTCCTGGAACTAATTTGATGGCACTATCATCTGTAGGTGCCTCTTCAATCTACCTTTCCTTTTCTACAGTCTTCATCTCAGCTATTGGGGATGTCTTATGTTTAGGAGAATTTCTCCTAACATACACTTGTGGCTTTTCTCCTGAGATTTCTACATCAACAACCTTAATTGAAGAGTGAGCATCAGTAGAAGTGCTTCCGTTTCTTGCTTTAGCCATCTTCTAGCCTTCGGTCATCAATTTTCTCTTCTTGGTTGGCAGTGAGGTCTCTCCTTCTTCAGTGGTAGCACTGGCCTTAGGAGCCCTCTTCATTTTGGGAGATTGTTTCTTAGCCAACTTAACATGAGTTTGGCTCCTTATTTTTATTTTTATTGTTAGAGTAGAGGCCTTTCTTCCTCCTGGACATCCTCATCATGAGGCTCATCAGTGTCATCACCTTTATCAACTTCAACTTCTTCCTTAGATTGGGATTCTAAATCTCCCATGAAATCATATGTAAATTTAGTGCCATCAGCCTCCAACTCTAACACCTTATGCTTGAACCACTACCTCGAATATTTCCTCACCAGCTTAGTTACCTAGTCCAAATCTGTCACTTCTTCCTCTAACCAATTTATTGGAGGTAGGGGCATGTTCTTATAGGGTTCAAAATCATGGTGTTGGATCAAATCTGCATCATCATCTTGGACTTGATTTGGTATCTCTGTAACTCTGTAGAATCTGATCAAATTTAGGGGCAGCCTAGAGAACCTTCTCTTATAACTTCAAATTCATCCTGACAGTTGGCCCAATAGTCCTCAATGTGGTCTTTGTGTCTGAACTCCCTGTTTGCCTATTTCTAAGCCTTTCCATAGGGATAAAAGTTATCCCTGTTGGTATGAGAGTATAATTCAAATTGGGCCATCTCTTTCTCAGAGTACTGGGCACTTTGGATAGATGGGAAAGCCTCTAGGGCTCCAATCCTTAACGAAAATTCTGCTCCTAATCCCTTCTTATGTAAATCATTTTGCAAAATTGTCTCAAATTCCATCATCGGCTTTGTCAATTCCAACATTATGAGCTTATTAATCGGGTATCTTGGCAATCTAAGAGGAACAACAGGAGATCCTTATATCCAATTGTATGTGAATCTTTGAAACTGAATAAACCATTGCCCATACTGTTTAATTAGGTCCATTTCATCAGAAGAAACTCTGACATGGAGGGCATTCTATAATAACCTGGGAATATACATGAAAAATGCATCGTTTTCTCTCCTATAGTTAGTTGTTTTATGTTGCAGTTGTGGGTATATGTCCCATATTCTATCTTTTCCTAGGGTTCCTTTGCAACGTAGACCCTTATAATTTGTTTTACTTCTTAACATGTACACAAGATATGAGTTCATTGTGAATCTATTGGTCTCTTGTACACTCCTTAACTGGGCATCTAAGTTATTACTTATAATCCTAGCCCAATGGTAGTGCTTTCCACCCATGATTTGTGTAATGGGGAAGAACATCCAATTGTGGAAAATGTGAGCCTCTTAAACCCCCATTACCCTACCCAAGAGGGTTATAACATCATGATATTCCAACTTGAAATCACTTCTATGCAGTTGTTTAGGCAGCTTGGAATAGTGTGGTTTGGGCTTAAGTGTTAGAACTAGGTGTTGTACACCTTGCATAATGTTTGTAATATTTTATTTATTTATTATGTGTGTGGTGCACCTAGGGGTTTCTAGGTGAATGTGCATCACAAGGAGTTATAATGTTGGGGCCACTTTGTTGTATGTAACATTGGGATATAATTGTCAAATGTAATTATTTAATATTGGGGAATAATAAAAAATAATAATAAAGTACCCAATATTAAATGTGGGGTCACATGATGTAGTATTTTTTGGGCACATGGTTTATGTAATACCACTTGGTGGTTTTGTGGGAGCTTGTTTCTATAAAAGCAACCACATGGGTAGTTGTTTAGGGTTGGATCAAAAGTTGGTCAAGGTTGAGCTTGTGTATGTGTGAGGGTTTGAAGCATGGCATGGGATGTGTGGATTCATGCTTGGTCACATGGAATGCATGGATAGCTTGTGCTTCAGAAGTGTTCATGGAGTCTCTGCAGATGTATTGTAATGGGTTTTCATTGCTGAATAATACATGGAGTGTGGATGCTTTTGGAGGCTGGGTTTTTCCCTCTTGAGGGTTTTCCCAGGGTATATCTTGTGTCATCTTTGATGGGTATGTTGTCTATTCTCTTGCATGTTGATGTTGAGTATTTTACTTGCATGTTTCAGATTTGGGTTATGTGGAAATTGTCATTCTATGGCTGCATAGTTTCCTTACAAGTGGTATCAGAGCTTTGGTTATTGGATTGGATAACCCTAGGTTGCATGAGAGAATGAAAGACAATGGCAAGATATAGGGTTTTGCAGGTGTTTTATTGCAGATCTGAGGGTTTTGGGTTTGCTGTTATGATGGGTTGTTTGCAGATTTGGGGTGAGAAAATTTTGGCAAAATTAGGGTTTCTTGGTCATGCATTTAAATGAGGGTTTTGGGGGTGAGTTTTCACAGATGACCTCCTAGGACAAAATGGACCTCATGGTTGAATTCAGGTTGGCCGAGAGAGAAAAATTGACATATAACATGCCCTATTTTGGTTACAGAAAAAAAATTGCTACCCCTATTCGGCCGTACGGTCGACGGTACAGTCGTCTCAGAAAAAAAATTAAAAATCCGAAAATAAAAATCCCGTCGAAAATTTTGTACCTGCAAAACAAAACAAAAAAAAATATTAAAAATTAAAAAATTAAAAAAAAAAAATTTGAAAATTTGGGGTCCGCAGACCCCCCGCCACTATTAGGTGGTGACTATCACTGTCGGCTCCCGTCGACAGTGGCGTACTGGCCCGGTGGGCCCTGCCCGGCGGGCACCCACCCCTTATGGGGTTAAAAACAAAAATTAAAATTTGAATTTTTTTTTAAAGTCCGCCATGAAAAATAAAATTCCACGGATTTCAAAACAATTAAGCCATATTGTATGATGGCGTCGGGTCCACCATAAGGGGTGCAAAAAAATTTTATTTTGAAAAATTAAATCAGTTTTGATAAATTTTTGGAATCCGCCGCCCACCCACCATCGGCAAGCCACCGGAGAGCCACCAGAAGGGCTTTTTACAACAGTTTTTTTCAAACGTGTATAACTTTTGCCCAGGATGTCGGATTTTCGACTTCTTACAGTCGTTGGAAAGCTGGTTCTGAGCACTACACAGTGGTATAGGTTTTGTTCCATGATTTTGCAGTTTTGATAGTGTTTTTCTTGGTTGAAGTCAGATGTTTATTTTGAGCTTTGAGAGGGCATATCGGGTGCATACGGAGTCAGATTTTGGATTTTGAATAGTCAACGAAAAGCTTGTTCAGAGCACTACACAGTGGATCAGGTTTGGAGATATTTTGGCATGGTTTATTTGCTGTTTTCTTTATCTGAGCTGTTTATGGGTCTCTTTGACTATGGTGTTATTATGAGCTTATGGATTGTCGGATTTTGGATATTTGATGATGGATTCATTGTATACTCGGTTGTACATCTCAGATTATTATATTTTTGACATGGTTATCATCATGTATGTTGCATTGTTGTATCTACAAGTTGTGCAATGTTGTAGGCAGTCTATACTTACTTGTTGCACCTATGACTTGGATATGGGTTGTCTTTGCCCATTGATATTTCAGTGTTGATGCATGATCAGTTTTGGTGGCTTGGTTTAGTCACTTGGTTTGTTGATTTGGTTGTCATGTTGAGGAGATGAGATGGTATTACCAGGTACAGTCATGATATGAGATCTATGTAGTTGACTATGATTATGCAGATATGTGGACACGGTTGGATTGATTTGTTGGTATATTTGGTGGTGATCATGATGTCATGGATGTTTCTTGTGCATTAGATATTTTGGCATGTTATGATGGTTTATGCAGGTGCATTGTTGGTGGTGTTGGATTGGATCCTGATTCAGGTTATGGCAGTGTATCTCCTTGGTTTGAGGAGATTGGTATCACGATGTCATGGATAGCTTGGTTACACGGTTCAGTGGGAGTTTGTGACAGTGATGGATTGGCGGTGATGGATATGATGGTTTGGCGGTGTATCTTCTTGCTTTAGAGGATGGTTATCATGTTGTCATTGAGAGCTTGGATTCACAGGTTTTGTGTGAGCTTATGACAGTGTTGGTTTTGTGCATCATGGTGCCATGGGATTGCTCGGTATCATGGTTTAGTGGGAGCATTTGGCAATGATGTGGATCCATTGGTTATTATGGATGGTTGTCTTCAGCAAGTGATCTTTGTTGTCATGGAGTAGCTCTTGGATTCTGTGTGCTACAGTGAGAGTTCTTTGACATCAGGTGTTGGAGATGTTGAGGTATTATTTATGACTTGTTGGTTTTGACAGGTGATCCTTGGTTATAGGATGGTTTTGTTATTATGTCATGGTATACTCTTGATTACTAGTTTAGAGTAGTGGCATGGTACATGTTATGATGATTTGAGCATGTGATCTTCTTTTTGAGAGGATGTGAGATCATGGTGTCATGTTTATGTTCCTGATTCTGCAGTTGGAGCTATGATTTTGATCTTGGTTGGTTCTCTTTGTATTGAGTACATTGATCATTTGCTTGGTGTTTAGCATGGATTGATCGGTTACAGGTGCTCATGGATACTTGGAGACATAGGTGAGGCTTGGTGTCCTCTTGTGATTAGAGACATGTTTTTGAGATAGTTACTCTTGATGAGGTTTTTAGCAGGAAGTCTGAGGGAGCCTACACCTTGGTTGGACGTGAGTTCAACATGGACTGAAGAGGAGAGTGTTCTTGGTTGAGTCATGATGACTTGGATATCCTGGAGGAGCATTCTCATTCCCCACTCTTGGTCTACTCGGCGGTTCACTTGAGAGGTATTGCCCATTATTCTTTCAGGTGCATTATGTTTATGCTTTGTCTTCTCATGGATATGGATCTTGAGCCATGGATATTTGGTTTCTGGAAGGTTCATTTGAGGAGTGTTGGCATGTTTATCTCCTTGTACATGTTGGGTTTAGGAGATGGTTTATTGGGCTGATTTCCTTGGTTTAGGAATGATTACTTTGAGTTTGATCTTCTTGTTTTTGAGATGCTTACATCCATGTTAGTTGCATATGTTATCTTTGATCTTGGTGATTGGATGGATGGATGTTGTTATGGATTTTGTTATGGGGTGTTATGGAGGAGATCATACTTGACACAGTTGGCATTTAGAGGTGTGTGTGTAGGAGGACATGCTACAGGTGTTTGGTTTGCAGGTTTTGCTTATCAATGTGGATGTTCCTTGGTACTACATGTTTACTTCTATGAGATGCTGGTAGTAGACTTAGTATGCCTTTGTGATGGTGTCTTTTTGGGATGTTAACGAAGCGACGCGTTGAATGTGCTCATTCCAGGTTTGCATTCATCTTGACATTGCCCATGTAGTGGGAGCTCTTGGATGTGTATGTCACTTTTGACAGGTTTGCACATGGAGTTTGTTATTGCGGTTTATGGTTGGATATGTTGTTAGCATGAGTTTACTATGATATGTATACCTTGGAGGTATGGATAGTTGGATGTGTTGGCACTTGTTGTGGGTGTCATTTCAGCTATGGTGATTTATTCTTGACAGCTACTGGTGCATATTGGATTCAGTGTTTGTGTTTTGAGATATCAGTTGAGGCAGGTTTATGCTTCTTTGTGACAGTTAGTGTGACGTCTCTTTGGATGTGTTCTTATCTTAGTGCAATTGGCATGGTGGAGGATGGGAGCATTCATGGATGAAATGGTGGTCACCTTGGTTCTTGTTACAGGTATCTTGATGGAGCACATGGAACACTTGGGTTCTAGGATGGTACATGTTGCCTATGGAGTTTATTTGTTACCCCTTATGCAATGTATACAACAAGTGGGAGATTGTTAGAACTAGGTGTTGTACACCTTGCATAATGTTTGTAATATTTTATTTATTTATTATGTGTGTGGTGCACCTAGGGGTTTCTAGGTGAATGTGCATCACAAGGAGTTATAATGTTGGGGCCACTTTGTTGTATGTAACATTGGGATATAATTGTCAAATGTAATTATTTAATATTGGGGAATAATAAAAAATAATAAAGTACCCAATATTAAATGTGGGGTCACATGATGTAGTATTTTTTGGGCACATGGTTTATGTAATACCACTTGGTGGTTTTGTGGGAGCTTGTTTCTCTAAAAGCAACCACATGGGTAGTTGTTTAGGGTTGGATCAAAAGTTGGTCAAGGTTGAGCTTGTGCATGTGTGAGGGTTTGAAGCATGGCATGGGATGTGTGGATTCATGCTTGGTCACATGGAATGCATGGATAGCTTGTGCTTCAAAAGTGTTCATGGAGTCTCTGCAGATGTATTGTAATGGGTTTTCATTGTTGAATAATACATGGAGTGTGGATGCTTTTGGAGGTTGGGTTTTTCCCTCTTGAGGGTTTTCCTAGGGTATATCTTGTGTCATCTTTGATGGGTATGTTGTCTATTCTCTTGCATGTTGATGTTGAGTATTTTACTTGCATGTTTTAGATTTGGGTTATGTGGAAATTATCATTCTATGGCTGCATAGTTTCCTTACATTAAGTATCCAAGAATTATTCATTATCTCCAAGGCTCTATTGGGGTCTTCATCATATAACTTTATTACTTCCCTAATGTTTATTTCCTCAATGAGCTTGTGGTGTGAAGCAATATTGAACACCTCTGCAATAGATTCCTTAGTGATATTTTCCATGACTCTTCCCTGTGGTCCAATTATAATCCTTGTTCTAGAGTCATAATGCCTTGCACATTCCAAAACCAGCTCAGGGCACAATTGAGTTGGAGGGAACCCTACTGCTTGAGCCAAACCAGTGTGAGTGAGAATTTGAGCCAAATGAGTAGGAGCCTTGCTGAACATCCTCATTGAAAATCATCATAGTCCACATGCCACATGTTTGTATCTGCAATCTTTTCCTAGGCAGAAGCAATCTTGGACTCTGGCCATGTACCCTTGAAATCATATTTCATCCTTTCAACTCTTCTTCTCACCTCCTCTTGTACTAAAGTAGTCTTTGATTTGGAAGTCTTGTCAGGGCTCAACTCTGTCTGCATCTGTTAGAAAGGACCATAATCACCCAAAGGGAAATAACAATATAACAAACTGCATTAACTCAATGAAGTACCAATGTATCCTAAAATAATGGCAATACAAACCCTAATGGCAATGCAAGGCAGATAATTGAATTCACGAGATCTCACTGTTAGATTATACCAAGTCATGCAAGTGAATCTCATTCAAATCAACCAATTACCAACAATAAATACCCTATGGAAACTCAATTGTCATTGATATTTGAAATTTAAAGCCAATAGAGAAAGGTCAGAAAATCTGAGGGAGCTCAGAATTTCTGGCCAGACTCGATCTTGGGTAATTTGAGGGAGTTCGGATTTCTTGGGATTTGCTCATCATGTTCATTTTGACCTACAATCATAAGGTACCTTTGTAAAATGGGAATTCTTTGACACAATCAAGCATATGCAGGCATCAATTATTTTGCAATCACATTCCAAACCATTCTCATTGAGGATCGTTTCATCACATACATCAGATATTTGAAAGTTCAGGAGGTTTGGGAATTCCTAGGAGGCTCAGATTCTCCGAGTGTAGGCTAAGCTCAAGAATCATCTAAGTGTCAAGGCCCTTGTCACTTTAAACTTTGGGATTTTGAGAAGGCATAGGATCTGGAAAATCTTAGGGGGCTCGAATTATCCAAGTGGATTAAGGCTTAGAAAATCTAAGCTACCTCAGAATTTCTGAGTGTTTTGCTCGGGCCTGAAATTTAGTAAGTGTTCGAACCTTTTGTGTTAAAATTTTGAATGATGATCACTTTGATGGTTGGATTCTCGTTTACTTCCTTCGATGCTCCAAATCACACATTTTGCATAAGAATCCATTAATCCTATTTATTCCATTCATCACATTTTAATCTCCAACAAGGGTTTCACAAAAACTAGGGTTTCAAGTCGACACTTTAAAACATGGCGACATTCTTAAATCTTGATATCAATCATGGAAACGCAATGCAACAGACAAATCTTCAAGATGTTTAATATACCTAATCACCCAATCTACTCAAATCGAAATCTAAAGCAAACCATTTGGAATGAATCCTTGAAGAACAAAAACCCTAGAGGGAGAAGCAAGAAACAGGACAATATAAAACCCCCTAACTCGATGATTGACGCATACACTGCAAGAAATCAACAATCAAGCATAAAATGCATTGAAACCATCAAAGAGAGACTGGAAAAAAACCTTGGAGTAGTCCACAGAAAGAGAGAATGCAATGGAAACCTTCGAGAATCCTGGAGCAATGATCCGAGAACACAACCGTGACTTTGGAGCTTAATCGGCAAACAAGGTGGAAGCGACCCCTCTTGAAATTAAAACACGCACAAAGCAAGAATGACTTCAAAGACAACTTAGACACAACTTATATCCCTCTTTTTGCATTCAAAACCAATTAAAGTGCACAATAAATGCTCGAAAAGACACTTCAGAAACTCGGATATGGGTAGTGACCTCAAACCTGAGAAATCTGAGGGAGCTTAGATTTTTCGGTCGATTTGAGGTTCGGGTAATCCGAGCTACCTTAGATTTACTGAACATGCTCCACACTTAGCCAATTTTTCCTCTTAAGCTGGAATTTTGAATTAAGGTTAGCTTTCCAAGAGCAAGCATGCCATCACTAATGAGACCATAAATTGTCTCATATTTTATCAAAGAAAATCATCTATTTCTTCTTAATGCATTAGTGTTAAAGTGGATTTGAGTAATGATTGAAAGTTCTTTAGCTTGTTTAAAGTAGAATATAAAGTAAATATTTGATTTATTTTTAGTAATTAAATGTGATCCAAATTGCCTCTAATATGTCTCCATGATGTGTTTAAAATGATATAATGTAGATAAATGAGTTATTAAATAACTCATGGTAAGATGAAGCTACAAACACTTGCAGCTAAGAGCTCGAGATATCAACTCTAGACAAGGACTTGATGATATTATGTGAAGATAAAGAAGACTCCAAACTTCCAACACATTCCAATATTATTGCAAAATTAATGAGAATCAATCACTCCTAAATTGGTGGATAAGCATGTAGTTCATGACAACTCATGAAGATCTCTTCTACCACATTATCTTTCAATAATTCAACTTATCAAAGAAATTAAGTGTCATTAATGATAGTGGGATGTTCTTCAAGATAATCAGCAAAGATTTGGGCAAGAAAAAAGGAGAAAAATCCCTTCATTCATGTGGAGAACTGAAGGTTCCCTAAAAATCAGGTGCCTAGAAATTGTGAAAAATGTAGTCAGAGTAAAACAGTGATATCTCCCTCATTTCTCAACAAAATTCAAAAATTCAAAATGATCTGGAAAGTAGATTTGAAGGCCTAAAAACCCTTTTGAGAATTTGGTGTGATTTGTAGTAGGGAAGGAGTAGTATGTATCAAAAAATTACTGAGACAAAAGTGACATGATGGAGGACAACAACTTCAATTTTCTTAAAGTTTTGTAAATGACCCCTCAAAAATAGGATCTTGGATCCACATTCTTAGTGGATTGGTTGGATAGATATATAATATGAATTCTATAAACACAATGTAATCATTTGATCAAAGGGAGGGGATTAGAAATGCTTGTTTCAGCTCGAGGAAATAGGATAGATCTAGTTTCATTTTCCAACAATGTAATTCCAAATTTCTAGATTAAATTTGAATCGAAGAAAGCTTTTCATTTCCATCAATTGTGAAGTAGTTTAGTCTTTTCAATTCATGCAAGTGTGCCTTAGATTAGTTCCATTTCATGAAAATTTTCTTTCATGCAAATAGGATTTATTTCTGCAAGTAGAATAGACTGTCAAGCAAGTTTTCTACTTTCTCTCTTGCAGACAGCCATGGACACCGCCTTGGATTGATAAATTAAATGATGAGGATTACAATGACCCCATCATTTTTGGCATTGTTGTCAGGAATAGGTGTCATTAGGGAAGGGAGAAAATTAGTTTGGGAGCCTTTTATATTTAGATGTTCCTCCAGAAAGATTCATCTCTCAAAACCCCCTAAAACACTAGCTCTAAAGAAAAACCCCCCTATCTATTACAAAATAACCTTAGTTGGAGGACCATCACTCCAAATCCTAACAAAGGATATTTTTTTAAGGAAAGAATTGATGGATTATTGCTTGCAAGAGGTGCAGAATACAATGAAGAGATCTTATCTTCATTACAAAAGCTTGCAAGGAAGAGACTTATTTGGAAACCTTCAAAATTCAAGAATGGCTGCCCAATCAAATTTTTGAAGTCAAAGGAGGGCTGCCCAATCAGATATTTGAAGGACAAGTAGTTGTTTCTAGTCATGCATGCAGCAAATCAGAAGGAAGGATTGCAAGATCTCTCCAATCAGGCCATGTATTTGCTAGAATCAGAAATCATGAAGAAGGTTTCCGCTAGAAAGGAAGGTGAAGCATTGAGTTTCAAATTTTTTGTCATCTTCTTTCATTCTCTTCTCCCAGAAAATTCAACGCATGGAAACATACTTTGAGAAAGGGAAGATATTTTTCAGAACTAGTTACTGGTTATGTGTAACCTCTCTATATCATTAAGTAGAGTAGGTTAGGGTAGATTTGATTTTTGCAAATAAGTGTTTTGCACATGCTATTTCCTTTTCTCTTAGGCTGTAAGCATGTAATTTTCTATGCAATTTGCTGCTCTAAAAACTTGTAGCAGATATTTTGGCATTATGGATGACTGGTTAGTGTAGAAAAAATGATGAAGCAATTTGAGTTGGTATTCAATCTAAAATATCAAGTTGCAGCTCTCAAAAGTTGAAAAAATTCTTTGCATGCATCATGGAGAAAGTGAACTACAACTCATACATGATGGTTGCATGAAAAACTAAGATAAAATCAGGTATTTACTTTATTATTTTACTCTTATTCAACTTAAAGTTCTTTCATTTTACTCAATCCACTCAAAAACAAAAAACAAAAAAGAAAAAAAGCATCTAAAAGTAGTTCTAAGATTTAAGGAGCAATTTGAACCTATCTAGAGCTATTTTGGAACTATTCTGGAGTTGTCAGGAGCTGTCAAGTGCTATCAGGAACTGTCATGAGCTTTCAGGACCTAGAGCAACTACTAAAAAAATGAATTTATTGAATTTGAAGGCTCATTATGAGTTGCAGAGGGACCTACAATATTTTAGGTGTGGGGGAGATGATGAGACCATAAATTGTCTCATATTTTATCAAAGAAAATTATCTATTTCTTCTTAATGTATTAGTGTTAAAGTGGATTTGAGTAATGATTGAAAGTTATTTAGCTTGTTTAAAGTAGAATATAAAGTAAATATTTAATTTATTTTTAGTAATTAAATGTGATCCAAATTGCCTCTAATATGTCTCCATGAAGTGTTTAAAATGATATAATGCAGATAAATGAGTTATTAAATAACTCATCGTAATATGAAGCTACAAACACTTGCAGCTAAGAGCCACAGATATCAACTCTAGACAAGGCTTTGATGACATTATGGGAAGATAAAGAAGACTCAAAACTTCCAGCACATTCCAACATTATTGCAAAATTAACGAGCATCAATCACTCCTAAATTGGTGGATAAGCATGTAGTTCATGACAACTCATGAAGATCTCTTTTGCCACATTATCTTTCAATAATTCAACTTATCAAAGCAATTAAATGTCATTAATGATAGTGGGATGTTCTTCAAGATAATCAACAAAGATTTGGGCAAGAAAAAGGGAGAAAAATCCCTTCATTCACATGGAGAAATGAAGGTTCCCTAAAAATCAGGCGCCTAGAAATTGTGAAAAATGAAGTCTCAGTAAACAACGATATCTCCCTCGTTTCTCAACGAAATTCAAAAATTCAAAATGATCTAAAAAGTGGATTTGAAGGGTTAAAAACCCTTTTGAGAATTTGGCGTGATTTGTTGCAGGGAAGGAGCAATATGTGTCAGAAAATGACTGAGACAAAAGTGGTGTGATGGAGGACAGCAACTTCAATTTTCTTAAAGTTTTGTAATCGACCCCTCAAAAATAGGATCTTGGATCCACATTCTTAGTGGATTGGTTGGATAGATATAGAATATGAATTCTATAAATACAATGTAATCATTTGATCAAAGGGAGAGGATTAGAAAGGCTTGTTTCAGCCCGAGGAAATAGGATAGATCTAGTTTCATTTTCCAGCAATGTAATTCCAGATTTCTTGATTAAATTTGAATCCAAGAAAGTTTTTCATTTCCAGCAATTGTGAAGTAGTTTAGTCTTTTCAATTCATGCAAGTGTGCCTTAAATTAGTTTCATTTCATGCAAATTTCCTTTCATGCAAATAGGATTTATTTCTACAAGTAGAATAGACTGTCAAACAAGTTTTCTACTTTCTCTCTTGCAGATAGCCATGGACACCACCTTGGATTGATAAATTAAATGATGAGGATTACAATGACCCCATCAATCACAATTTTGCAAAAAGACACCTCGAGTGTAGATAAGACCTTAAATACCTGGGTGAAACAAGATCAAGATCGAGGGACCTATCCCTTAAGGCGAAAAGGTCAAGACCCTAAGACAAACAAACAAACCAAACAAGCAAAAGAGGGTCCTCGCCTCTGGTGGGGCGTGTGTGCGAAAAATGCACAACAGTTACCTTGTTGAATTCCTCTTTAAGGCTAAAAATGTTGAGAATAGTACCACTTTCTCAGCAAGATGAAATAAAGTATATCAAACTTGCCCCAATGGGTGTGCCAATTTTTTTTGTCACATGAAATTGCACCTTGTTGAACTAGGATTAGCATTCCAATAACACAATGGGAATAATCTCAAGTGTGGGACCTTGTTATTGAGATCAAAACTCCAGTGAAGGTTGGCTTCCTTTCTAACCTAGGCACAATAGTGTTGGTCCAACCCAACACTGAATTAACTTTGAACTAGTCCTACTACTAACAACATGCAGAGGAAAAGAGGGAGAAAGAGGAATATAGAAAAAAAGTGGTGATACCTAGATTAATGGTGTTTCTTCTTGCTTATTTTAGCATAGAGAATCAATGAAGATGTCAACAAAATCACAAAATCTTCAATTCTACTAACTCATATGAGCTTATGTGAAGATTAGGGTTTGACAAATGCTAGGAGGGAAGAAGCATTCCACAACTAACCTTGCAAATATACGAGCAAAAAAAAGAGAACATACACTCAAAAATTAAGGAAAAATGTTTATGCACAACACAACAAAATGAAAGAGAGGAAAAATAGACAAATCCTCATTAATTTAGAGGCATGAAGCCTTGTTATAGTAGTAGAGATGAAAAAATGCATAAGTCACTATTAGAGAACTAGGAATAACCCTTTACAATGAGGCTCAACAACCTTTTTATCCATCTGTTAGGTGTAGGAGAGAGATAAGGCACGTGACTGGACAAGAAACCCTAGCCATGACCCAAAAAATCATGTGAAAACATGTGTCCACCCCAAAACTCAAGTTGAAAGCTTGTAAAAATGACCTTTGCATCCATGCCATGCTTCCACATTGATGAATCTGTGGATAAAGAGCAGAAATCCCCACAAAATCCATTGTAAAATCATGGATAGCAATGGCCCTCAAACAAAAAAGTAGTCTACAAACGATAAATGAAGCATGAGAACCACTCTCCTCCCAGATCTATTCTCAATTGCATTAAATTCCATTTTCGTAGCCTTAGAATCTGAGATTAGATGTTTGAGAGGAGTCACTAAACATTAATGCAGTTTTTGGGTCAAAAATATGCTTCTTGGGAGTATCATTGTAGTTTTGGGCCTAAACCTACCTTTGAACCAATGAATAAAGCATTAAATTATTCTCAACCCCGAAATACTACTTCTATCGAGCATAAGGACGTACACCTTCTAGGAAATGCTTGTTGGAAAGTCAGGGAGAAGAGCATCCTTGATCCTGAAACCCCAAAGAGAAGACCTCTATCGAGCATTAGGCATCGAGCTTTAGGGCTACTACTTACCACCTACCGAAGAATAAGAAAATGAATTTTTTTAAAAGTTTGAACCCCAAAAATTTGATTCTATTACGCATCGAGCCTTGCCTATCACTTGTTGAAGGAGAGGAAAACAAACTCCAAAATTCCAAAAGTTTGGTGAAAATATTTAGAAGAATGTGGGGTGAAAGGGAGAAGTCAGTATTTGGGGATCGAGAATGACGCTTAACACATGTCAAAAAAGAAAGAGCTTAAAGAGAGATCCCAAAGGTTGAAAACCAATGAAAGGACTTGGGAAAATTACGAAGGGGAGATTTTCGACATCGAGCTTCGGGGGAACATCTACCACATACCAAAAAACATCGAGCAAATGTGACCCCCAAAACCTCAAACATAGGCATCTATACAACATTTCCTTCATTGGGCATCGAGCATCGGGCATGTCACTTATAGCATACTTTTAAGAAGATGAAGGTAAAGATAACACCGACAACCCAAAGGCCCAAAACCCCAATAAGACTAACACTTAATGTCTCTTCAAGGACTTGGACTTTGGGTCCAAGGAAAATTTTAAGTATGTAGACGATTAAGGGGGGTACCAATGGCCCAAAAGACCAATAAATTCTACACTTAGAAGATTTTCAAAGGAGATCAAGGTGAACTTAGAAGCCAATAGAGATGGTATACATTTAAGAGGGTAAGCAAAATCTTGAAAGCCCAAAAATTCCAACACCTGGTCATTTTTGAATTTGTCCAATTTGGATTTTGACTAAGGTATGAATGAAAACGGTTAATGCAAGGTCTAGAGGAGTAACATCATGCAAGATGACCCAGATAAGATATCTTAGATTGGTTATTGTTGATGGGCCATAAAGGGGGCATGAAATGTCGACAATACCTCAGTGGATACGTATTGGCATGTCTTTTGAAACCTATTGTTGAATTCATCCAGCATATCCATTAGGGCCTCTTTTGATGGTAGTGATTTTTTTTATGAGTGATGAAGCATCACCTTTCTCCTTGAATCTATTGAGGAAAATCTCAAATAACTAGTCCCAATCTACAATAAAAATTTGTGGAAGTGATATCAATCAAGAGCCCCACCCTTAAAGGAAGCAACAAGTTGTCTAAGCAAAACATTTTCTTCATCAATGGTATGGACTATGTAGTTCATGATGGCATGTAGATGTTCCATTGGTGTAACATGGTTTTCTCCCAATAAATAAGAGAATGTATAGAAACAACTAGTGTGGATCCCTATACCATAGGTGGTGTTGGTGGGATTAATGGACCTCTAGTATTCCTTGTGAGGTGTGCTCTATGTGGTGGCTATTGTGCAACCATCATAAGTATTATTTGGAAATTGTAGGCTTGTAGCTATGATGTAGAATGAGGTCTCCTTTTATGAATGAACACAAGGGGTAGAATGAGAATTTTGGGATTTACTATTGATGCATACATTGTGGTAATTCGAGGGCACGTAAACTTGTTCTAGACCATTTCTAGATGCAAATTTTCTAGGTAAAATTACCTAAAATCATTGGCTTAGGACTCACTGGGCGCTTAGCCAAAGTATAGGATTTGTGTGGGATCAAACTAGATTGTCGAACTATGCCTATTGAGTTCATGTTCCACCAAGCATGCCTAAAAAAAATGGTGGTTTTAAAGGTCTGACTTCAAGGGGCTAGAATGTGCCTCGCATGAACAACAACAATGAAAATTCTTGCCAGTAAGCACTATTTTTTGGATAATAAGGGTGATTCCCAACAAAATAATCTTTGGAATGAGACAATCAATGCCCTATCTATCTATGGCTAAGCCTAAAGTTGTTTGTTGTGGGAAAAGGGTTAGATATTGTGGAAAATAAAATAAAGTAAAACAAAGGCTCACATAGGATAGAAACAACATTAACTACTTGAGAAAAACATAATAGCTCATGATGTAATAATCAATGAAAATAACGTGCATATAACATTGAATACTAAACAAAGACAAGTCTAAAACCAATTAGGAAGATATCTACTTGTTATTAAATTCATTGATTATTACACTACCAAATGCATACATTTGTAGAAACATATATAGAGGCTCTAATGTATATAAAAAAAGAAAGGCTAAAATCAAACAAGACACATCAAGCTCAAAATATTGGCTATATGACTATGATTCCCTTAGATAACAAATCATTGTGTTAAACTCTATAGCATAACTATTTAATAAATCCTCCTTGTGTAAGGCATGCAAGCAATTATTTCTATCTATTCTACCCAACTCATAATGGTTTTTCCCAAAAAATACACTTAAATTTGAAATATGGTGGAGAGGGGACACTTTTATGAATTTGGTGCATTAATGGTGCTTGTTGGTGTTTAGAATAGGTTGTGGCCTTGGAGTAGATTTTTCCTTGACTTTTCTAGCACAACACTACACTTTAGCTATTTTGATGGGTGGAGCTAGTCATTTTTGCACTACTCAATTGGCGGCCATGAATGCTTGGCCCTACTATTCTAAAAATTTGAATGTATATATTGGAGTAATACTTTCATGGCTACTCCAACACATTAGTCCTTGGGATGACACAAGGAAGCCACAAGTGCTAGAATTGTATAGATAGGACAAGAAATGCAATGTTATTGAGCTACAATAGTGTATCACACGTGGCCTATTGGATGAGATTACAAGTGTTGGATGTTTGAGAAACCTTTCCCTTTACATTTGTGAGAATCCTTGAGATCGCACCATGTGTTCTTATTTAAGCAATGCTTAACTTAAACCAACAATCCAAGTGGGGCTGCCAATATCTTTATTTATGCTTACTTTCATAATAGAGCCCACCTACACCATGTGTCATAATGTTAGGGCTTCCTAACAAAATTTGGTTTTTTTCATCAAAATGTTCCACAAGCTATTAGACTTGATATAGCCTAGAGCATTAGACAATGCATGAATTTCAAGACTTTTCCACCATCAAAACTGCATTAAAATTCAAAATACCAAAATTGGATCAAAAGTATGGAGGCATGTGGATATCACAAGGCATTTTTATTGGTTGAACAATGAGGCAGGATGAATTCAATTCCCATAGTGGATTCACTATAATTCTTAAATATATGCATCTAGTAGTCGTAGTACTCATTGGTGTATTCTTCTACCAACTACTTCTTTCATTGACGTAACTATCAAAACTTGATGCATTCATCCCCATAATGTCTAAAGGGGTAAAATCCCCCTTGTAGAGTGTTCTAGTTTAAAATTGGCTTGTAATCCTTGTCAAGTTTTGTGTCGAGTGATTGCCACCAATGGGACAATGAAATGAACATTTTCAATGCTAGGAAGGAACAATTCTTATTAATTTAAATGAAGTTGATAGAGAAGCACGCTTCAAGATGCCAAATATCTAGCAAAGAGGCATTGATTTTTCCTTCAAACATAGGAATATCTAGATACAATTTAAATTTGAAAGAAGTAGATGTTGTGTGAGGTTTTGTAGCACTAGTTTGAGTTGATTTCTGAGACAAAATTGTCTGAAGAGTTATTAATGCTATATTTCCAAGGAAACATTAAGAATTTATTGAATGTATGTTGAGACCTTTGGAAAGCATTCAACAACCATTTTTCTTCAATATTCTATTAAAATTTCACAAATTGAAGTGATTGTGATCCTTAACTATTATGTTCATGTTTGCACTAAAATGAAAGAAGAGATTTAACTCTTTGACTAATGATCTAATGCCTAGGTGAATCAGTGGACAATCTTGTAGATTAGTGAGTAATTCACCAAGCTCATAGAATGTGTTGGAGAATAAATATGCATACAAAAAGAACACATTTGAGATATGGAAGGCTTCGTAAAGATATTCTACTTCTATTTAGAAATACAAGGGAATATGGAGTTTAGATGTAAATTTATGAATTCTTCTATAAATATATATGATGTATAAAGAAAGTAATTATACACAATAATACAAGAATGTCACATGTTAGGCCCTGTGTAGATGCGAACAAATATCCATGTGTATGGTGTGTTCCAAATGTGGATGAGGTGATGCTAATTGCCATATTTACATTGTCTCAATTATATGGTTGTATCATGTGGTGTGAATGCCACCACATTTCAATTGTATAATATCAATTATATGCATTCCCTCTAGTGTAGAGGCTTCCAAGTGTTCCATCTATATGGTAGAATAACATGTGGATTTTAATGCTCCATGTATGATACATGTATGGTATGACTTGGCACAAGTATTTATAACTATGTGTAGAGCCACGCTAGCCATGCAAGTAGTGTTGCATGATTATGCAAAAGGATTGTCGATTTGTCTACACAATGTTGTGCATAGATGCACAAATACTTTGTTATGCATGTTGAGCATGTGTTTATTTTTCTAGTGAATTTTGCATGTGAGGTTGTGCTCAAATCACTTGTGCATCTCCTATTCATCCACAACACACCTATGCACATGGGATGCCAATCTACTTTACATCCAACATGCCTATCATAGTGTTCTTACATTTCTATGGGGCATATTTCTTGCCAAACATGTCTAAGGTTCCAACCAATGCACCCCTCAACATATTGTACTATGCACCATCAACATCAGAGTCATTTGCACAAGAATGAGAAGACAATGAGGAATATAAGTCTTTGAAGCACATTCAACACATGCACCAAGAAGTGTATCAAATGCTCATTTGCTAGCAACAAAAATCTTAAAAAATGTCATGGCTTACATTACACACCTTAATCATTTCAAGTCAATGGAAAAATTTGGTCACATATTCAAAATGAACACTTCAAGGGTCTACATCAATAGATGAAGCATCTGCCCTATGGTCCCTTCACCATTATGTGCATAACTAAAGAGAATTCCTTCATCTCAATCTCTCACAAGACTTGAGAGTCCACACCCAATTTTCAACATGGAACTCCTTAAGCAATAATTTTTCCCATCTCCTATAGATGAATGTGGTCCAACATTCTTCAAAATTGGATCTTGAGCATTCACATCTAATTGCCGGAGATGAAATTATCAACACCCTCACTACTCATACCACAAATTCCATTAATTATTTTGGGTTTGTTGGAGCCTATATCCAATTTCCTATTTTATCCCATGGTTAAATTGTCAACCCAATCTATGAAAGTGTCATCCTAATGTGTATCTCCTTTGGGGTCGACAACAAAATTTTTATATGTATGTTAAATTTAGCCAATATCAATATGCTCAAGCCCGTAAAGTGTCATGTATGCTTAAAAGGTCCCTTGAAATAATTAGGTAAGGTCAAATTTTGTTTGTCTAGAAACAATAATTTGTAATTTTAGAAAGTGTTGTCAAATGAGCACATATGGATGTAAAAATTTACCCAAAGCTCTAGAATTGTAAATTTTCCCTGTGGTAAAAAAAGCAGCCAAAGATCATTTGCAGATAGTGAGATATTAAAGTTTGAAAATCCCAAAATCCTAAAAAGAGTATGCAAAATAGATTCTGAAGCTTTAAATGATTTTTTTTTCCCTAAAAGTTGTCAAAAGTGGCATATCATTTTTAGGAGTGTAGAACACATTGAAATCTTTAGTTTAAAAAAATAGGAGGTCAATTAGGTACCCAGATCAAAAGTTATGGCTTATGGAGTTTGTTTTTATTTTTCAAAAGTACTTGTGAAAACAAAAATAGACACTAGAGTTGCAAATTCAAAATGGTGACTATTTTTGAATGCTCTAAAATAATTTTAAAAAGAATAATATTAATTTGACATATCATAGAAGAAAAATCAACATGATCTTTTATTTTTCTATTTCTAATGATTCTCAATTTTGAGCACAAAATTCAAGGAAAGTATATATTGTAAATCATTTTCATTTGAAAAGGTTGGGATTTTTCAAAGAGATAAAGATTGTCAAGAGAAACTCTATTGAAGGTTGTAATTTTCATCTTAAAAAATAATAAAGTCTCCAATTCTATTCTAGTGTGTATGTTATATTTAGTTTGCTTTGTGATAATGATATCAATACATACTTATTGACCCTGATTGTCTCTTGCACTATACTACATGTTCTTAGAAAGAAGTAAATTCTCAAGAAGAGTAGCAAATTTATATCTGCACATTTGTTGTAGGAATTTAGGGTTTGATTAATTCATCTTCAAAGAAGGTGGTCAATATTTTCAAGCAGCAATTTGGGTGTGTGGTATGTGAAAGATTAGTAAGTAGAATCTCATTCAATAAGTCAATAATGAGGGTTTATATTATTGTAAGGCAATAATAGATTGATATTAAACCCAAAGATTGAATGTCAGTATAATATTCAAATTGAAATAGGTTTTAGACTCTATTATCCCAAGGATTAGTCACTAATCTTTTATGATATCCTTATCCATTCACATAAAGATATAATGAAGAATTACACTTTGGTGTTGTATATTAGTTTAGATATTTTTGATATGTTCATGTCTGCCCATTAAAGGTAAAAGGAAATTAATATTGTGAAATTATCTTCAAATCTTTATTGTATTTGCATGAACCATTTATTTTCCTTTTTCACTATGATGAACCTATTATTCAATAGATATCCAATATTTTTAATAGGTTCACCTACCTAAGTTTTGCAGGGCCTAAAGTGTAGGAGAGTCATATATCTTTCATTCAATGGCCCAACATTTTACTTGTTTAATCATAAGGATTCACAACCCCTTAGAAATAACTAATAATAGGTTGGAGAACCAATAGGATAGTCTAAAAGTGAGTAATACATAGATCAAGCAAAGTGGTACAATTTTTAGC
Source organism: Sequoia sempervirens (assembly GCA_007258455.2). Classification (NCBI taxonomy): domain Eukaryota; kingdom Viridiplantae; phylum Streptophyta; class Pinopsida; order Cupressales; family Cupressaceae; genus Sequoia; species Sequoia sempervirens. Next base: position 4,359,849 of record VDFB02193867.1, on the reverse strand, counting down.
AATTGTGCGTGTAATTTCCTTAGTCCATTAGTGACATAATGAGAACCATTGATCTTCAAGATAGGGTGTATGATTTGAGCATAGCCTCACATGTCAATGTCATCAACACACTCAACATTGCATAATGCACACACCATATTATTTCACATACCTTAATGCAACACTTACACTTTGTGCACAATGCTTGCATGCAACCATGCAATACTACTTGTGCACATAATGCAACACTGCAAATGGTACACATGCTTGTGTGGAACTAGACCATACATGTGCAACTATGCATGTGCAACATGATGGTAACTACATCATACAAAATGCCACTATATGGACACAACACTTTGTTGGCCTTTGCACCACAAAAAACAACACCATATGAGTTTAACATTTGGTACCATAATGTATGACCCTTAGCAACAACTATGCCATAGGGCATGACACTATGTGGTTCTGACACTTGTTGTCATCAGGTCTGCATGCCATGTGACCATATGGATTGGACATTTGTGAACATCTACTTGAAGCCTAGCTATACTATTATGTATAAATACCTACATTGTGCATCATGTATAGTTAGAGAGGAATTTACATATTCACATCTTAAACCTTCGTAAATATTCCCTCTATTCTTTGTGAATAGAAGTGACATATCTACCATAAGAAGTTCACATATCTAATGTGTATTTGGCTTGCATTTTCGTTCCCATTTGTATATTCTATGATCTTGTCCATTACAGGCTAACACACAAGATCCTCCCCCAAAATGCCTGGATTTAGATTACCGTCACTCTAGGTTTTTTCCTTTTCTTTTTTTTCAATTCAAGAAGGCAAACATGTAGTTCATCTTCTCATGAATAATTTCTGACTTTCTATAGTCATCTCTTTCTTGTTGCCCATGCTGTTGTTTTCATGCATTTATGAAAGGTAAGGAGACCTATAATAATTTTCTCAAATTGCAAATGTTCTTATTGCTAGCAAACATCCTTTAAATAGGAGTTATAAGCATGCATCCTAATTGATGATGTTATGAGCCCTTTTTCTCCACATGATGTTGTGAGGCCCCCTGCTCCTGATTTAATTTTAATGCCTAATTGAATGGATCCCCAGATCAGGCCTTCAACACAAGCTTCTATAATTGTTAGTCATGTACTCATTTTCAACCTTCACTATTATTTTCTCTTGGTCAATTTTTTTCTCGTCAGCATTTATGTCTTTACTAACATAAGTGAGTGTATTTTGATCACAAGTGAACATTAATACTTTCTTTCTTGTTAGGCATATACCACATCACAAGCTAGCAATTCCACCTCATTGGTCCACCTAAATCTCTACATACCCTTTTGTCATGTCTAACATAAAAATTGAAACCACTCAAATCTCTGGAGATCTTCTGAGTATCATGAGAATGAATTTGCAAGCTACAATTTCACCCTTAAAATTCATTGTGGACATGGACTTGCAAGTCAAGATAAATCTTTTAACAATGGTGAGTTGTGTACATCATGCTGGTTGGATACACACATTTCATAAAATCATTCACAAAGATCATTTAAATTCACATGGAGGCACTTCCAAAAAAGAATCTAAAATTCTTCCTGTTTGTCATCTGACTTCCTACAAATCCACAACAAACTCCAATTTCAAATGGAATCTTTTGAGATTCAAACCTACTTAGTAAGCAAGATTAAAGTGCAATTGAAAATTTACTCTACAAGGGTACTGTTTTCAATGTCAATCAGTGAAGGGTGTATTTACTAAATTTAGTGAACTACAAATGAAAAACAATACAAATACTACATCAAAATTCACTGTTATTGATGTAGCAACTTTTGTGGAGAATATCTTGTACAACATGGATCACAAAACTATGTGGGAAAAAAATCACATGGGAAAATTATGGTAAATTGAATCACAGGTGGTTGCAGATTTCTTCTTTAATGGAATATTTTCTCTATGGATTATTCCATATAACATATAAATTCCCATCTACTGGAGAAAACCTCCAAAATCTTGATGGAGACCCCAGAAAATAATATAGAAAACTCACCAGACATAGTCAACAAATTTTCACTCGACTTTGCAAATTTTGGTTGTCTAAGAAGAGGCAACCCCACACAGGAATTTAGATCTATAACTAAAAACAAAAAAGCTTCATATACGATAAGTCTATAAAGAATATGTTTTGATCTCTACACTACAGTTTTTTTAATTTAAATCTAAACTATTTTGCATCTCTACCAAATCATATGTAAAAGTATTATTTGCAGTTTATAAAACCAAGCTCAAAATAACTTAAATATGGTTAGAGGCTATTTCACCAAATAAGGTAACCTCAAATACATATTAATGCTCAGTCAATGTTGAACAATAAACCATTTGGCGGAAGGTATTAGAAAAAACAAAACCCTTTGTTGGTAAGTGCATATGTGTAAAATCCGCCCCTCGAGCGCTACAATTTTTTTTTTTTTTGCAATCATAACAACTACCAACTTAAATGATTGAGCACCTTCCATGAAGCTTAATAGTGTTAACTTCATTACTTCTCCATTCTCCATGGTGGTATCAACTCATCATTTCCAATTATATGCTTGAACAAAAGGGTGGTAAGGTCGTGAGGTTAAAATATTTCCTAGACCTACAACCTAAGCCTCGAGGGTTCATGATGAACCTACCTACATATCCCCTCGTGAGAATCAGAGGATTTGTAGTTCACCCCACAATGACAGAGGGAGTTCAATCTCTCCTCCTGTATGAGATCTAATATATCTCACCTTTAACCCATAACTATTAATTTAGTACATGTAAGCTATCAACATAGTCAATTATAATGTAGTGATAATAACTTTCCATCAAGTGTTGCGTCCATACCAATCATTACAAAACATTAGTGTACAAACATTCACAATATTCACAAGAGGTCATTCATACCATAATCTCAAAGATTATACACAATGGTTGTCATGAGCATACCCCCATATACACAAGTTGATTAGTTCATACATAGTACAAGTACAACAATGACTGGATCATACACAGATCACAAGTGCAATAGTGACTGGATCATACACAGATCACAAGTATAACAGTGACTGGATCATATATAGATCACAAGTACAATGGTGATCAACTCATATGTACATCACAAGTGCAACCGCAACTGCCACATTTGTACATCACAAGTACACAATGATTGTATTATACACATCATATTTACATTAGTGACTAGCTCCATCATATATCACAAATACAAAGTGACAAGCTCTATCATACTTCACATACACAATGACGAGCTCCAACATACATCACGAATACACAGTAATGAGCTCCAACAAGCATCATATACACAAAGTGACTGGCTAACACATCCAAAAAGGCTGAATAACACATGTCCATGATGCATCCCAGATAGAAAGAATATTGATGCATTGCGCACTACACCATGGGTCCTATCCTTTCCCTCGGTCTTCTACACCATTGGACAAATGGGAAGAGGATTTAGTGTATCCCATACTACACTACGAGTCCGCCCTCAACCCCACAAGGCTAGGTATATAGTCTAACAACTGGGAAGGGGATTTGGTGCATCCCATACTACACCATGGGTTTGTCCACCATCCCAAGGCTTTCCCCAAGTAGTGAACCTACCAAACCCAATGGATTCTGACTTCAATTGCCTATAGGCCACTGGCAACAAGTCTGTCCACCTAGGAAGAAGTAGCTCCTGACATATACCACCTTGTGACCTTAGTGATATTGTCAGCTATCTTCTTCTCAAAAAACCCAGGTAACAATGGCCTCGATCACTTCTGTGGCCTCAATGACAACCAGTGAACCCCCTCAATACAATGGTTAGTTCCGGATTACCGTTACCCGCACGGATGGGTCCCTACCCGTGCAACCGTTATCGTATCTTAATCATAACCAGGGTAGCCTGCTACCTTCACCTCCGTGAACCAGGTGAATGTTGACCAATCCCTAGCAATAGCCCAAACATCGATCATTGGCATGGTTCAATGATTATCTGTCACTGCTCAAATATCTTGAAGGTTCACACTTGAGGAGGTCATACATAACATGAAACACAATCACAATCAACATATATACGGGCCTATAAATAGACACCTCTAAATTTGGTGTCGGTTTTCACAACACATAAAGTCACATGGAACCAACACAAGATGGACTTTACCAAAATTATACATATATTCAATTACCAATTATAAGTAGTTAAATCGCTTACTTTATTCATTTACTATTTAAAACACATCATGCAATAAATACAGGTTATTAGATTTCCTTAACTCATTTCCTACCTATTCAGTACCAATTTCAACCTCAAACTGAAGCTTACGAAGGACGAAAGTTCAAACCAATTAGGAGAAACCCGAACCCTTGCAGTTATCCCCCCTAAACCCTCCCCCTATGGATTTGAGGTCACAGGGACATCCTTCGTCCAAGGGCCGCCTACATACCCGCTTCCAAATGAATCAAAGTCACACGTAGTTCTCCTTACAAAGTCTCTCAAGTATACCTATGCACAAGTTCCCATAACCCAAGGCTCCACTCCCCCTTAAGTATATCGAGGTCTTGGATCAAATTCCACCCAGTTTATTTATAATCTTGTTTGAACATCCTAACTCTCTTATATTTTCATCTCATTGACCTAGCCTGACGAGGCTTATTACTTAATACCAAATAACCTTGGATCACACAAACCCATAGGAAATTATTTCCATTTGAAACTCATATAATAGGTTCAATATCAAGAGGCTCTTATACACAAGGGGTCAATAGATATCTTTGAAGGACATCCAATAGTATTTATAAACTTGTTTTAAGTATAATCAATGCCTAAATACTACTCCAGAGAGTTGGCAACATTATATCCATTGAACCAACTTATGAAAATATATACCCAATAGTAATTTTACTAATAATATTTTTAATCTTTCAATTTCCATTACACTATGGTGCAACCTCATATTCTTGAATAGTTTAATTCATAGATTGGATAATTTATTCATACTTGCCATTTATACTAATCCTGACCTTAATGGTCATCAATTGGGTATCAAGAGATGCTACGTAAGATTTATCTCATAACTCACTCTCAACAACATTGTCAATTAAATAGTAGTCACCTTCCTTTGTTCACATGATAATCTCAATATTAGGGTTCTTGTATTGAAGAGGTTGATAGACATCATGTAGTCATATAAAGCATTTACCATGGTATCAATGAATTATCAAAGTATCAAGATTCAACGTTAAAGATATATTTAGAAAGTGTGGTTGCAATACCATTAGAAGAAATCACCATTATTTATAATATTATGCAACCATGAGCCAAGGCTCGTATTAATTGTATATTATTCAACAATTATGGTTGCTTCTTTCACGTACTGAACAACACCATTATTTAATATTTTATAAAAAGATCAGGGTTATAGGTGTCAGAGTTTTTGATACATTCTATAATGATCACGAGAAACAAGGTGGTGTGCACTAGGATTGGAAACCATGATCAATGATATGAAAACCACTCAAGCATTTAAATACTTCAAAGTCACCTAAAATTGTCACCTCATTATAGCATAACTTTATGGGCTTTTCATCATAGGATTATCATTTATTTCTTGCATCGCAATTCAATGATTTCAATTAAGTTATAAACAATAACTAAAAGAGAGTAAGGTCTGATATCCTTATCTGGATTCTTTTTGTCTTCCAAGACTCGACATGTCATCTGCAAGAGGGAGAGCATCGCCCGGGTGCTTTACCTTCAACCATGGACTTAAGCGGTCCCCCGCACACCTTCCTAACTGGAAGTGGCCCTGCCCTTCAATGAAGGGATTAGTTGAGAACCCTCTTAGTTCTACCATCTGAGCTCTAGTGTTGTGCCCTACTTTAACTAATACCATCGCACAACTATGGATACCCTCTAACTATGTACAACATCGCTGACTAGCTAAGTATCTGGGTTACAGTGAACCAACAAGTGCATGCAGGGACAACTGCACTCACTATGGCCATAGTATTTGTACCGTAGATACAATCACTACTAAGAGCGAAGTCGTTTGTTTACCCACCTTACTCGACTTGGAATACATTTTCTGACCTAGAGTACCTTGGAACTAACTATCCCACCCAATGGATAATCACAAAAATCTTTTAACATGACATAACCTATCTTTCAAAACTTAACTCTACTGAGCTGGTAAGGTGTTAGACCCTTCTCGAACCTTCATGTTACTTGGCGTAACTTTTTGGTCCTAGCAACTGCCATTGGTTCCAAATATATAAAATACAAGGGTATTTCCCACCTAGTGATTTACCTGACATTCCCTTGTCATTCCAAGCAACTATCTTGACCTAAATAGTCATGGATTAATAAGGAAACTTCCTTCACATAATACCCTCTATTGGGTGGCATTTTTCTCAATACAAAACCCTAGTAGGGTTTGAACACCTACAACGAAACAATTTTGCATTACAAGGAAACAATGTAGTTCACAATTCATTTATCAAGAAGAAAGCAAGGATTCTACCCTTTTACTGCTTAAGCAATCTTGCCACTATAACACCTAGTTGTGCTTATTAATTCATTACTTCTACTTTACTCATCCTTTATTTACGGATAAAAAGTTTAATCTTAACTATTAATAGATATTAGACTAAAGCTAAAGATCCCTTCTTCTTGTTATAGTCTCAAATGTTCAATGTTTTAGGTTCATTATAGTGGACTCCTTAGAAAGTGAAGATTCCCAAGGTGAATAACTCATCTAGGTTGTTGGATATTTCTGACTCGAACACCCGAGTTACTTTCATGTAACTTCCTGGGTCTTGGCTACAACCACTTGCTCGAGTCTTAACCCTAACCCTCGAGAGTGACTACTCTCATGATAATTTTTTTTAGCAATTCGTTTCACAAAACGATATCTTCTTGACCTTCTTGGTCATTAATGTAGTATGAATATCAAATAGATAAGTCTACATCGTAAAGGTTAGATTTCCGATACGAATATAATTTCCTCTAGGTTTTTAGTCTTCCATGCAATTCAGCGCAATCTTGCAACTAAGGATAAACACAATTGTAATTCAACTGGTCCCATCTTACAATACGTTTGCAAAGCAAAAATGAATACTTTCCAAGTTTGTGATATGACCGGTTTGGTAAAATACCTTGGGCATTAAATCCCCTTGTCACGTATCTGCAATAGGCAAGGTCTAGGCTACTACGTCTAATTCAATCCCTAGCATGAAACAACAAGTCTTTACCTTCTCGCCAACTCTTAGGCTTCTTTAACAATATGGACGACACTAGGTCATCATCAAAACGCACACAAGGTTATATAAAAGTATATAGACATCCTTTATAGGTACCCCACCTGGGTGTTTTGATAAGGAACCTTTCAAGAACAGAAAGAGATTGTCCTTTCCAAGGGCCCAATTTATATTATAAGGCCAATCATCAAGTAGTTAATAAAAGAAAACAATACTAGTTATTTATTACTTGAGTAAGTATCCTTGATAACGAAACTAGCACTTAACTGTGCTTTAATCGTTTCTTCCCTTTCTTTACCTCCCGATTATTCAAGCCTGTTTTTATACCCACAAGGAGCTATGGTTTGATATCCTCTTCAATTAATGAAGAGAGTCTCATAATAATCAAAGGTAGCCTTCATGTTTCATCTCTAAGCATAACTAAGTCAAGGAGGATTTGAGGGTTAGATACCCCGAACTGCCTTTTAAGCATATAAAACATTTCAAAGCAATCAAAGAATTGACTTTCTCATCCTAGAGATTTAAAGAAATCTATTAAAGATTCATGCATGAAATGGAAGATGGGAAAAACTACATCACTACTGGTTTTTAATAAACCATTATCATCACAATGTATATATCCATTTTAAAGAGAAGAAGATTACTTGCCTTCAATGTATGTGATAACCCTTGTCATCTCTCCACTAATCAGACCTTGAACTTAAGTTAATATGGATGTAGCAAGAATTTGAGCTAAGCCTCCCCAACTCGCCAACCATAATATTGGCCTCTTTCGTTCCAGTGTAGAGGTTTAAATTCTTCGACAAAATTGGAGCAAGTCTATGTTGAACCTCAGTCTAAATATTGTTAATTCCTGCTCTCACAGGTATTGTCTGCCTCTTTAGATCAACTCCCAAACTTTTCATTTACCCTCACCACCCAAGTTTTGCTCGATAGGAGGTAGTGAAGAGTAAGAGAGGAGGTAGAAAAGAAAATGGGCATGGGTGTAAGTGGTGGTAGGTACAGGTGGCCTTATCAACCTAGAGTTTAAATCTCTCTCCCATTCTCGCATAAATGTATCAAAATTATCCAAAGTTTCTAAAGCCTATTTCCACAAACATATCTTGCTCATATCCAATGCTCAGTAACACATTAAATTATAATCCTTGAGATGACATCTCTATGAGATATTATGTCAAAACAGGTCTGTGTCTATTCTGTGCATCCATTCCTTTCTCTTTACATGTCTACCAGATCTACGCTTTTATCTTCTACATGCATGACTCCTTGGGTCTATAGCCTGGCGCGCATTTGGAAGTGTTGTGACCCTTTCACACATCACCCCATTCAAAATGGGGACCCCTAATTTTTGCTCCATTCCTTGTCTTTTGGCTTCAGTTTTGTCTCTCTGTCTCTCTCTGTCTCTCTCTTTCTGATGTCTGTCTTTCCGGGGATGTGCTCAGCTTTGAGCTCAAACGTGAAATTTTGGCTAAGTTTGTGAATTAGGGTTTATATTTTTCTGGTCAATTTGAAGTCAAATGGAGTAATCAAGTTGAAATCTAACCTTGGAATCTGAGGCTAACATTGTGGTCAGCATGCTTCCAGCAGGTTCTCAGCTAAATTTCATCAGATTCTGGCAACTTACTATTTTTAGTAAGTGTTCAATTCGGGGCATTTTCAAAGCACTATTGAAGTTCTCTCAGTCACACTGCATCCAGGACATGTCAAGTTGCTTGTCTGCAAGTTTTGAGCCAGAATGGACAACTGTCTATTTTTAGTAAGTTCAGCTTCCGGAGCAAATTTTAGGGTTTATATGTGAAATTCTTCAATGCATGTCTGGAGATTCTTTCTGGATTTTCTAAAACCTACGCGATGGTATAACATGCAAAATGAGCCGATGAATTTCAGAATTCAGCCTTCGGAGGCTATTTTTAGGGTTTGCATGTCAAAGTTTTCAGCGCATGTTAGGTGATTCCTTGTGGGTTTTTCAAGAGCTACGCAATGATGTGACATGCAAGGCAAGATGATTAGTTTTCAAAGACTTACTATTTTTAGCAGGTCCATTCCGGCAGCTGTCCAACGCATTAGAACCACAAACAGGGCAAAGTGCAACATAAACGAGGTCAAAAGGAGGTCATTTGATATACATGCAAGACAAATTAGGGTTTCCAGCTTCAGGACCCAAAATGAGGGGTAAAATGCCAATTTTTTTGAAAACCAGTGTATCCCACTGCAATCAGCATCTTTCAAGCTATCCACCGGTAAAATTTGAAGGCAATCAGAGCACTTACTATTTATAGTAAGGCGTTTCAGAAACTGGCTAAAAATAGTAAATCAATAGTAGGCGCCAATGTGAACGGGCAAGTCACCCGATGAGGAACACACCATTCAAATTTCAAGTCAAACGGAGTTGTGGAGGTCTCAGAAATAGGTAGTTGCTATAAATAGTAAACCACCTTCAGAAATGTGCTTTTTTTTAGCAGGTCAGCTAGGGATGGCAGTGTGAACAGGCTAAGTAGGTCATGAGGGTCCTGTGGTCAAATTTTCAAATCAATATGAGCTTCAGGAATGTGAGAATCAGAAGACTTACTATAAATAGCAGGGCATGGAGAAACTGGCAGAAGGAAAGAAAAATGGCTAAGTCTGAACAAAATCCTGCTCCACCCTGAAAATGTGCCCTCATCAAGTTGCCAACTAAAAAAGTATCTAAGGCAAGGCATTTATCCACCTCCACCTTGAAAATGCGCCCACTACAAGCATGAGATGGAAAAATATTCTAAGTAAAAAGTTTCATCCACCTCCATAGGCTAAATGCGCCCTCTTCAAAGTGGCTATGTTTAAAAAGTTTCTAAGGCATGAATGTCCACCTGACCCCTCCAAATGCACCCATGCTAGGTCTAGGTGGTGGAAGCTAAGAAAATTGTCTAAGGCATGAATCCCATCCTCCTGCCTATGCAAAATGTGCCCATGCTTCAAGAGAGAGTCAAAGATTCAAAAGAAGTCAAAGACGTTGAAGGCAAGTGAAGATAAGGCTGAGAAGAGACAAAAGGCGTTGTTAAGTCCTCCTTGACCCCTTGAATGCGCCATGCAAGATGAGGACAAGTAAAAGATTCCCAGGCATTGTGCATGCAATAAGAAATATTCCAAGGCGTGATAAGAATTAAATACTCCTACATAGGTGAAATACACCCAAAGTGCATGCTAAAGGTAAGGATGAAAAAGCAAGTCAAGGGCATAGAAGTTAATTTCCTATTCAACATGCTATATGCGCCAAGTCTAAGATGAGGAGTGTTAAGTGAGGGTGGGATGAATAAGAAAATATGCTAGGCATTGAAATAAAATATCCTCCATGACATACAAGATGCGCCCAAGGTGTTAAAGGTAATGTGCTAAGTGTTGTGGAAATTCTTCACCCTAAGGAAATGCGCCAAGTAAAAGATGAATGGGAAGCCATGAAATTTTCTAAGTCAAAAAATCAAATTCCTTCTCCATAGGCTAAATGCGCCCAACTTGCCAGGCAATGAAGAGTGAATAAGAAAATATGCTAAGTGTTGTAAATTTGAAGCCCCCTACTCTATATGCGCCCTTGCAAGCTTGAAGGGGGTTGAAAATTAATCTAAGTGTGGGAAATTTGAAGGAGACCCCCTCATTTGCGCCTTGACTTGTAAGAGGACTTGAGAATATTCTAAGTATTTTAATTTTGAAGTGGACACCTTTATATGCGCCTAACCTTGATGAGGGAATGTTGAAGAATATTTTGAGGCGTCTAAACTTAAAGCATGAAGGCTTAGATGCGCCTAGACTAAAAGGAGGACGTGTTGAGATTATTTTGGCTAGGTGGTATAAAATTGAAAGTTAGACCCTTGATGGCACCTAGACTGGGACATGAAATGATGAAATATTTTCCAGTGTTAATATTTAAATTCCTTCCCTAGAGGAAAATATGCCCAAGTTGACAGGGGCGATGAAATTTTCTGTGGCAGGGATGAATTGGTTGTGAAATATGTCGGGAGGTGCCAGCTTCGCGAGGTTGATAAAATTTTCAAAGCAGTGCAAGAAAATAAGCCCAAAGATGAAAAATGGAAATAAATTTGATGAGGAATATTTTTCTAAGGTTTAGAATTCAAAAAAATTAAATGAACCCCTTCGTTTGTAGACCCATGAATTCCACACATTCTGAAGGGAATTTTCTTCTGGGTATTGAAGATCTTCGACAAAGAGTGGATTTTAAAGTCTTTTGCACTTCGCCAGGGCTTTCAAAATGGAAATTTTGATCGGCACTTGAATTATGAAATTTTCCTAAGGAAAATTTAAAAAATTTCTAAGGCAAAAAGAGTAAAATGTGTTGTTGAAATAAAGTGCCTTAGACGATGAATCTGAAGTGGATTGCCTAGGAAAATTTGATCAAATTCTTCGTGGAAGTAGTCTTCTCAAGCCAGAGATAAATAAAATCAAGGTTGTCAACGCCTCAGCTGGAAAAGTGAAGAAGATGCACTTGAAGCTGTCACTTTCAAAAGATGATTTTAAAATGCATCTCTTAAATACGCCCTTGAGGAAGTTGAAAATTCGTCTAAGGCATTGAAATATGATGCACATGTGTTATATGCCCCAGCCTACCGATGTTGAAAAATCATGAAGAAAGCAAAATTGGCTAGAGAAAATTGATGAACCCTTGGAAGTTAAAGCATGAAAATCAGGTATGTAAGATGGGTTTATATTATGATGTGTTATGATGCCCTTCTCCTTGCTTGTTTTGCAGGAGGAACATCGAGACCAAGCGGTGATGACTCGAAGTAATGAAGCAAATAGTCCAAGATGATAGAATCATGAAACAAGTACTTGGAAGAAATGGCTAAGTGTTGGAATTTATCCTCAAAGACCCAATATGCACCAAACGCAGTAAGGCGAATGACAAGCGTGAATGATTGAATCCAAGACAAATCTTCCAAGTTCAAAATGAAGGAAAAGATGAAGGCTCGGGCGTTGTCAAACAGGTTAAAAAGTTCCAGCCTTGAAGTTTCAGATCAAGAACGTGCTTGTCATACTAGTCCAAGAAGTTGAAGCTGTTTGATCAAGTCTGCAGTCAATAACAAGAACAGTGAGAACACGTTTCAAAACAGAAATCTTCTAGAAGATGGTGGCCATTAATTGCTCATTTATTACCCCACTCTTCTTTGTGGCAGTTTTTAGGGTGAATCTTGTTTAGGGCTGAGGTGGCTCGATTTGGGCCATCCAACCGATTGTAATCTGAGTCGTCCGTTGGACTTGGCCAGCTATATAAAGGGGCATCCCCCCTCATTTGTACAGTAGTAGAAGCTAGACACTAGATTAGACTAGAGAGTAGAGCAGAGAGACTTTAGTTGTAATAGCTTAGCATAGCATAGTTTGAAGGAAAAAGAAAGTTTTCCTTTGAAAACTTTGTAAGAGATTGTTGTGAAAACTATTATAATAAAAGATCTTTCATTGAATGGTGAATTCATCTTTGTTATAAGCAGCTAGCAAGGTTTCTACATCCCTTCTACTTCAAGTAGCGTAAAGTAGCGTAATTTCATTTTCATGCAAGTAGATGTTAGTTGTGGATTTGTGGTGTTAGTCAAGGCAACTTCATTTTGATCCATACCACTAGCGGCTTGCTGATGGCAAGTTTTCCTGTGTGGTCAACTGGAAAACATTGCAAACTTAACTTCGATTGTGATTCATGTGTTTGTATGTGTCGTTCTGATGGTACTTACATGTTGAGTTGTAATTTGAAAACCTCTCGTCACTCCCTTGAAGATTGCACCGACTTTGTGTAAGTTGTCCAACGTGAGGCAGAGCATAGTCTGGTTGAAGTATGTTGAGATTGATCCCACGTCCCGACTTTAGGTAGAACATAAACTTCTTAGGCCCTGCACTCATTTAAATTCAGTTCATTTCTGGTTAGTATTAGGAAACTTGTGCTTACCTTCCAAATCATTCGAACCACGTGAAACCTTTAATCTGTTGTCTGTTGTCAGCTGCCAAACAATTGTGTAAGTCCCCTTGAAATACTAGCAAAAACACATTGAGCCAACTGAGGGTATTCTATTGCACTAAAGGAACCTTGGAGTTGAACGCACGAACTCTCTCGCAATCTTAGCGTGCTGGATACTTTGATCAAGAGAATAGAGTAGCCATTGGCAACTTTATTCTATGTTGGTGCGGTCACGAAAATCACATCAACAGGAAGGGCATTCCACATTACTCTTGCGGCTTGCATTTTTTTTAAGTTGCGAAGAGTTCGTTTTCCCCTAGCCGACATGATTCTTTATAACCGATTCCACTCTCTTATTTAGCATCAGATTAAAAACAATAATGCTCCCCATTTTTCATTATCACTGACCACTCTTTTTTGAATGGTTTTCCCCTACAGTTGCCAAGGAAGATATTCTAAAATCCCCCAACATAAAACATCAGGAAGGTTATAAAAACGATTATAAAATTCAGTTGCCAAGAAGATATATTCACTATCCTCCTTCCTCCTACCACGATTTCTCATCTTATCGCTTAGGCCAAAGAAATAGTTGAAAACCGTTATCTAAGCGATCAACACAATACTCCCTTTCGCCCAAGAATGGCATGAATCAGTAAAGACAAGAATTACTTACAAATAGTTCCATTTTCCAATAATTGTGCAAGACTAATATTATGCGGCTAAGAGAGGTACTTGCATCATATGGAATTCGATATGATAGATGAAACAAGAATCCAAACCTCTCTTTTTTATCCACCATCTCATTATCCTTAACCATGATTTAAAAGGGTTCCACTAAAAATCATAATGCACTATTAATAACATTGTCGCCTCCAAAGTAATAGGCTGCGACAAGAGTTTTCCTCAAAATGTCATAAATACAAACATGGCATCGATAACCATAATCGATTTTCCCTTTAAATAAAAGCTGAGTTCAATTTAATGCATCGAGTCACTTAATTAACAACTCTTCCTTGTTTGAAGAAATCGAGCCAACATTCCCTCTATCAACTTTATAGGCCAATTTTAATACCAATAAAAAGATAATAGTAACCTTTAGGCAAGGTGACATTATTAACATGAGTTGTGACATTAATAATTATGTCAAACTTGGCATCGTTGCCAAGAAGGAAATATCATGCTCATATGTTTTTAAAGTAGTGTGAATATATAAATATGAGTTTGTATATGCATATTTATATTCACTCATACATATACCTATATATGAAAAGAAGTAAGAAGGCTTACAAGTCCTAAACCACCATTCACTGTGGAGCGGGGAACTCGATAGCTAACACAAGTTAACTTACCTCAAGTATGAAAGAAACATCCCCTACACCAATTAGGTTTACCGACTCTTGCATGACCGCAACTAGCTGAGATGGCAAAACCAGAGAATCCTCAACGTCACCCTTCTCCCAGGTGATACTCCCCCTCTTTCTCTCTGGAGGCGTTCAAATCGCTCCTACAATCTCACTCAAGAAAACAAACAGGTAGATAGCCTGGAAACCATTACATCAATATTCACATTGCATTTACATTAATCATTTGCTTTAAAGAAATAGAATCATCTCATTGTATTTCATCATATTCAGGACATCAAATAATCTTCAACATTCCATTTAAATGCAGTAACATATCATTGCCCAAATCCATCATAATATGCAACTTTCAAGATTTCTAATCTCATGATTCATCCTAATAATTACCATAAAGTGAAAAGTAATTTAGGAATCTAGGGTGGGGTGTAATATAACACCCAAGAGTTATATTGCAACCTATAGTTCAGTTTGATTGAATTTTAATTAATATTTACTAACCATAACAATCAAATTCACTTGTTATGTTACTCAGACTAGTGAAACCTTCTAGGGTAAGCTTATTATACAATATCAATAAACTATTTGGAATTTTTCATCATCACAAGAAATATCATTTCTCATAAGAGAATAATACTGGAACAACTATAATGACCACCCCAACTCTTATCTTATCTGTTAATATGCATAAAATGAGCAGATTTGTATATCAAACTCTAAATTATTAATATTCATAATCTGTACATTCCATCTACTTGACACGAATTCGGTTTGATTTGAATCACAAATCTTTATCCACAGGTTCCCTTTCGAAGGCATTAAAATATAGAGTGATTTAAGACAATTCATGAACAGTAGAATTTCCTTCACTTATTCCCCGAATATTTGAAAAACCATAATAAGAGCTATAAATTTTTTAGACATTTAAAATTTAAAACGTAAAACCAATTAGGATGGAGTCAAACGATACCTACCTCTAATCTAGCCTTATGAAGTTGTAAATTACACATAGAACTGAGGCAAGGATTTCCCTTCAAGGCAAAGTATTATATCTCGTATGCCTCATTCCTACTGACACTGCACAAGCTCCCGAAGCTTATTCTTTACCAGCTCCTAATCATAACATTCTGCCTCATTTCTCTTGGAGGGGCTCTCTTTCTTCACCATCACATCGGCTCTAATGTAGATTCTCTATCATTTATGCTTTGAGGGATGTTCTTAGCCTATTCGAAAGCTCCCATTTCACGCAAGTAGGGAGGATGTTGTCAGAAGTTGTGGGATTAGCTCTTTTCCATCCAATTACATTTTCATGAGGGTTTCTACAACCTTTTCAACAAATCAATTTGTGTCTTTTGCCTCATGCGCCCTTTGTCTGATATTTTTCTTTGAATTTTGAAGGGCATCCAAACCTAATGTGAGCTCCTTTTTGCTCTTTAAACTCTCCCATGTTGCTCTCTGCCAAACCATTATGAGAATCGACTCCCAAATTCGTCATTTCAGCACAGGTAGGGAGGATGGCGTCAAAGGTTATGGACTCCTGATTCACATCTGCCAATTTGCATTTTCTTCATAGCGATTTGGGCATTTTCAACAACTTCATCTCATGAATATCCTGCCGCCATTGCAGACCAAGAAACCCAATTTATTAAGAAATTTCGTCCTCACTTTATGCTCTCTCCCTCTTGGCTCATGCCATTCTCAGCCTAGCTTCGATATTTCATCTCCCTTCCTTGCTCGATTCTTCACCGTCGACCTCAACTGCTCACATCCTGAGGTAAAACGTATCTCTCAACTGCCTGCGAATCTGCCTTTTTGGAGGTTACGAGTCCATCTTTCTCTACACGCCATATCTTTTCCCACATCCTGCAGTCTTCGAGCATGCAAAAGAATGGGCATCCATACCTTCATGTGACATTGGATAAAAAAATGACAGGGGTGCCATGCCTTATTAAATGCACCATCTCCCGTCCTCTTTCCTGTTTAATAACTGCACAACAAGGCCATATCGTAGACCATGCCTCATTAATTGGGCATTGACCGTGTTCTTTTCCCATTTTCTTTTATTATTTCTTTACTCTCCAATATCCACCATGGAGGTGATCGACGGGGATGTGACACTGTATATTCATGTGGTGGTGATGTAGGTGACCTTTACTCAAATAAAGGCAATATAAAGCTCAAGAATTTTGAAATTTCACAATATTTCTTCAAATGCATTAAACTCCTAATCATCTTAGATTCTTAGACATTCATTTCATCCAACTTCAATAAAATTGATGAAAATCATCTAAATTTGCAGTGTTTTAACCTTTATCCAATAATATGGGAAAATTTAGAGGAAACATACAGTTCATTCAATGAAAAGAATAGCACACTGTGATTCCAAAACTATTCAACGAAGAACTCTGGTAAATACTAAATATATATGGATAATAATTCAAAGGTTAATATTTTCAGCATTTATTTTTTCTCGTCTAATAAGATATTATTTTGATGAGTTATCTGTGAAACCATACAAGTGATAGTTCCATCAGCCTATGAGAAAACCATGGCTTTAGCAATAAGATTGGTTGTTTCCAACCCAAAGACCTTTTCAACAATAGTCATTGCAAACTCCATGGTAGCTCCCATCCCCATGTTTGTAATCACCTTGCCATCAACTACAACTCTTACATTCACCGCACTCTGGTCTGAGAGTCTGCTTGAATGAAATGGATGAGATGTCGCTTTTTTACCCTGTCAAGAGAATAACATCTTTAATACATAATCAAAGCATATGGCAACACACTTATTGGTTTTCTCTTGTTGTTTGTTACCTAATAAAACATAGCTGTGCATACCTTTAACAAACCCTTGTTGTCCAGCATTACTGCTGATGCACATATAGCTCCATAAACTTTGTTTGATTTTGCTTGCTCTCTAAGCAATTTGACCAGGTGTTCGGATGAACCTAATCTTTCAGCTCCATGCAGACCACCCTATGCCAATTTTTTAGTATAAGCAACCTTTGAAGTTCATATGGTAGCAATCTAAAAGCTTTTTAACCTCCTTTGGAACAAATTGTTACAGGAATAACTAATAAACAGCTAATATGAACAGTAAAAGAATTATTAAACAAGCTTGCTCTCCATTTCATACATTCACCAGGTTACTGTTACACTCATAAAAGTTTGTAACTTAATGTCATGCTGTAATTTTAATAGGGGTCTCTGCAAATAGAACTTGTTCAACCACAAGGTTATGAACAGAAGATTCAATTGCAAAAAGTTCAATGTAAAGAACTAGAACAAAAGGTCAGATTGTTTAGAAATGGTAAAAAGCATGGTGAATCTAGTCACAGTATTAATGTCAGTAAATTTGAGACCTGAATAATCAAATAGAACTGATCAAAAGAAACTGTCTTCTCACTATGCTGGAGGCCAACACCTGTCAAAATAAATGATATTATAGGGGCCCAAATAGTTTACCACATAATGCTCAGTATCAGATACTTTATTCAAGTATAAACTGTCAAGTGTTTGTTTAACAAAAGCCACAAGTGCATTGCAGAAAATACAGTACAGTTGGCTACATAGGTCAATCAATCTTGCCATAGAATCAACCACAAAGTCTCATGCTAGCTTTTGCTTTAACAAGTAATGTTGTTAGTTGGCAGGCACTCAACATATCAGTATATGTAAGATTCCTACTAGAATTGAGGATTTTGTATCTATATACACCTTGATTATATGTAATATGATTATTGATGATGGGCATACAAACAAAAATTACTTTATCTGGCAGAACCCTCAACCGATTACAGTGGGAAACACAACACAAAAATTTTAGGAGTATTAGCTATTCACAGTCATAAGCAAGAAAGAGACAAAGGAATACGTCAATATCTGGGAAACTATAAAAAAGACATCATAAAAATATTATTTTATATGCTATTTTTCTGAAGCTAGACCCAGTCCACATATCAATACTGTTAATACACCAATAGATAATGTGCAGGAGGTGAGATCCTTTTTATTCATAGGAGCAGAGCATGTAAAATATTTTTAAGAGCCCAATTATTTTGTACATGTAATAAATTTTTATTATACATCCATCTATCCCATCAACTACCTGCTTCCTGGGTTGATTCTTGGGCATGTTTCCTTAGTCTTACGTTTGCCCTACAATTTATTATCATCGATCTATGTTTCTATAGCACTGGATAATGTGCAAGAGGTGAGATCCTTTTTATTCATAGGAGCAGAGTATGCAAAATATTTTAAGAGCCCAATTATTTTGTACATGTAATAACTTTTCATTATACATCCATCTATCCCATCACCTACTTGCTTTCTGGGTTGGTTCTTGGTCATGGTTCCTTAGTCTTACATTTGCCCTACAATTTATTATCATCGATCTATGTTTCTATAGCACATACTTAAAAACTGATCGTAATAGACTTTTTACCTAAAGGCCTTGTTCAAATTAGTAGGAAATATTATTTTACATTGGATTGACTTAGATGACAGTAATATCCATTTTTCCTTGAAATTCTGTTTGAGTACCCCTGAGATTGACAGAAGCACTCATGGGCTCTACAAGACATGGTAATCGGTGTAAGGCTGCATGTATGACCTTAAGCATATAATATATATTTGCATACACTGAGTTCTTTATAAATGAATATTCTATAATCTGGTTTACAAACATCCATAGATTCAGGCCTGAGATGCAGCAGAAACACATTAGCATAGTGTGAGTGGGATCCTCCGCTCAAACACTGCAGATACCCCATTGCACCCAGATTGTAGTAAGAATAAAGGGTACCCTCAATTATAATGTGGACCAACCAACAGGGAAAATGGTCGCTTTTTTTTTTAATTCTTTTATTTTTTGAAAATGGTAACTATGTATGATAGTGTGTTCTGTCTTTCTCCCCAAATGACAAAAAAGGGGAAACAATTCTATAATATAATAAACTGCAGGTTCCTAGATTCTAGACAAAAAAAGTACTCACCCTCTCAAAAAGAGTTTACAAACATCCACCCACATATATTCTGTACTAGCAAACCTTCCAGTGAATGCACCTTGTATATGGTAACTCCATATGATAGTAATGTATAGTAATGGATTCAACTCCCTCCCCAGCTGAAAAGTGGAAGACAATTGTATAATATTAAAATTGCAGGTTCATAGCTCCTGGATTAAAAGTGTTCAGCCAAACATTTACAACCATCCATCTGTACATATTCTCTACCAACAAACCTTCTAGTAGATGCATCCTGTATAACATATTAGTATTACATACACTCACCATATGCATAATGCCACTATCAATATCACAATGAATGACTGCATTACCAAATATTTTCCACAGACATGAATTAATATGCATCTATAACTCTTTGAAAAAATAGAAAGAAGAAAAGTGTATGGGAACATAGGGACTTGGAACATATGTATCTCTGACTTTCAGTGCAATGTAATTCTGTTTCTATCCTTTCCAAGCTTCTTAAAGCTGTTACACTATCAAATTTCTGGGGCATCATCATAAATAATGGATGTCATCCATTGTGGCCAGAAGAAATCAAATGAGAATAATTTAGAGACATTAGATTTCCACAGTCCATTATGATAAGAGTGTTTTTTTATGGATTTAACTGTGTGCAGTTTATTTGCATCAACATTTCGGATCACACTCCATGATCCATCATCAGGGTGAAACAAGAGTTGTAGGAACAAAAAAAAAATCTTTTGAGAATAATTTGTTTCCTTTCATTAAAATAAATGTAATTTAATAAGAACTTCTTAGCAAAGCCTATTTGACTGAAACAAACTTCCTGATTGCATACTTCTTTGATAAACCTCCAACATTTTATGTTTCCATAAAGAGCAAAAAAAGGGTATTTGGCAAAACAGTCTTTTAAGCATACACAGTATTGAAAAGAATAATAAAATCAGAAGTCCCAGTTAACTAGCACTAACCGGCAAAAGGATCAAATCATAATTCGATTGAATGACATCTTCAATTAGCTTATCAGCAACAATGTTTGTTCCTCTTGCAGCCACAATTTGCAGATTGTCTTCTACAGAAGCAACGATGACATTTGCTTTTGCTCTCCTCAGAACATCTATA
Organism: Sequoia sempervirens; assembly: GCA_007258455.2. Classification (NCBI taxonomy): domain Eukaryota; kingdom Viridiplantae; phylum Streptophyta; class Pinopsida; order Cupressales; family Cupressaceae; genus Sequoia; species Sequoia sempervirens. The sequence goes on along the minus strand of VDFB02193867.1, from coordinate 4,339,163 downwards.
ACTACAACAGCTTCTATCTCATCTGTTCCATTTGCAATGGGAACAAGCACCTATCAGGAAGAACAGTTAATCTTGCAACTTGTTTAAGTTTTCCAAAAATAAGAAGTAACAGAAATTTACAATTCTGTTACATATATGTACATAAAATACCAAAAGCCTAATTTTTTTATAAACATAAAATCACAACATAAACAATGAAACTGATAGCTTTCACAATAATTGAAGCTGGTTGCAACTTTTGTACAGAATTTTATATGGTGGACTTAAAAAAGGAAAAAGGGGGTTCACTAAAAAAAATGATAAAGTAAATATTAAAAAATTAAAATATAATAACATGTTCAGCAGGCCTGACTGAATGGTAAAAATGGAGAATTACAACAATGAAGACCCAGGTTCAATGCCCCTGGGAACCACTGGACGCTAACTCTGGGGCATTCATGCCTTAAGCAAAGTGCTCTCATTTACATGAAAAAGCGCACATGATAAATGCCTACAGATCAGGCTCCTGTTTGTGTTCCAGAGTCGTAGGGGCTACTAAACCCATACTACCAATCAATATATATATATATATATATATCTCGAAAATACTACAAAAAAAATTAAAAAATACTATTTGACGTTAATCATATGAACAATTACCTATCCTTATAAACTTATGACCCTGGGCATTCTCCCTAAACTTCATATGAACTGTAGTGAATACTGTTTGATTGTGGAGTGCCATAGATGTAATAACTAACATCCAACTTGTAACTCTGATGTTGCACTATAAAACAATTGCAGCCTTAATTTTAAGTTTTACTCACCTATTTGCAATGTAAAACTATATCCATTGTCTAATTTACTAGGTTTTGAATGGTCGACTAAAGGTTGACCACTTTGCACTGTTTTTAAATGGTTTTCTTGCTATCACACAATATAAACAAATAAATATGATGGAAATGTTAAAAACCATCCATACTTGGTAACACTGAAGTGAAGTTATATTAGACCTGATTTTTACCATCAACCTTATAAATGCTTTCCACTCCTAAGTAAAATTAACCGTCGATTTTGATTATTACTTGTGCAATTAATCAGAAGTTAAAACATAAAATTTAAAATTTAACCCATGCATGCAGCAATAAAAAAAAATCCTCTTTCTAATAATATTTTCAGGAACTGTTGAGGTTGGTATATTTTTTGCTGTTCACCAGGATTATTTTTCAGTGCCATCTTTCCCACAAAAATATTGAAGTAAAAATAGGAGATGGGACCAAGCACAAGTCCCAAGTAACTTTGGCAGAATAGGTATGCCTCTGGGAGGATGTGTTTGTAGAAGCTTTCAACACAACAGACCATCTTAAAAATCCTTAGAAGCTATCCTCATTGAGATATACTAAGCAGTTCTTACTAGAGGAACTTTTGTCAGTGCCCAATCATCAGCATTATGTTCTTCTTTTCCAACTTCACCTTCTTTCCAGCCCCGTTGCACCTGTGCATTCAAAAATGGCTAACAAAATAAGTTTGTGCATTAATTATTACATACTTTTAGTTGAACTGCATATCCTAATATAAATTCCTTCAAGTACAATATAGAAGCAGGCACAATTAACACAAATAGCCATGAAAGATAGTCGGATCTATAATCAAACTTGACATAAAGAAAAAAAGTTGGAAAATCTGAATATTCCCATGCCTGACGTGCCCAAATGTATGAATATGGCCACAATATTTAAATATGGATGACCTATGGATTTGTCTTTTCTAGAAGTTTTAAGGAATTCAAATATGATATTATATATTTGAAACTTAAATTGTATAACTGGTGTACTCCAAAATATTATACTAAAAATCAATTGCATTTTTATTTTATTACAAATATTTTCATGATAATGTTTCAGTTTGCTCTCTAGCTTGTTTTTCCTCGCTGTATTGGCTATAAGCTGACCTTAATACAATTAGTCAAATATTTAGCTTATAACTGGTACCAGTCAATTCTGTCTCTATTTAATGTGTGAAATTTCATTCTAGGCACCACATACAGTGTACACTATCCTCTACTAGAAAATCGTTAGGTGAATCCTATGGTATTTTATCATTTTCCTTCTATCTCTCATAAGTGAAAACCTAGTAAGCACAGCTAAAATTGCTTTGGGGATGTATTTTAAGAATAATACTACATAGGTTTTCTAAAAAGGATGAGCCATCAGATGGCAACCTTGCTATGCAGCTATCAGTTGGGTGGTGGAGGTTCACACAGCATAAGAATTCTTAATGGAACCTATTGGAGTAAGAAGGATCCTATAAGAGGCCTAAAACCTGCAGATACAAGAAGCAAAAATGCCCAAATGAGGTGAGACACCAATCCAAGGTCAAAAGGACCATAGTGGCAACAAAACATTATTACAAAGGAATTATATGTGCAAGGAAGAAATAAGAAGACTGGATCTACCCAGTTCCTTGTATTGGCACATGTGATATCTACTATTTCTCGAATGAAGGAATTATTTGCTCCCAGAAGCTGAAGGGCAGCCACCGAATATTTTGACTGCTTGATAGAATTCCTCATACATTCTCACCATATTATTAATTTACTTAGCTTGCTCCTTAACCATTTTGATTTGTTCAACTACAGTTGATAAAGGCAAGGAGACTGTGGATGAGCTGTTCCAATCACCACAGCCACACTAAGAGTTCCAATACATGAAAGAAGAATTATCTTGAGGAGATTGGTTACAATGGAATCATTTTAGCTAGGATTTTTTGAAATTTGGAGAAGAGATGTTGCTGTTCCTATTCATCTCCTCAACAACTACTTGTTTTCCCAGACTTCCAATTCAGATCTGTAGAAGAGCACTCCTATGATGAGTTCAAATGCTCTGAGTCTGGGAACCACTAAGAGGAATTTGAACATTGAACCCACCCAAGCATCATAAGGAGTTGGCAGGGAGAGGAGCAAGTCTTCTAGCAGCAATCATCACTCAATCTTTAGCAGTGGCTGGCACAGGACAGTAAATGATACAGGTGCAAGAGCAAGGGCCACTAACATAAGAGGGATGGTTAAGATCTATTTCATACTCATCAGTCTCATCACTCCTATTAGTGCTGCTGCAATGTACTTTGTGGACATTCAAACCAAAGGAGTGTGTTTGCATCTTCAATCAAGCCTAGGATATGCATACATTTTCTCTATTGAAGGATGGTGCCATGGGCCAAACTAGAGGGAAAATCCCCAAAATACCATTACTAAGACAACAAAAGGAAAATGACGGGACATCCATATAGAAAGAAATGAGCATAAAATAATGAGGGCAGCATGGGATAAGGAAGACAGCATGGAGATTAAAGACCAAAAGAATGTAAGGAAGGCACAAAGGGCATTGACAAGTTGGGCATACCAACCTAAGTTACCGAATTGCCCATTTTTCCTACTGATTCGGGTACAGTACGTCTCGGAATCGCGGTGGAATCCTACAAGGTTCGTATTGTTTTAGGTAGAAAAGTTTCGACTAATTTCTAGTCGAATCCCAATGAATCCACTGTCAATGTGGCATTTCCAACCAGATCCTGATGTGATTCAAGCACAGTCCTTCATTTTTCAAATGATTGAAAACCTGTTGTGACCTTTTCACACATCGCCCCAGTCAAGATGGGGACCCCTAATTTTTGCTCCATTCTGGTCTTTTGGCTTTGGTTTTGTCTCTCTCCCTCTCTTTCTGCTGTCTGCCTTTTTGGGGACGTTCCCGCCTGTGAGCCTAAACATGAAATTTGGCCAAGTCTGTAGAATTAGGGTTTGTACTTTTCTGGTCAATCCAAAATCAAATGAAGTGAATAAATTGAAAATTGAGACTAACGTTGCTGTCAGTATACTTCCAGTAGACTCTCAGCTGAATTTCATCAGATTCTGACTACTTACTATTTTTAGTAAGTGTCCAATTCCGGACATTCCTTCAGCATTTTCGAAGTTTTAACAGTCACGCGACATCCAGAACACATCAAGCTGCTCACTGGCAAAATTGAGCTGAAACAGACAACTTACTATTTTTAGCAGTTCAGCTTCCAGAGCAGATTTCAGGGTTTATATGCAGAGTTTTTCGGTGCATGTCTGGAGATTCCTTCTGGGTTTTGTGAGACCTTTGCGATGGTATAACATGCAAAGTGAGATAACGACTTTCAGAGTTAAGCCTTCAAAGGCTATTTTTAGGGTTTGCATGTCAGGGTTTTCTTTGCATGTCAACATATTCCTTATGGGTTTTTTGAGAGCTACGCAGTGATGTGACATGCAAACAGAGATAATCACTTATTCAGGAACTTACTATTTTTAGCAGATCCACTCAAGCAGCCACTTCCCAGCGCATCAGTATCACGAACAAAAGAGTGCAACAGAAACGAAGTCAAACGGAGGCCATTTGATATGCATGCAAATCAAATTAGGGTTTCCAACTTCGAGACCCAATATGAGGGGTAAAAAGTCAGAATTTCTGAAAACTGGTGTATCCCACCACGATTAGCATCTTTCAAGCTATCCACCGGTAAAATTTGAAGGCAATCGGAGCACTTACTATTTATAGTAAGTCATTTAAGAAATTGGCTAAAAATAGTAAACCAGCAACAAGCGTCGGTGTGAACGGACAAGTCTACCGATGAGGATCACAGCATTCAAATTTCAAGTCAAACGGAGTTGGGGAAGTCTCAGAAGCAGGCAGTGACTATAAATAGTAAACCACCTTCAGAAACGTGCTATTTTTAGCAGGTCAGCTCAGGATGGCAGTGTGAACAGGCTGACAGGGTCGTGAAGGCCCTGTGTTCAAAATTTCAAATCAATCTGAGCTTTTGAGATATGAAAATCAAGGGACTTACTATAAATAGCAGGACACAGAGAAGCTGACAAAAGTCAGGAAAAATGACTAAGGCATGAGTCTTGTCCTGCAGCTGCCCCAAAATGCGCCCTCCTCATAGGCATGAGATGAAAATATTTCTAAGTTGAGTTCATCCTGCAGCCTACCTCATATGTGCCCTCTTCAAGGATCAAGATGATTGAAAAATTCTCTAAGTATTGGAATATCCTGCTTCACCTTCAAAATGCGCCCAAGGGAGGAAGTGTTGATAAAAAAATAAATAAAATAAAATTCTAAGGCGTGAGGTTTATCCTCCTACACATGCTAAATGCGCCCAAGGAAAAATAGGGAGATAAAAAAGTTTCTAAGTGTTGAAGTAAATCCTCCTCAACATGCTAAATGCGCCCTCATCATCAAGCATGCAAGAAGAATCTAAAATCTGAAGTTATCCTCCTCTCACCCCAAAATGCGCCCATAAGAAGGAAGATTCAACAAGTCAATGGCGTTGAAATAAAAATATCCTCCTGCATGTGTGATATGCGCCATGAAAAGAGTAAGTATAAAGGTAAAATGAGGAGTTGCTATGGCGTTGAAGGTGAAGATGGAGAATAATGCTAGGCGTTGAAATAACAATTATCCTCCTCAGGGTACTAAATGCGCCTAAGGTGCGTGCTTGATAAAATTTGAAAAGGTTGCTTAAGGCGTTGAAAGTATAAGTCCTCCTGCCTATGTTAAATGCGCCATGCAAGGTGAAGTAAGGATGAAGACAAACAAAATATGCTAGGTGTTAAAATCAAAAACATCTTCTATGACATACAATACGTGCTCAAGGCATTTAAAGGAAAAATTGTGCTAAGTGAGTTGAGAAAAATATTTTCCTCACCACTAACAAAATAACTTGAAGATGGAGGAATAAAAAATTTCTAAGGCACAAAGGATTTTCTCTAGTTAAAATGCCTAAGTCTGATAGAGGTGTGAAATTTTTCAGAAGCACAAATGAAGTTGCCAGTGGAAAAGTCAGAAGATGCCAACTTCATAGGTTTGATTAAGAATTTTCAAGTCAGAACAACAAAATACTCATAGGGATGAAGAAACGGAATAAATTTCATGAGAAATTATTTTTCTAAGGTTCAAAATCCAAGAAAATTAAATGAACTCGTTCATTGTATACCCATGAATTCGACAAGTTCTGAAGAAAATTTTCTTCTGGGTATTGAAGATTGTCGACAAGGAGTGGACTTTAGAGTCTTTTGCACTTCGCCGAGGCTTCCGAGATGGAGATTTTGATCGACACTTGAAATAATGAATTTTCCTAAGGGAAATTTAAAATTTTCTAAGGCAAAATGGATAAATGTGTTTTCAAAAATATAATGCTTCAGATGATGAAATTGAAATGGATTGCCTAGGAAATTTTGATTGAATTCTTCACAGGATGAATTTTCCAGAGTCAGAGGAAAAATAAAATTAAAAGTTGAAATAACAGAGCTCCGGCTGGTGAATGAAATTTGCTAAAGAGTGAATTTAAAATAAATATTTTCAAAAGTGAATCGAAGTGCTAAGTACGCCAGTCAAGTTGAAATTCTAGAAGGTCAAGATTCCAGGCGTCAGGAGACAAGTGTTGAAATTGGCAAAGGAGGGAAATTTGAATTCTTGCTGGAAGTAGTGGAAATTTAATGCATTAGCTAAACTTAGCCTCCTTCTAGAATTCAATTTTGCTATAAGAGCTGAAAGTTCATTCATTCTTTTCATAGCTGAAGAAGTTCGATTTTTGCTCTGAGTTAGAAGTACGACTTGAAGTGAGTGACTGAGTTGAATGTTGAAGAGGATTGCTGAGGCTGAAGGTTGTTGAAGAAGTTCAACTCGAGCTCTGAAGTGGAAGTTGCTGAAGATAAATTTCTGAATTTGGAGATTATGCTGAGGTATTTCTGAAGTTGAAGAGTTGCTGAAAAAGAATTTCTGAAGTTAAAGATTGTGCTGAGAGGAAGTAAAATCTGAAGTAGAGGTGCTGAGATCGATTTTCTTTTCGAAGTGTTGAAAGTAATATTGCTGCAAGTTGTTGAAGCTCGAGGCTTTAACTTCAGTGTTGTATTTCTCGAAGTTTGGAGTTGAAGTTTAATGCTGAAGCCTTTTATTTTCAAAGCCAACTCCACTTGCCAGCCATCTCACGAAATTTCTTATTTTAAAAAAGTTAGAATTATAATGCTTGATATTTTATTTTGCAGATGGCTGAAGCTCAAAGGGAGGATGCTACCAGTACAAGTAAGGCTGCAGCCAGAGCTGGAAATGCTGAAGCTGGCAAAGAGAATGCTTCCAGGAGAAGAATTTATGGGCAGGGAGGAATGTCAAGATTAGGCGGTGATGAAGTAAACAATCGAAGATGATGGAATCATGAAACAAGTACTTGGAAGAAATGGCTAAGTGTTGGAATTTCTCCTCAAAGACCCAATATGCACCAAACGCAATCAGGCGAATGGCAGGTGTAAATAATTGAATCCAAGACAAGGAAATCTTCCAGGTTCAGAATGAAAGAAAAGATGAAGGTTCAAACAGGTTAGAAGGTTGCAGGCTTGAAGTCAGATCGAGAACGTGCTTGCTGTACTAGTCCAAGAAGTTGAAGCTGTTTGATCAAGTCTGCAGTCAGGAAAGAACAAGTGTGAATGCGTTTCAAAGTTGGAATCTTCTAGAAGGATGATGGACATTAATGGCTCATTTATTACCCTACTCTTCTTGGTGGCGGTTTTTAGGGTGAATCTTGTTTAGGGCTGAGGTGGCACAATCTGGGCCATCCAGTCGATTGTAATCTGAGCCGTCCGTTGGACTTGGCCAGCTATAAAAGGGGCATCCCCTCTCATTTTTACCTCATTAGAATTAGAGTTAGAATAGCAGAGGAGTAGAGAGAAATTGATAGAATAGAAAGTAGAATAGTTGGATAGTATAGTTTAGATTGAAAAGGAAGGAAAGTCTTCCCTTTGAATACTTTGTAAGAAGTTGTCGTGAATGCTTTCATAATAAAAGAGTTTTTCATTGATGGTGATTTCTTCTTTGTTATGAGTAGTTGTCGAGGCTTCTTCGTCCTTCCAATTCACGTAGCCACTTGAAGTAGCTTAAAGTAAAGTAGATTTCATTTCATGCAAGTACTTAGTAATTGTGGAATGTGGTGCTCGATTTGAACAAGACTTCGCTCATCCATACCACTAGTGGCTCGCTGACGGTGGGTTCGCCCTGCGTGGTCAACTGGATTACTTTTCAAACTTAACTTCGATTGTGATTCACGTGCTTATATGCATCGTCTTGATGGTGCTTGCATGTTGAGTTATAATTTGAACACCTTTCGCTACTCCTCTGAAGATTGCACCAGTTTTGTGGAAGCTGTCCGAAGCGAGGCAAAGCAAGGCTCGGTTGAAGTCTGTAAGAATTGATCGCCATATCCCCACGCCTTAGAGTAGAACATAAACTTCTTAGGCCCTACCCCCTTTTAAATTCAGTTCATTTTTGGTTAGTATTAGGAAACTTGTGCTTACTTGCCAAATCATTCGAACTACGTGAAGCCCTTAATCTGCTGTCTGCTATCAGCTGCCGAACAATTGTGTAAGTCCCCTTGAAATACCAGCAAAACACATCGAGCCAACTGAGGGTATTCTGTTGCATGAAGGAACCTTGGAGTTAAATGTATGATCTATCTCGCAATCTTAGCATGCAGGAAACTTTGTTCAAGAGAGGATAGAGTATCTGTTGGGAAACTTTATTCTGTGTTGGTGCGGTCATGAAAAACACATCAACAAAACCCTACTCGAGGTTTGACCATTTGTCAAGCATGAAAAACTGTTTCATCGACTTTTCATTGTTTCAAATGTTTTATTTACAGTGTAAGTGCGGGAGTGTGAGTCTTCCTTCCACCATTAGTCCTCGTCCTTGACGACCAATCAGATGGAATACCCCTCCCTCCACCCAGCAACTAAATAGAAAACATTGATCCGTGGGTCGCATCCAACTCCACAAGTCATAGATTGCTTGGTGGGGATGGAGATCTAAGCGAAGGGATGGGGATCGATAGCAGTTGATCCGAAAAGATCTATGACATTAGTTGCCTGAGTGAATGTTAAATTAGGTAAACGGAAATTGTCTTAAATTAAAAAAGAAAACCTTTTAAAAGATATTTAATAAACTGGAAATATGAATAAGAACACAGAAAGAAAGAAGTCAAAGACCGCAAATTGATAACAGAGTTCACCCAAACTAGGCTATGTCTCTTAGCTACTCTCCAATGAGTTGTCGATCCTTAATAATGCTCCAAATGCTTGAATACATAAAAAGGAACCTTCAATCTGCAGGTAAAGCCTGTACATAGCCTTCTTATCAGTGAAGAAGTCTTCAAGTATTCTTCCCTTCGTGATTACAAGAGTTAGGCTTCAAAAGCCTTTAAAAAAACTCTAGCTATCCTGAGAAAAATACGAATTCATATACAACACTGCTCGCTAATCTGTCATATCCTCCATCCTGCCCCAATGGCTAAGTCTTTTGGTTTATATACAGGAGGGGTCGAGTTCAAATCTCGAGCCCCCTCATTTCTCGGTCCTTGTTGCTTATCGAATAACAAAATGTCGTTTTAATGACATGTGTGTAGCGCATTGGCACATGGGTAATCAGAGTGACTTGGGGGGTTGATGGTTCAAACCGTTGGCCCTCTTTGCTTATTATAGGATTGTTCTAATACAAATAGAATATCTTGCACATGGATATCGCAAACCGCGTGTGGTGCATTAGTGGTATGGATGAAGACAAGGTGGGAGGTCGGTGGTTTGAACCACTCGACCCCCCAATATAGCATTATGAACACTTTAAATAGAACTGGGCACATTTTAATAGCGAGGAACTTGCGTGACCGAGCAGTGGGGATTGAAAATAGTAATGGGGAGGTTGGGTGTTCAAACCTCCCAAACAAACTTTTTAACAAACAACTGCCACGCAGTGGTGCCACGTGGCACCCAACCATTGGTCCATGTGGCATCATGCCATTCACTTGTATCCCAACACGTGGCACCCTGCCATTGGTCCATGTCAACTGGGAGTGCCATGTCATCAAACTGCCAACTATACTTGCCATGTCATCATGCTAATGTCATCTTCTGCCACGTCACCTCCAAGCTTGCCACGTCATCATGCTGATGTCAACATCAGTCAACATGTTCTTGGAAACTTTGACTGGCCATAACTTGCACATACGGACTCTGATTGACATGATTCAAGCGGCGTTGGAATCATCTTGACGAGCTCTTCGACATGGTCCCATTTTCTTCAGCATTTGGAACTATCAAATTTTTGGTGAAAAACATATCCACCTGGATCAAGCCTCCCCACTAGAGAGCTTTTGGACCTCCAAAATCCAAATTACACAGAAAGTAAGTGAGGATACAACTCACTCACTTTTCCAACCTCCATCCATCTTGCTTTGCTAGGTTTCATCCCTTTAAGTCCCACTCTAAGGTACTCAATAGCACCCCTTCGTGAAGTTCTGACATTTCTGTCCAGGATTACATCTTCCTGCAATTCATTCATATACTCAAGTAGTAGATCATCAACAGAAGGAATTTGAACATCAGCCTCCTCATCCAGTATCATAGGAGGTTCATACAATTTCAAATTTTCTACATTAACAACTGAGTAAATATGCATATAAGGAGGTAACTTTAGGTGAAAAGCATTTGTACCAATCTTTTCTTGAATCTCAAAGGGTCCATACCTAATCGGCTTGAGCTTCTTACCTTCACCTTGCATTCTTTCCTTATTGATGTGTAACCAAACTCTGTCACCAACCTGAAATTGATGATCAACACGATGCTTATCAGGTCGGGCTTTGTACTTTGCCTGGCTCTTCTCCAGTTGTGCTTCAACTGCTTGATGGACTGCTTGGATCTTTTGGATGAACTTGAAGGCCTTGTCTGTATCATGATGTCTATCTTTAACATCTTCCTTCCCAAAAGAAAAATCCATAGGTGTCCTTGGCAGATAACCGAAACAAGTCTCAAAAGGAGATCTTTGAGTAGAAGAGTGTGCTGCATGGTTGTAAGCATGCTGCACATAATGTAAACTTTCATCCTACAACTTAGGATGTTTACTGCAGTAACCTCTGAGAAGATGAACCACTGTTCTATTGACTACTTCTATTTTCCCATCAGTCTGTGGATGGAATGTTGTGCTCTTCTTCAATCTTGTGTCCACAAGCTCCCATAATGCTAACCAAAATTCCCCTAAGAATCGAGAATCTCAATCCGATATAATAGAAGTTGGAAGCCCAGAATGAACCCATACAAATTGGAAGAACAAGTGTGCTGTTAGTTCAGCTGTGACTTGTTTTTTACAAGGCATAAAAATGCATATTTTGCTGAACCTATCCACTACCACAAACAGATAATCATGCCCTTTCCTACACATTGGTAGTCCCTCGACAAAATCCATTGAGATACTCTCCCATGGAAGGGATGGTACAGGTAAAGGTGTATGCAATCCCAACTTCCTATTGCTAGGCTTTCTTGTTGCACACATTACGCATCATCTAATGTGCTTAGACACGGTTTCTTACATACGAGGCCAATAACAATATTTCTGCAGTTGTGACATTGTTTTGCTTAACCCAAAGTGTCCAGTAATTAATGATGTATATGCTTCTCTAATTACCTGTGCTCATTTATCCTGTGGAATACACAACTTCCCTAAGTGATACAGCAATTTGTCTTCCACATAGTACTTTATCTCTTCTACATGTTTTCCTTGAATTAATGCTGCATATATAACCTTAAATTCTTTGTCCTTAGCATATTGTTCTTGATAACTTGCGTGTGCCATTGAACTACTTTGAAGAATAATTGTAGCATTTGTTATAGGAGGCCTAGACAACATATCTGCTACTTTGTTCTAAACCCCTTTCTTATACCTTATAACCAAATGAAATTGTTGTAGAAAACCCATCCACCTAAAGTGCCTGCTTTGTTGCAATTTAGATTGTGAGCACAAATATTGAAGTGGTTGATGATCTGTGTGTATTATCGTTTCCTTACCCATTAGGTAGTGTTTCCACTTCTTTACACTTTGTACTAATGCATACAATTCTTTATCATATGTGGGATAGTTACTTACCGCACTTGTGAAAGTTTCAAAATGAAAACAAATAGGTTTACCTCCTTGCATGAGTATTGCTCCCATGGCAAACCCACTAGCATCTGTTTCAATTTCGAATGGTTGTTGTAGATTCAGTAGAGCCAGAACTGGTGCAGTGCTTATCTTTTCCTTTAAAGTATCAAATGCCTTTTGCTGCAGACCTCCCCACTGGAAAGATTTCTTTACACTTGTTAGTGCATGCAATGGAGATGCTATGTAGGAGAAGTTAGCTATGAACTTCCTCCAATACTGTACTGCACCTAGAAAACTTTCGACTTTTGTAACTGTACTTGGCTTTGGCTAGTTTACAATGACTTCGACCTTTGCAGGATCCACTTTTAAGTGACCTCCTCCTACAATATAGCCTAAGTACACTAGTGATGTCTTAGCAAATTCACATTTTGACATCTTTACATACATTTTTTCTTTCTTCAATACATCCAGTACTTTTCTCACATGCTCTACATGCTCTTCCCAAGTTTGACTAAATACAAGTATATCATCCAAATAAACTATGAAAAAATCATCTATGAATGGTCAAAAGACATCATTCATGACTCTCATAAAGGTAGTTGGTGCATTACAAAGCCCAAAGGGCCATGACCAACCACTCATATAGTCCCTGCTTTGTCTTAAATGCAGTTTTCCATATATCATTATCTGCAATTTTTATTTGATGATATCCACTATGCAAGTCCAACTTAGTAAAATAAACTGCATGTTTCAATTGATCAAGTAAATCATCTATTCGGGGAAGAGGATACCTATTCTTTACCATTATCATGTTCAAGGCTCTGTAGTCGATGCACATTCTCCATGACCCATCTTTCTTTGGCACCAACACAATTGGAGAACCACAAGGAGAGGTACTTGGGCGAATAACTCCTTTCTCAACCAACTCCTGAACTTGCTTCTTGATTTCCTCATTCTGCAAAACTGATAAACGGTACATGCCGATGTTTGGAAGAGGCACATCCTGCTGTAACTGGATTTCATGTTGTATCTCTCTCTTTGGTGGCAATCCATTGGGCTCCTGAAATAAATCATCATAGGCGGAAACTACTTTGACTAATTCAACTTTGTGCTTTGGATCACACCCTTTGAATGCCTCGGATTTGTCATCCTCTTTGGCTTTTACAATCATCAATACAAGGTTTTTACTAGCATTGACTAACCTCTTCATTTTTCCAATATTTACTAATGCTAGATTAGTCTTTGTCTTATGTGCACGTACAATGTACTCTTTACCATCCTTAAAAAGGTGATATTTTTTTTCTCCCCTATAAAAGATTGCTTTTCGGTCATAAAGATAGGGACTCCCTAGTACAATGCCACAAATATCTAAAGGGACTACATCAACTTCTACCTCATCTATGAAGTTTGCAGTGACTGCAAATCTTAACTTACATTGCTTTGTTACTTGTAATTGTGCATCATTGCAAACCCATCCAAGTGGATATGGCTTTGGATGAGGTGTTGTAGTCAAGTTGAGTTTCTTTACAACTTCTTCAGATATTAAATTTACTTGAGATCCCGTATCAAACAAAGTATCAATCTTTGTATGCTTTGTTACAACTCGAATATGAAATAACTTATTTCTATGCTTATCAATCTTAGGTGGAGAAGATTCTTTACTTGTACTTGCATTTGTAAAACTTGTATCAATAGAAAGAGATATACCTTTTTCTTTACCGTGGATCCCGACAGCGACAATCTTTGTCTCATCCCCAGAGTCAAATCCAAGATCCTGTTGTACTACAACAACAGTCTTTTGTTTGCCTTTGTTTCCTCCATACCTCTTCAGCCTTAGTTCCGGATGCAGCTTCCAACATTTTGCATCATCATGCCCCTCATTGCAATGGGAGCATGTGGGCTTATCACCCTCCTTCTTGATGGTAGCTTTCTTTTTCCCCTTTCCTTTGCCCTTGGGTTTACCTTTAGGCTTAGATGGCTTCTTGACAAAATTGTCATTGGAATTACTCTTACCTCTCGATTCCAAATGTGTGGCCTATACACACACTTCATCTAGATTACTAGGATTTAAAACCAAAATGGTATGTCTTAAGTAAGAGTGAAGACCACCTATATACTTGAGCAATGTGTCCTGGGTGTATAATGTGAGATTAAGTGCAATAGCCCGCTTCCTAAATTCATGAGTATAGTCTTGGACAATTTGACCTTTAGCCTGCCTAAAAGTTTGCTAGTTCATAGTTAACTGTTGCATATGGTCTAAGGGATAAAACCGCTTCTTGAGGGAAGCTTTAAACTCCATCCAAGTTAAGTTGACACTACCATGTCGAGCAATTTCTGCTTGAGTTTTACTCTCCCACTAGGTGAGAGCGGTTCCTCCCAACCGAAGAGTAGCTAATTGGATTTTAGAAGCGTCATCTAAGAGACCTTGAATTCTACAATATACTTCTACTTGTTGAACCCAATCATCTAGTTTCTCAGCATTCAACTCTCCACAATATTTTGGTAGTTCAAACTTTACATCCAACTTGATTACAAGCTTATGTGCACTTTTGAAAGGACTGGCAGAAGAAATAGAATTAGAAGGTGAAGATGGAGATGGAGGAGTTTTTGGAGTTTCATCATCACCTCCTGCTCCTTTCCCTTTGTCCTCCCAATCTTCATGGTCCTTATGATTTTCTTACTTCGACGAACCTTCTTTTTCAAGCTTCTTCCGTTCTTGCCTCTCTTGATAGAGCACTTCCACCATAGCCTTCATGTCGAGAAAGGCTCATTGAAAACCTCTCTCATTGAGCTTGGAGTATTTTTGTTCAGCTTCCGTCTCTTCCATCTTTGGTAGTGGAAAATTTCTCCGTTTACCGATATCAGGATCGGTCACCGCAAGCGTGCCTTCACCTCGTCAGCTTCTAGATTGAGTTAACCTTTAGAACATCCACTTGTGCAAACACTTGTCAAACAAGGCTCTAATACCAAATTGATCCGAAAAGATCTATGACATTAGTTGCTTGAGCAAATGTTAAATTAGGTAAAAGGAAATTGTCTTAAACTTTAATAAAAAAAACCTTTTAAAAGATATTTAATAAACTGGAAATATGAATAAGAACACAGAAAGAAAGAAGACGAAGACTGCAAATTGATAACGGAGTTCACCCAAACAGGGCTACATCTCTAGGCAACTCTCCAATGAGTTGTCAATCCTTAATAATGCTCCAAGCTTGAATACATAAAAAGGCACCTTCAATCTACAGGTAAAGCCTATACACAACCTTCTTATCAATGAAGAAGTCTTCAAGTATTCTTCCCTTCATGATTACAAGAGTTAGGCTTCGAAATCCTTTAAAAAAACTCTAGCTATCCTGAGAAAAATACGACTTCATATATAACACTACTCACTAATCTTTCATATCCTCCATCATGCCCCGATGGCTAAGTCTTTTGGTTTATCAAGAGGAGGGGTCAGGTTCAAATCCCGAGCCCCCTCATTTCTCGGTCCTTGTTGCTTATCGAATAACAAAATGCCGTTTTAATGACATGTGTGTAGCGCATTGGCACATGGGTAATCGGAGTGACTTGGGGAGTCGACGGTTCAAACCGTTGGCCCACTTTGCTTATTATAGGATTGTTCTAATACAAATAGAATATCTCACACATGGATATCGCAAACCACGCGTGGCGCATTGGTGGTAGGGAGGAAGACAAGGTGGGAGGTCAGCAATTTGAACCGCCCAACCCCCTAATATAGCATTATGAACACTTCAAATAGAATTGGGTGCGTTTTAATAGCGAGGAACCTGCGTGATCAAGCGGTGGGGATTGAAAATAGCAATGGGGAGGTTGGGTGTTCGAACCTCCCCAACAAACTTTTTAACAAACAACCACGCTTTGGTGACACGTGACACCCAACCATTGGTCCACGTGGCATCATGCCTTTCGCTTGCATCCCAACACGTGGCACCCTGCCATTGGTCCACGTCAACTGTCGGTGCCATGTCATCAAACTACCAACTGTACCTACCATGTCATCATGTTGATGTCATCTCCTGCCATGTGTCACCTCCAAGCCTGCCATGTCATCATGCTGACATCAACATCAGTCAACATGTTCTTGGAAACTTTGACCGGCCATAACTTGCACATATGGACTCTGATTGATGCTATTCAAGCGGCGTTGGAATCGTCCCGATGAGCTCTTCAACATGGTGCCATTTTCTTCAACATTTGGAACTATCAATTTTTTGATGAAAAACATATCCACTTGATCAGCAGTGAATGGTCGATCGTTCCTCTCTATGGTTGAGTTACTTCGTTCCTTGGGACCAAATGATTGGCTTTGATTATTGAAAATAATATTTCTTTATTTATAATAGTTTTAGGTTCAATATTGTTATTTGGTAACTATAATATATTATTTTGATTTATTAATATAAGTATAATAATATACATATTTCAATTTATAATGTTTAATAAATATTAAAAATATTAAATATACATTGTAATAGATTAATAGACTAATAGTTTAATATTTATTATTTAATAATTTAATTTATTTATAATTAATATGTAAATATTTAATAATATGTAATTATTATATATGTCATCAATAGATTATATTTATAGTTTAATAATTAATTATTAATATTGAATTGTGAATTTAAATTGTTATATATTAATATTATATAATATAAAATCTTTTAATTTCTATTTATTATTTCTTATTATAATATTAATTTATTAAATTGTATATAAAATAATTAATATTATAATTACACTTAATTTTTAATTCTTTCTTTTAGGCTACAAATATATATATTTATGATTTTTATATGTTTTTTGTACGAACGTACCCAAACGTACCTAGCCCCCATATTTTTTCTTTTCTGTATTGGCATACCATACCCACGTACTCATCCCTGTACCAATACCCGATTCAGCAACTTAGAGAAAATAGAACAAAATCCAAGAAGGTAAAGGAGAAGTATACTAGGAGAAAGAAAGAGAAATTTTCCAACTCAAAACAAGATGTGAAAAAATCCAATATCTTGCCACTCCTTTTGTTATTCTTATTAAGATACTTTCCCAACCAACTAATGGTTCTTATATTTTTCCAAATTCTGCCATATCACTTCCACATCATTGTGGTTTTTCAAGATCTTTTCAAAAATTGATCTCTTTAATTTTTCCAATAATACCTCCTCTGATTGGAAACCACTAGGTAGGCAAGCCATTTGGCAGCTTAAAGTTATTTCTTAACTTAAAGCTTTCTTGATATAGCATTGATTTCACAACTATGGCACTCTTTGTTAATTCTATCAAGGACAAAAAAAATATATTGAAAAAAAATGCTTCATATAAAACTTCCAATGAACTAAAAGTTACATTATTAAAATCATCTAAGCATAATGCTTAACAAGTGGATTCTCTCTCTATATAGGCAAGGAATGAAAGCACTTAAGCTTATGTCCCAATGGGAAAAGAGTTCACGTCTCTTCAAAACTACTCAAACTTAGCTTGTACAATCAAAGCCAACTCTTGTCTAAAAAGCATCAACTTCCCCATATCAAGAGGCGAGGTATCCTCATAAATGGCATGGTATCTTGACCTCCAAAGAAAAATGATCCATAAACCCTTGCAGCTATCCCATACCATCCATGAATCCCCTAAAAGAGGCCCTTTCCAAGAGATAGAAGCAATAAAAAGGATATCGAATTCATCTTGTAGCCATTCCCAAAAGCCTCTAGTTGGACATTTCCAAAAGATCTTATCAACTATGTTTTCTTTCCCATATACAATGCAAAATGCATTTGTAAATCCAGTCATTTTCAACTTGCTTTTGTTAGTGTAATAAGAATCTATGATCAGATCTATAACCAAGATCTAGTGCTTAGAATATTGATTAAATTAACTTAACGCTGAGTCGGCCAAGACTAGAATACAATTCTCCAAACTAACAAATAATCCTCAAAGCAAACACCTTCCGGATCTGAGAACACATTAATTTCCCATCATACCACAACCATAGAGACTACCAACAAAACCACAGTATAAGAATGTTCACCTTAAGAAAATGCGGAGTCTCCCACACAGTATGCCAAGCAAAGAACAACAGTAGAATACAGAGTTGAACTCTGTCAGAGATAACTTTTTGCTCACAACAAAAGACGTCTCAAGATCTAGGATATAGCTGTCTGAATGAGTCATGGTAACATGGTTAAGAGATGAGAGTCATATCAAATCTTGCGGTTAATTCCGGACTCAAATACCAACACACTGATCCATCACAAAAGGGAATTACAAGCAGAGAAAAGATTCTGGTAAACCAAGTAGACTTCCCATATAGTTATCACCATGTTGACATCAATGACAACATAGGAACAACCAATCACAAACCATCCATACTTCATGCTTGTAATGTCCCCATTTTAGCCATACGCTCTTTTGTGACTGATAGTGTATTTCCAAAAATCCGTAAGCTGATCAGAAGTGCAAACTAGGGTTTCCTATTTTGTAGGAGATTTCAGATGAGCTTTTGAAGGTTTGCATGTGAGTGTTTTTGATGCATGTCCGGTGGAGCTTTCTAGGCTTTTGCAAAGCTTCAGGGTAAGGTAACATGCATGTTATGAAAATGACATGCATTTCTGGTGGATACCTTGCATGCAGGAAAGGTTTCTGGGTTTTTCTGGGTTTTCAGAGAGTTTCAGAATGATGTAACATGCATCTCCATCTAACAACCTTTCCAAGCACTTACTATTTTTAGTAAGTCATGACGGCTGCCTAGTTTGTGCTCAAAATGAGTATAGAACAACTTACTATTTTTAGTAAGTTCTATTTCTGGCAGTTCTCCGGTTGGCAGCAATTCAAAGTGTTTTCTATTTCGAGCAAGGCAAAATTAGTATTTTTGGTCTTTGACACTTTTTTGCTCATTTTGGCATTTGAGGATTCATTAAGTCATTTTATTATTTTAGTATCTCTTTGGGCCCCTTGGCCTAGTTTAATGACTTGATGTTGTTTTAAAAGATGGACTTTTGGAGTGGACGCCTCATAGGAAGAAGAATTAAATAATTAAATGTTATATTATGTGCCTTGTACCTTGGATGCCTAGGAGAAGGAGATAAAAGTGGTTTTTAAAATATAAAAATGCAAACTTGAGATGGGCGTCCCCTTTTGGAGGGAAAAAGAAAAATTTGAAAGGTCACCTCAAAGTTCTATTTAAGAGAGGTTTTGCTCCAGCTTCTGGTATTCATTATTGTTGATTATATCGAAACGCTGTTGAAATGAATTCAGAGCTCTCGTTTCGAGGAACACATACCTCCTAGCTCCATCCATTTAGTTTCGTACTTGCAAGATAGTACCTAGTTGGATTCTGAAGACTGTGTTTCATCTAGGAGTGCAGATTGAGTTTATTTTGATTTCCGAATTCAGATTGTTGTATAATCTGATTTTGAGGTTGCTGGTTTTTGTATGGCCGTAACTCATTTTCATTCACAGCTTTTTGTGTGAATTTTTATTGGTTCTAGGTATTAAAGCTATCATCTTTCCTACCTTGAGCGCCCCCTTTCACCAATTTTCATATTTTATTATGAAGTCTCCATTTTTCTACAGTAGGTCACCCTTGATAGGAGGGTTTTATCATTTCTCGATTTGCATTGGGATGCGTGCATAAAATTTCAAGGTTGTAAGAATTTGTTTGTTGCCTTGTATTTGGTTTCCCTTCTCCTAGGCTCCATTTGCATTCGGTTTGGAGTCATTTGGTTGAGTATTGAAGGAGATATGAACATTCTAGTGATCTCCTAGCTTGCTAGTTTGAGTTTTCAGTTTGCTGGTTATTCAAATCAGACCTGGTTATTTAAGTTTAATGCCATATTCCTTTGTTGTTCTTATTCACATTTGTAATAAGGAACATTGTGAAATCATTGTTTTGAAGTTAGAGCAAAATTCATTGAAAATTCATTGTAAAAGAAGGCATATTGTAACGCTGATTACAGTAGTACTGTTTCAGCTAATTACTTTCAGCATATTACATTTGTATTTACTACTCCCGCTGAAGAAGTGGTTGAGTATTATTTCACTTTCAGCACATATTGTTTAAATATCCCCCCGCTAAATAAGTGGTAGTGTGGATTCATGGCTGGCTTGCTTATAAATTGTAATAACTTCACTCCCGCTGAATAAGTGGTAGAGCTTCATGGTTGGTTATCCACCTACATTTCATTTCTAGCATTTTACTTCAAAATGATTGGCTAGCCACCTACAGCATTGCAATTTCAATTTCAGTTTATTGCTAACGATCCCCTTGCACCGTATGTTCTCATTTCGCCCACATCAGGATCTTGGTGATCAGAAAGTGGAGGGTTCCATTTCAGCTGGTTTGATTATTGGAGCTAATGCTAACAGTGGTGATTGTGTTGATAAAATTCAAAAAAAAACTAAGGGGGATATTTCAATGCTCATGTTGCACAACTTCCATAATCCCAACAATTTGTACGTTAAGAAGACTTGCCAAGAAATTCTAATTATTGTTCTCTATGTGGGTGAATACATTATAACAAGTAGTAATGTCAATTTGCTTGCAAAAACAAAGCAATTAGCTTCACAATTTTTGAGATGACAAATTTAGGGTTGCTTCACTTGTAATGTCCCCTTCTCAGTAGTGATCAATACTGTTGGCCGTTAGCCTATCCCGGAGGCTCGTAGGCTAGTCGGAAGCTAAAATTAGGGTTTCCACTTCTTAGGAGGTTTTGAGGCTTGCGTGTGACATTTTCTAACGTGTGTCTGGTGGAGCTTTCTGGATTTTTGAAGAGCTTCGGGATGTGGTAACATGCATGTCAAGATAATGACTTGCATTTTTGGCTATTTCCTTGGCAGTTTTGGAAGCTTGGATGTTGGTGTTTTGCAATTTGGATTATGGATTCCTTCTGGGTTTTTAGAGAGCTTCGCAGTGGTGTGACATGCAACTGCAACGGAGGACTTTCTCTGACTTACTATTTTTAGTAAGTACGAGGACTGCTCGAATTGTGGTTAAAATGAGTTTGGAACAACTTACTATTTTTAGTAAGTTCTATTTTTAGCAGTGCTATTTTTAGCAGGGTTCCTGCAGTTCAGTTCAGTGGCTATATCTGGCAAGTCAGTTTGGGCAGTTTGGTCTCCAACACCCTTGGTGCTATTTTTAGCAGGTTTTCAGCAAGCCAGTTCCAAGTCTATTTCTGGCAGGTCAGTTGGAGCAGTTTGAGTCTTCAGTACTTCTGAGCTATTTTTGGCAGACCTGAGCTTGAGTTGGGCGCTTCACTCGTGGAGGAAAAATATTTTAATAAAGTGAATTTTGATAAGGCTTGGTGGACGCCTTATGGAGAAATAAGTGATTTTATTAAAGTCATTCACTTTATTATATTTGGACGCCATTTTATACTTTATTAGCAAATTTAATAAAGTATATTACTTTCTTGATGTTGGACGCCTTGGAGGCATGGGGAAATGAAATGCAAATGAGCTAATATTTTCAGGAGATATATTATTCTATAAAGTGTTTCACTTTATTACTTTTTGGACGCCACATTACACTTTATTGATATTTTTAATTAAGTGTTATGTCTTCATGAAGTGGACGACTTGGGAAAAGGTGAAATGAAATGCAAATTGACAGAACATTGCAAGGTGAATGTGAATTTGGATTAGGCATCCATCTTGGAGGGAAATGAATTTGAATTTGGAAACAAAAAAGCTATAAATAAGAGTGTTGGGCTCTTTGTTTTGCATCCATGAGAAAATACATCGTTATGCTGCCGAAATGGTGAGTGAATGCTTTGAGGAATGCATACCTCCTAGTGTGTTTGCTTGGTTTCTTGCTTGAGAGATAGCAACTAATCAAGTGTAAGACCTGTTGATGTGTTTTTCGTGACCGCACCAACGCAGAATAAAGTCGCCAACGGCTTCCCTATTCTCTCTTGATCAAAGTATCCAGCATGCTAAGATTGCGAGAGAGTTCGTGCGTTCAACTCCAAGGTTCCTTCAGTGCGAATAGGCTCAGTTGGCTCGATGTGATTTGCTGGTATTTCAAGGGGACTTACGGAATTGTTCGCAGCAGAGAAAGGAATTCAAATGCTCGAAAGATTTTTCTATGAAGTGTGGGTTTCCTATTCTAACCAGAAAGTACTGAATTTAAAGAGGTTGCAAGGTTTAGGCGTGGGACATGGCGATCAACTTCAGCAAACTTCAACCAAACTTCGCTTTGCCTCACCTCGGACAGCTTCCACGAAGTCGGTGCAATCTTCAAGGGAGATGACTAAAGATGTTCAAACCACCACTTGACATGAAGATACCATCATAACGACGCATACCATCATTCAAACTGTGATTGAAGTTAGGCCCACAACGTTTCCAGTTGACCACACAAGGCGCATTCACTATCAGCAAACACACTAGTGGTATGGATAGACGAAGTTGCTTAGATCAAACACCACATTCCACAGCTACCATCTACTTGCATAAAGTGAAAATTATACTACTTTGAACTATTTTACGCTACCATTTGAATTGGAAGGACGAAGAAACCTTGCTAGCTACTCACAACAAAGACGAAATTCACCATCAATGAAAAACTCTTTTATTGAGAGAGTGTTCACAACAATTTCTTACAAAGTTTTCAAAGGGAAAACTTTCCCTCTTCTTCAACTACACTATCAATCTACACTAAGCTACTTCTAAGTTGTCCCTCTACTCTCTACTGTCTAACTTCTACTTCTATGTCTAATTTTCTAATGTCTACTGAGGTACAAATGAGGGGGACTCCCCCTTTATATAGCTGGCCAAGTCCAACGGACGGCTCAGATTACAATCGGCTGGATGGCCCAGATTGTGCCACCTCAGCCCTAAACAAGATTCGCCCTAAAAACCGCCACAAAGAGTGGGGTAATAAATGAGCCATAATGTCCATCATCCTTCTAGAAGATTCCATCCTTGAAACGCATTCACACGGTTCCATTGCTCGTGTTCAGCCAATTCTGTTGATCACTTGGAGGAGGGTAAAAGAATCTCTAAGATTGCCTCCTTAGATAATAAAATTTGATAGAATTTGGAGTTCAGCTGCTCTTGATCTTCTTCTTGACGTTGTTCTTCAACCTTGCTTGAACTTCCACTCTTTTCTCCATCTTGAGTTTTGAAAACACTCCTTCTTTGTCACTAAGTCTCAACACTTAGCCATTTTTTCGCAACTTTCTTCCTTCGAGGTTGAGACGTCGTCTTGAATTATTTTCTTCATCACTTAAGCCATCATCGTTTGGTCTCGACGTTTCTCCTGCAAAACAAGCAAGGAGAAGAGCATCAGAACACTTCATAATATAAATTCAACCTACCTACCAGGATTCTCACGTTCCAATTTCCAAGCGTTCATCGCCTCCACTAGCCAACTTCTGCCTTCTTCATGATTCTTCATGCCTTAGCCAAATTTTCAACCCATCTTGCATTCTGCTCGGGCATACTTCACTTTGATATTTCATCCGACTCAGACTCGAGAAAAATCCTTTTATCAAGAATTTGATAAAAAATCATCTAGGTACTCAATTTCAAATTCATCTGCCAAGGCATATTTTTATCTTGAAAACACATTTTCTTCCCTGCCTTAGAAAATTTTCTCAAATTTTAGGAAAATTCATCAACCTGGTGCCCATTTGAAATCTTTACCTCGGGATCCTTGGCAAGCTATGGAAGACCTTAAAATCCATTCCTCATCGATAATCTTCAATACCCAGAAGAAAATTTCCTTCAGAACGCGTCAAACTCATGGGTGCACAACGAACGAGTTCATTTAATTTTCTTGAATTTTGCACCTTAGAGAAATATTATTTCACCAATTTAAATCCGTTCTTCAATCCTGAAGTATTTCTTTGCTCTGACTTGGAAAATTTTTATCAACCTTGTGGAGCTGGCATTCACTGACTTCACCTCTGGCAATTTTGCTCATGTCTTAGGAGATTTCTTCACTTCACCAGACCTAGGCGTTTTTCCCAAGGAAAAACATTTTGTGCCTTAGAAAATTTTATATCACTCAGCATTTTAAATTTATTTTTGCCTTAGAAGATTTTCTTCACCTTCAATCACTTTGCCTGCGGTGAGGAAGATTTACTTTGCCTTGGAGAAATTTCTTTTAAAATGCCTTGGGCGCATTTTATATTCTATGAGGGACATTTTCATTTTAAAATTCCCACGCCTAACATATTATTTTTCACTCAACACCTTGGACACTTAGGCGCATATGACACTTGAAGAAGGATATTTCACATCCACGACTAGCATATTTTATTTGCCTTACTTCAAACTTCATGCATTTTAGGCGCATTTCATGTGGCATGAAGAATTTTCTCAACGCCTTGCATATTCTTCATCACCCCACCCTTACATACTTCCTTGGCGCATTTAGCACACTGAGAGGGATATTTTAATTTCAACGCCCAACAATATTCTCCATCCTCACCTTAGGCGCATTTCACACATGTTGAAGGATGAAATCCAATACGCCTAGCACCTCACTTGTCTTTATCCATACTTGGGCGCATCAAGGTAGACTTAAGTCTTGCCCAAGAATCTTTTTTTTTGTCCTCATCTTACATCTTTGCATGTATACTTTTGCATGGAGACGTTTGTCTTTACATGCCCCTACTTGGGCGCATTTTGCTAGGTGTGGAGGATGAAAATCTTTGACCCCTTTGACTTCCTTCTCTTTTGGGCGCATTTTGATGGGTGAGGAGGACGAGATTCTTATACTTAGAAAATTTTCAAACACGAGACCTTGTGCTGGGCGCATTTTGCCATAGGAGCAGGATGAAATTCGTTGACTGCTTTGACCTTCTTGGGAAGTGGGCGCATTTTGGCCTAGGAGGTGGATTTTTATACTTAGAAAATTTTTCATGCCTCTTCCTTGAGTTGGGCGCATTTTGGGGGTGGTGGAGGATAACTTCAACACTTAGAAATTTTTTGCTATCAACTCTCTCAAGGTGGTCGCATTTTAGCATAACTGCAGGATGAATAGCATTGACCTCTTTGACTTTCCAAGCATGGGCACATTTTAGCCTAGGAGGTGGACGAAGTTTTGCCTTAGAATATTTTTCACTTTCACTAGCTTCCCTTGGGCGCATTTGAGCTAGGCAGGAGGATGAGAAATGTTGACTTTTTTTTTTTTTGACTTCCTTGCTGGATGGGCGCATTTTGGCCATGGCTGCAGGATGAAGTTTCAGACTTAGTCACTTTTTCCTCGTTTTCGCCAGTTTATCCATGCCTTGCTATTTATAGTAAGCCCTCTGATTTTTGCATCTTTGAAGCTCAGATGATTTGAAATTTCAAACACTGCATCCTCACGACCTTGTTACCCTGTTGACACTGCTATTTTTAGTTGGCCTACTATTTTTAGCCCACTTCTGAAGGATGATTTACTATAAATAGTAACTGCCGTTTCGATAGCTCCACTGCTCCGAACTTGAAATTTGAATGAGGCGCTCCTCACCACGTGACCGACTCTCGATGTTAGCGCATGCACCTGACTTGCTATTTTTAGCCAGTTTCCAAAATGACTTACTATAAATAGTAAGTGCTTCGTTTGACTTGAAACTTTACCAGCAGATAGCCTGAAGGATGCTGATCGCGGTGGTTTACACCGGTTTTCGAAAATTCTGACTTTTTGCCCTTCTTTTTGGGTCTCGAAGCTAGAAACCCTAATTTGCTCTGCATGCATATCAAATGATCTCTGTTTGCCTTCGTTTCTGTTGCTTTGCGATCAGCTCGTGATTCTGGAGTGCTGGGAGGTGGCTGCCGGGACGCACCTGCTAAAAATAGCAAGTTCCTTACTGAGTGATTATCTCCATTTGCATGCCATATTATCGCGAAGCTCTCGAAAAACCCATCAGGAATCATCCGACATGCAAAAGAAACCTGACATGCAAACCCTAAAAATAGCCTCGGAAGACTGAATTTTGAAAGTTGTCGTCCCGTTTTGCATGTTATATCATTGCGAAGGTCTCGAAAAACCCAGAAGGAATATGCAGACATGCAGAGAAAAACTCTGCGTCTAAGCCCTGAAATTTGTCCCGGAAGCTGGACTGCTAAAAATAGAAAGTTGTCTGTTTCAGCTCAAATTTTGCGCACGAGCAGTTTGATGTGCTCTGAATGCAGTGTGATTGTCGGAATCTCAAAAATGCTGACAGATTGCTTGTAATTGCCCACTTACTAAAAATAGTAAGTACCCGGAATTTGATGAAAATTAGCTGAGAGCCTACTGGAAGCATATTGACAACAATGTTAAGCTCTGTTTTCAATTTGTTCACCTCGTTGAATTCAAATTGGCATGAAGGAATCAAACCCTAATTTTAAAGACTTGGCCAAATTTCACATTTAAACTCAATAACGGGCACAATCCCAGAAAGACAGACAGTAGAAAAGAGAGACAATGACAAAACAAACCAAAACGCCAAGCCAAAAGTAGGGGGTCCCCATTTGCAATGGGGCGATGTGTGAAAAAGGTCACAACAAGACTGTTCTTTATACAAAAGAATAGATGAAGCTTATTGTGGAGATGTTATTTACAGTTTTCTAATGTTTTTGGAGTACTTTCACAGTTTATTGTTTGCTGGTTGGTGCGTTGGCTGTAGGTTTTTTTGGCTCGTAGCTCATTGGGCAATTTTCTGCTAGTTCTGGGTATTGACCCCATGGTTGAGTCTCCCCTAGGCACCCCTTATTGCTGAGTTTCATAATTTTTATTGGAGTCTTGGATTTATTCTTGCAGGTCGCCTCTCTTGGGAGGCTGTACTATGTGCTGGAGGAGTCTTTTGAGCATAAAATAATAAATAACCTTAGTTTGCAGCTGTTTTATGGTCACTTCTTGGTCGCCATCCATCTAGGAGTCCATTGCATTTTGTCTCATGTTATTTGGAGTGATACGGAGTGGGTTATGAGAGTTTTAGGGAGTCTTGTAGTTGCTGGTTATAAATTACAGTTAGCTGGTTTATTATTTCAGTTTGTCCTTAGTTGGGTTTTCGGTGTGCTAAATCATAGTTTGGAGTCTTGAGAAGTTTGGAGAACAAATTAATATTTGCAGCATTGGGACATCTCTAATATAGTGTTATTGCAAGAATACTATCTCATTGTATTGCTGTTACAGTAGTATTGTTCAGCTATCTTTCATTTCTTGCTAATTTACATTGTAATCCCCACTCATAGTGGAAGAGGCTGGCCACGCCGCCTATTTTACTTATTTCCAAAATCATATTCCCACGATTGTGGAAGAGACTGGCCTCGCCATCTTCATTGTACTACATTTTCATACTGTTGATCGGCTGAGCCGTCACCAATGCATTAGATCCTCAGCGCCATATGGTAGCACCTCACCCACCTCGGGTCTTGAGTACACATTCTTTGTGTTGGGTTACTTTCAACATTGCATTCTCTTTCAGTTGCTACTAACGATCCTCGGCGCCATATGACAACACCTTTTCCATCTTGGGATTGAGTGTGCATTCTTGGCGTAGAGTTACTTTCCAGCAGTTGGTTTTGGATTGAGCTAACTTTAATGGGTGCTTGTTGAACTGGATTGTTCATTGAAAAAATTGAAAAAAATTGGTTGGCTCATTACAATGGTATCAAAGTCAAGATCCTCTCATCCTGTGAAAAAAAATTCAATGATTCAGTTGTCTGGTGAGTGACAGAGATATCAGACACTACGTACAGAGAGAGATGACTACAGAGAAGTCTATATCAGAGTTGATATAGGAGCTGACCATGTTTATGAGAGATCCTGACATCAAAGGGGCATACTCAAGGTTTTTTGTAAAATCTAAATGTTTGGATGGGAAGGCTGACTTGACAGATGAAGGATGTGTGGAAGAGCCCAAGAACAATCCCTTAGACTTGCATGTGATTAAAGATATTGAAGATTGGTTGGGTGAGAAGAATAAAACAGTAATCTTGAATCCTAACTTGGATTCATCCAGTGATGGGCTTGAGATTAATGGGTTCGCTAAAAAGGAGCAAGTTGAAGGAAATACTAGTGGTGTCTTTGAATCAGCTTATGACTACTTTCATGGTGATGATGATGTTCATGATTCAGATGAGTTCATGCATAATCATGTTGAAGATTTGGTGATGAATGATTCTCCTCTTGTTGCTGACCCAACTTTCCAAGGGTTGCCATATGAAGAATTTATGACAAGTGATCAAGAAGACCTCTTTGGTATGCATGTGACTACTAAAGATGAGATCAGAAATATACCTATAGATGATGGGTTCATTGAAGATAAGAATGATAGAGTTTTCCAAACTGCCAGCACTAAAGATTCTTTACTTCATTACAGTGATGGTGCCAAGAGTGATTTTGGGTTTGATCTTCAAACTAAGCCCTTGGAGAGAGGTATTTATAAAGATACCAATTTAAGTGAGCTGGGTGGTGACCTATTCAGAGAGTCAACACTCCAATAGAGGCACGAAGAGCACTTTTCTTTTGATCAAAACAATCAGCCTCTTACCATTTGGGATCCACGTGTGAAGGCACCTAGCGATGACAAGGAACCTGTGTGGGATGAATTTCCCTTTGATCCGGATGATGAAATGGAATTTGATGAGGACTCTATATCAGCAAACAATGGTGACAATATGCTTGAGTTTGGGGCTTCCTTCAAGTTTGATCAAAATGACATTGAGGGGGAAGCAGAGCTAGAGGGCCATATGGCTCTTGAAGTTGGAAAGTTTGAAGGTGTTCCTAAACACAAATCTGATTTATCGATGTATGAAGCTGTTTGTAAGCAAAGGCACGAAGAATTTGTGGAGTCTAATCCTATTTATGATATTGAGCATCTTCAGCTAGTGGGAGGTGAAAGACAAGAGTTTTGGAGCAGTTATGGGGCAGCGATTGCAAGAAACAAAGTTCTGATTTTTTCTTGCAGCCTATCAGCAATTCACCATCTTTACATGTTCATGAATGGGAAGGTCAATGCAAAGTATCTTATGGAGAGGAAGTGCAAGTTTTATCCCAATTTGATCACACACACAGTTTGGTTGAAGATCTCTACTGGAAGGCTCAATTTGAAGAGAGACGAAGAGGAGTTAAGGATGAAGTTGCCCTTCCTAATTTGCAACTTATCAAAGACTCTTTGGAGGCATTAAAATCAGCATACATACACTTGATTGAAGATCGAGATTATGCCTACAAAATTGCAAAGAAGACCATTAGTGCTTACCAAGAAAATGAGAGAAAGGTTGATGAGCTTACTTTGGAGCTTGAATCAACAAAGAACATGTTAGAGAATACTCAGTTGGCTTTAACGGAGGTAGAAGATCGGCTAGCTGATTTCAAACTTTTCAGGGAGCAATAGAATGAGCAAAGAGCTAAAGAAATCAAGCAAGTAATTGGTGAGCTTGACAACCTTCGGGAGGAGTTTGATCTTGAAGATTTCACAAGAAAATCAGAAGTTGCATGTGCAGATTTAGAACAGCAAGGTGAAAGGGATGACTTCCAAGTCTTTGAAAATCCTCTCTTTAAATTAAGTGCAGAAGCAACTTATGACAATTCTCTCTTTGTGATGGTCTCTTTGTGATGGATGATAAGACATGTGGTGAAATGACTGAACATGAGACTGAGTATGGTTCCCAGTGTATGGATGATGTGATATCAAACCATGAGGATGGGCCTCGTTTTGTGATTAGAAATCTTCCAAGGCTCCTTGATAGTGAATGCATAAGTGGGTTTGAGGATGAAGACTCCACTTGGGAATCGTCGAATCAGGAGGTTATCAACGTCCTTGACATCAAGATGTTGTCCAAACACAGTTTGGTAGCTATTCAAAGTTTCATCACAGCAGCAAGGAGTGAAGAATCTAGACTTGTTACTCATGAAGTAGGGGAGAAAGGAGGACCAAAACATGGTGTTTACATGATTGACAATCCATCCCTTTGGTTGAATGATGCTTTGGAACTTACTAGTCTATTTTGGGAGTTGGATTTGAGGTCATCTAATGTTTCATGCTCCAATGTTGTTGAAGCTTTCATGGATAGGCTTCAAAGGTTCTGTTGATGTGTTTTTCGTGACCGCACCAACACAGAATAAAGTTTCCAACAGATACTCTATCCTCTCTTGATCAAAGTATTCCGCATGCTAAGATTGCAAGGAAGTTCATGCGTTCAACTCCAAGGTTCCTTTATGCAGTGGATAATCTCAGTTGGCTTGATGTGATTTGTTGGTAATCTCAAGGGGGACTTACGTAATTGTTCGGCAGCAGATAGTGAACTAAGTGAAAAGGGATTTTACTTGACTCGAAAGGTATGTCTATAAAGCTCTTTTTTCTTTCTAAACTAACCAGAAATGTACTAAATTGAATGGCTGCAGGGATTAGAAAGCTAAGGACTAATCTAAGAGTGGGATGTGGCGATCAACTCTCACAGAATTCAACCAAGCTCTGCTTTGCCTTGCTTCGGATAGCTTCCGTAGGACGTGTGCAATCTTCAAGGAGTAGCGGAAAGTTTTCAAATCACAACTCAACATAAAGACACCATCACAACGACGCATGCCACCATGTGAATCATAATCGAAGTAAAATTCACAAATTTCCAGTTGACCACGCAAGGCAAACTTACCATCAGTAAGCTTGCTAGTGGTATGGACTAAACAAAGCTTGTTCAAATTGAAAACCACATTCCACGATTACTATCTACTTGCATGAAATAAAATTTACTCTACTTTAAGCTACTTCAAGATTCTAAGTGAATTGGAAGGACGCAAAAGCCTCACTAGCTACTCACAACAAAAGAAGAGATCACCATCAATGAAAACTCTTTTATTATGAAAGTGTTCACAACAACTTCTTACAAAGTATTCAAATGGAAGACTTTCCTTCCTTTTCAATCTAAGCTACCAATCTATACTATGCTATCTCTAAGCTATCTCTCTACTATTGTATCTCGTCCAATCTAATTTCTAATGAATTACAAATGAGGGGAGATGCCCCTTTATATAGCTGGCCAAGTCCAATGGACGGCTCAGATTACAATCAGATGGATGGCTCAGATTGAGCCATATAAGCCCTAACCCTAAAAACCGCCACCAAGAATAGTGGAGTAATAAATGAGCAATTAATGTCCACCATATTCTAGAAGATTCCTGTTTGGAAACGTGTTTGCATTGTTCTTGTTCTTCTTCTTGACTGCAAACTGGATCAATTTGATCATCACAGCTTCAATCCTCTTGAATTTGATATAGTAGGCACGTTCTCAATCTGAAATTTCAAGACTGCAACTTCTTTCCTCTGTCGGATGATGATTTTCCTTTGCTGTCGCTTTTCAACTCCGAAGTGCTTGAGGATGATTTTTTACGCTTGGGCCTTCATTATTTCCTTCATCCTGATCCTGAAGGATTTTCCAGTCTTGGACTTGATCATTTTGTTCCTGCCACTTGCCTCACCTAAGTTGGGCGCATTTAGATTCTTGTGGAGGAATTTCAACACTTAGCCATTTCTTCCAAGAACTCGCTTCATCTCCCCAAGTCATCATATCCTGCAAAACAAAAAGAAGAGCATCAAAACATTTATAGTATAAATTCACTTCACTTGCCTAATTTTCATGCTCTGACTTCCAAGGTCTGAGTGATCTCCGGATCAGATAGGGTTCATCATTTTTCTCTAGCACAACTTTTGCCTTCAAATTCCTCATGCCTTAGAATATTTCCACATTATCATTCATCCCCCTTAGGGTGCATCTAGAGACTTGAGCTTCAATTTTCATTCCTTAAAGAATTTCACCCATCTCATACTTGTTGATGTGTTTTTCGTGACCGCACCAACGCAGAATAAAGTCGCCAACGGCTACCCTATTCTCTCTTGATCAAAGTATCCAGCACGCTAAGATTGCAAGAGAATTCGTGCGTTCAACTCCAAGGTTCTTTCAATACGAATAGTCTCAGTTGGCTCAATGTGATTTGCTGGTATTTCAAGGGGACTTACGGAATTGTTCAACAGCAAAGGAAGGGGGTTTTCACAGTTCAACAAATTTATCAATGAAGCACGGGTTTCCTATTTGTTGTGACCTTTTTCACACATCGCCCCATTGCAAATGGGGACCCCCTAATTTTGGCTTTGCTTTTGGGTCATTTTGTCGTTGTCTCTCTTTTCTACTGTCTGTCTTTCTGGGATTGTGCCCGTCATTGAACTTGAATCGAAGTTTTGGCCAAGTCTGAGAATTAGGGTTTTGAACTCTCCAGCCGATTTAAAATCAAATGAAGTGAATAAATTGAAAACAGAGCTTAACATTGCTGTCAGTATGCTTCTAGCAGGCTCTCAACAAATTTTCATCAAATTCCGGGTACTTACTATTTTTAGTAAGTGTGAAATTATAGGCATTCCTTCAGCATTTTTTGAAATTCCGACAGTCACACCACATTCAGAGCACATCAAGTTACTCACGTGCAAAATTTGAGCTGAAACGGACAACTTTCTATTTTTAGCAGTCCGGCTTCCGAAGCCGATTCTAGGGCTTAGATGCAAAGTTTTTCTTTGCATGTCTGGATATTCCTTCTGGGTTTTTCGAGACCTTCGCAACAGTATAACATGCAAAGTGAGATAACGACTTTCAGAGTTCAGCCTTCAGAGGCTATTTTTAGGGTTTGCATGTCAGGGTTTTCTTTGCATGTCTGCATATTCCTTATGGGTTTTTCGAGCTTCAGTGATGTGACATGCAAACGGAGATGATCACTCGTGAGGAACTTACTATTTTAGCAGTGCATCCCGTACGCCTCCCCGCCGAGAATCACGAGCTGATCGCAATGAGAAACAAGGACAAAGCGAGATCATTTGCATGCGAGCAAATTAGGGTTTCCAGCCGGACTCGAAAAGAAGGGCAAAAGTCAGAATTTTGAAAACCGGTGTAAACCACCGCGATCAACATCCTTCAAGCTATCTGCTGGTAAAATTTGAAGACAAACGGAGCACTTACTATTTATAGTAAGTCATTTTGGAAACAGGCTAAAAATAGCAAATCAGTTGCATGTGCCGATGTCAGCAGGCAGGTCACGTGGTGAGGAGCACGTCATTCAAATTTCAAGTCAATCGGAGCAGTGCAGCTATCAGAAGCAAGCAGTTACTATTTATAGCAAATCACCTTCGGAAATGGGCTAAAAATAGCAGGCCGACCAAAAACAGCAGTGTCAACAAGGTAACAAGGTCGTGAGGATGCAGTGTTTGAAATTTCAAATTGTTCTGAGCTTCAGAGATGCAAAAATCGAGAGACTTACTATAAATAGCAGGGCATGGATAAGCTGGCGAAAACGAGGAAAAAGTGACTAAGTATTGGGCTTCATCCTGCAGCTACTTGAAAATGCGCCCTCAAGCACCAAGATGCCAAAAATTTTCTAACTCCGGTGTTTCATCCTGCAGCCATGGTAAAATGCGCCCATACAAGAGTAAGCTTGATAAAGTCAAGGAAAGTCAACAAAGTTCGTCCTTCACCCATGGTAAAATGCGCTCAGCTCAAGGTAGTGGCATAAAAAATTTTCTAAGTATGAAATGCTTATCCACTTGCCTAGGCAAAATGCGCCCTCACATGCAAGCAAGATGCTAAAACTTTTTCTAAGTATGATGCTTCATCCTCCACCCCCTTTGAAATGCGCCCACCTCTCAAGTCAAAGAAAGTCAAATGTTTCATCTTGCTCCTATAGCAAAATGCGCCCACTTCAAGGAGAGGTGATAAAAGTCAAAGAGTCAACGAATTTCATCCTCCTGCCATGCTAAAATGCGCCCAAGGAGAAGGAGAGAAGTTATGAAAAGTTTCTAAGAGGATATTCTTCTAGCAAGCTGAAATGCGCCCAAGGAGAAAGTCAAAAGGGTCAACAATTTTCATCCTCCACACATAGCAAAATGCGCCCAAGTAAGGGCATGTAAAGACAAACACCCATGCAAAGTTGGTATTCATGCAAAATTGGAAGAAGACAAAGGCGTTGAAAGCCATGTAATGACAAAGTCAAAGGTGGCGTTTAAAGTTTATCCTCCTTCAAGTATGAAATGCGCCCAAGTTAGGGAGGAATTACTAAAATATTCTAAGTGAGAATTTCATCCTCCAACATGTGTGAAATGCGCCAAAGGCAAAAGGTGGTGTAAGTGTTGCTAGGCATTGAAAGTGCTAAGTGATGAATAATATTGCTAGGCGTGGTGAAGTCCAATATCCTTCCTCAAGTGTGATATGCGCTCAAGTGTGTAAGGTGGAGATTTGAATGAAAATTTTTCCTTAAGGCAAGTTGAATATCCTTCATCAAGTGTGATATGCGCCCAAGGTGTAAAGGTGATGAATAAAACAACTAAGGCATCGAGATTAAAATCCTCCATGATATGTGC
Source organism: Sequoia sempervirens (assembly GCA_007258455.2). Taxonomy (NCBI): domain Eukaryota; kingdom Viridiplantae; phylum Streptophyta; class Pinopsida; order Cupressales; family Cupressaceae; genus Sequoia; species Sequoia sempervirens. Next base: position 4,304,872 of record VDFB02193867.1, on the reverse strand, counting down.
CTTCAAGAAAATTCTCTAAGTGAGTTGAAATAATAATAAAAAAATTCTCACAGGCAGGATGGATGAAGTTGAGTAAAATCTCTAAAAAAAAAATGCTAAGTGATTCAAAAATTTTCTAAGGCACAAATATTTTCTTCCTTAGGAAAATCACGCTTGAGTCTAGTGAAGTGATAAAATTTTCCAGAGGTGTGAGCAAATTTGCCAGTGGATGAAGTCAGATGTTGGCAGTGTAGGAACAATAAAAATTTTCCGAGTCAGATCAAGGAAATACTTCAGGATTGAAGAACAGAATCAAATTTGTTAAAAAAATTATTTTTTCCAAGGTGCAAAATTCAAGAAAATTAAATGAACCCATTCGTTGTGCACCCATGTGTTCGACGCGTTCTGAGGGAAATTTTCTTCTGGGTATTGAAGATTATCGATGAGGAATGGATTTTAAAGTCTTCCACGCTTCGCCAAGCCTTCAGGATGGATATTTTGATGGACACCAGGATTGATGAGTTTTCCCAAGGAAATTTTCTAGGGCAAAGTGTGTTGTTGAGATAAAGTGTTGTGGCTGATGAATTTGAAGGTGATCGCCTAGAGGATTTTTGATCAAATTCCTGATGAAGGCTTTTCTTTCTCAAGACTGAGTTGGATTAAATATCAGAGTGAAATGCGCCGAGCAGAATGCAAGATGGGTTGAAAATTTGCCTAAGGCATGAAGAATTTGAACGCGAAGCTTGCTAGTGAGGCCGATGAACTCTTGGAGATCAAAGCGTGAAAATCCTGGTAAGTAAGTTGAATTTATATTATGAAGTGTTCTAATGCTCTTCTCCTTGCTTGTTTTGCAGGAGGAACGTCGAGACCAAGTGGTGATGACTTAGAGTGATGAAGCAAGTGATTCAAGATGACATCTCAACCTCGAAGGAAGAAAATTGCAAGAAAATGGCTAAGTGTTGAAACTTCGTATGTGCCCAGCTCAAGTGACAAAGAAGAAGTTGAAGAACAAACGTCAAGAAGAAGATCAAGAGCAGTGTGAACGCGTTTCAAAGTTGGAATCTTCTAGAAAGATGATGGACATTATGGCTCATTTATTACCCCACTCCTCTTGGTGGCGGTTTTTAGGGTGAATCTTGTTTAGGGCTAAGGTGGCACAATCTGGGCCATCCAGCCGATTGTAATCTGAGCTGTCCGTTGGACTTGGCCAACTATAAAAGGGGGAGTCCCCCTCATTTGTATCTCATTAGACATAGAAGTAGAAGTTAGACAGTAGAGAGTAGAGTGACAACTTAGAAGTAGCTTAGTATAGATTGATAGTGTAGTTTGAAGAAGAGGGAAAGTTTTCCCTTTGAAAACTTTGTAAGAAATTGTTGTGAACACTCTCTCAATAAAAGAGTTTTTCATTGATGGTGAATTTCGTCTTTGTTGTGAGTAGCTAGCAAGGTTTCTTCGTCCTTTCGATGGTAGCGTAAAATAGTTCAAAGTAGTATAATTTTCATTCCATGCAAGTAGATGTTAGCTGTGAAATGTGGTGTTTGATCTAAGCAACTTCGTCTATCCATACCACTAGTGTATTTGCTGATGGTGAATGCGCCTTGTGTGGTCAACTGGAAACGTTTGGGCCTAACTTCAATCACAGTTTGAATGGTGGTATGCGTCGTTGTGATGGTATCTTCATGTCAAATGGTGGTTTGAACATCTTTAGTCATCTCCCCTGAAGATTGCACCGACTCCGTGGAAGCTGTCCGAGGTGAGGCAAAGCGAAGTTTGGTTGAAGTTTGCTGAAGTTGAGCTCCATATCCCACACTTAGAATAGATTTAGACTCTCTAAACCTTACACCATTTCAATTCAGTACTTTCTGGTTAAAATAGGAAACCGTGCTTCATTGATAAATCTGTCGAATTATGGAAACCCCTTCCCCTGCTGTTGAATAATTCCGTAAGTCCCCTTGAAATACCAGCAAATCACATCTAGCCAACTGAGCCTATTCGCACTGAAAGAACCTTGGAGTTGAATGCATGAACTTTCTTGCAATCTTAGCATGCGGAATACTTTGATCAAGAGAGAGTAGGGTAGCTGTTGGCGACTTTATTCTGCGTTGGTGCGGTCACGAAAAACACATCAACACTATTCTAACCAGAAAGTACTGAATTTAAAGTGGTTGCAGGGTTTAGAGAGTCTAAATCTATTCTAAGTGTGGGATATGGAGCTCAACTTCAGCAAACTTCAACCAAACTTTGCTTTGCCTCGCCTCGGACAGCTTCCACAGAGTCGGTGCAATCTTCAGTTGAGATGAATAAAGATGTTCAAACCACCACTTGACATGAAGATACCATCACAACGACGCATACCATCATTCAAACTGTGATTGAAGTTAGGTCCACAATGTTTCCAGTTGACCACACAAGGCGAACACACTGTCAGTGAGCCCACTAGTGGTATGGATAAGCGAAGTGTTAGCTCTCAAAAACGCAGGCGGAATGCCTCAAGAGGTTGCTAATCTCTTGATACGCTTTAGGGTAACAAACAAGGTCAAGAGAACTCAACCTTCTACTCTTTAGGTGCTGCTAAACCTAGGCGGGTGTACCTTTCTAAATGAAGCAGACTTAACTTATGATTTATCCTTCTGAAATGCTTTGTCCACAAGGGCAGATGATAGTGAACAAATGAAATTAAACTTGATAGCAATCTTCTGATCTAAAACCTAAAATGTTTAATTAACAGATATAAAGAAACTGAATGAATTCAAATGATGAAATTGCAGAGACCAGTGCCTTATTGGGTATGCGGAGTCAAATGAAACAGAAGAGGGCAACTTATTCTAGCAGAAAATCAAATCGCAGGCATATGATCTATTCATAACTTGTATAAACAATGCAGGATTATGACTACTAAGCTCTACTTTAATAATCCAGATGAATCTTCCTGATTACTATGATCAACAAAAAGGATTTAATCTCTGCTTGAGAGAACCAATAGATTAATCACACAGATACAGCAAATGTGCATTGGCAAACTGAACATAAACTTGTTATGTCAATTTAAACAACCAGAAAGAATCAAAATGGAGACAACTTAGCAATACTTTTCAATAAACTCAACATACAATTGATACCAAAAATAAACTGCCACACCAGCTGAATTTCATTGAAATCGCCATTTGAAAACATGCACCGTGGTCTCTGACATGAGAAAATTATTCTACTGTATCCATCTCTACCTACTGTTTCTAATCTAAAATCTGATGATCTTCAATTACAATCGGGGTGCATATTTATACACCAGCATTAGGAAAATAAAACATTTCGAGCACATGTCGGCCACCGTAGAATTCGGGCAAATCCATGTCAGCCTGCAACGGTTATCAAACATATACATGTCGGCCAACAGCATTTGAAATTTGTTAATTGCCAGAGAACCAGTCGCCAGGACAATGTAGCAGTATGCCAAAGGCAATTCAATCGTCAATTGCTAACCATCCCACGTTCCTCTGTTCTTCGTGCTTCGCCGTGACCACCTGCCGTCGGTGAGAGGTCCCGCAGATTATAGAGTTATACCGAAAGCCTTTATGCATTCTGAGTCGCCGTGACACATGCTTTATCTTGCCGACGAGCCTATTTGCCCTGTGTATGTCGCTATAACATCCAACCCTCGGCGAGACGTCACGTAGAGTATATTGTTACGCCGAAAGCTCCGAGCACACATGATCACCGAGAGAAAGCCATTCTCACACCGAAAGAAATCCATTCATTAAACATCGTCGGCAAGACTCAACCTTTCCGCTATAACCACACCCCGATGCACATGAGTCTTGTTGATGTGATTTTTATGACCGCACCAATCAGCAGAACAAAATAGTCCGAAGGCTACTCCGTTCTCTCTTGATCAAAGTATTCCGTGCGCTAAGATTGCGAGAAAGTTCGCACGTTCAACTCCAAGGTTCCGAAATACTTGGAATACCCTCAGTTGGTTTGATGTGAATTGCTGTTTTCACGAGGGGACTTACACAATTGTTCAGGATTCTTGCAGTTAACAATAAATGGATGATTGGAAAGGGTTTTATGCAATGCGGATGATTTAGCAATAAGTACGTTTTCCTAAAACTAACCAGAGATATGCGGAAAGTAAATGAGTATAAGGGAGAGGTAGTTCTAAATTCTATCCTAAATGCAAGATATGTGGAGCTCGATTTTAGCAGACTTTGACCGAATTTCACCTAGCCTCCCGTCGGACAGCTTCGGCAAAATTGGTGCAATCTTCAAAGGGATAGCAAAAGATATTCAGATTACAATTTAGCATACGTATACATCAGGATGACGCATATAAGTATACAAATCACAATCAAAATTAAACTCAAGATAATTTCCAGTAGACCACGGAAGGCGAACTTGTCATCAACAAGCTGCTAGTGGTATGGAATGAAATGAAGCTACCTCAATAAAACACCACACATCAAAGTAAACTACTTGCATGAAATGAAAATTATGCTACTTTATGCTACTTGGATCAGAAAGGATGAAGAGACCTTGCTAGCTATCCATGACAAAGATGAATTCCACCATCAATGAAAAGATCTATTATCATGAAAGTTTTACACAACAATCTCTACAAAGTTTTCAAAGGGAAAACTTTCCTTCTTCTCCACACTATGCTAAGCTATCAAACAAAATGTCTACTCTGCTCTACTCTCTAGTCTCCAATCTCTAGCTCAATTCTAATTCTAATTCTAATGAGGTACAAATGAGGGGGACTCCCCCTTTTATAGATAGCCCAGTCCAATGGATGACTAAGATTACAATCAAAAGAGTGGCTAAGATTAAGCCACCTCAGCCCTAACCCTAAAAACTGCCAGAATGGGGAGTGGTGCAATAAATGAGCAAAGATTCCCACTCACTCCCAAAATAGTAAAGGCAATTAATGCCCACAATCAATCTTCTAGAAGATCATCGTCCAATAGTGCATTCCCGTTTTCCTTCTCTCTGGCTGCAAACTCAATGAACCTGCCAAGTACAGCCTCAACCTCCTGAACTGAAATAGGTGGAATGCAATCGAGATGGAACTCCAACACTGTAACAGACTGTTCATGCCTTGCACAAGATTTTCTCCAAGCAACTAAGGAATCCTGCGTGCTCTGGATCAAGGTGGAGAAAGTAGAAGTGTTCTCAAAATCATCTTGTACGAAGGTCTTCACCTCTGAAAAGAAAGGCACCAGCCTACCCCTCAAATTATCAGCAGTCACCTCATCTGGATTCAACCGTCTAGCAAATATGGCCTCGAAAGTATTCTGGACTCCATCAATGATATTGGCCATAGCCTTCCGTACCCTGGTTGAATCCGCCTGTGCTGCGTCGAAGAAACCACGTCCCGTGATTACTGAAGAATACCATCTAGAAAAATCATACCTATCATTCTCCTGAATGACCCCTCCATCAATCAACAACCGCAGAGGAACATGTCTCAATGCCTCAAGACGCTGAATTACTTTGCTCTGATAAACGGAAGCATCTCCCCAAGCCTGATCAACTGCCTCCATCCGTGCCAAAATACTAGAAGCCTGCTGAAAAGCAAGAGCAAGGTCTTCCATAAACTTTTCTGTCTCAGCACGAACTCCTGTGACCCACTTGTTCCGCCTGCCATCTTCCCTAACTCCAAATAAGCCATCGATTGACTTTCTACATGTCACCGAAGCTCTATTGGCCGAATCTCCTCGCTTCACGAGGGATCTAAACAATCACAGTAATATATCCTATCAAAGCCTTATGCCTTTTCAACTTCTTGTAATTTCTCTCTTCCTTCTTGAATAATCATTCTGAGGGCTTGATAGGAGTTATCAAGATTCTTCTACAATTGCACCTCGCTAAGGCCCTAACTCCAAAGTTGTGACCACGAGTTTTCCTCGCAATCGCTTCATCTCGGGTCACAATCAACCCGTGGGTATAGCCATGTGAAGGGTGCGGAACCATCCCATCGCTTGATATCTTCAAAACTGCGGCTCTCTTCTTCCGTGGAGGCGCAGTTGATCCCATTCAAAACTATTCCATCTCAATTGCTGGATCAATTTCTTCAATGGGGCTTCTTCTCATCCTATCTCTGAGCCAATCAGGCATTGTATACTGTATATCAAATGGCTGCTGTTCTTGTGCCTCTACTTCTCGAACTTGTTCAACTTCTACATCATTCTGGTGAGGCTCATCGTCCTCAAGTGGCTGAGTATCTCCTGAAACTATATCATCATCATCCTCCAAAGCCGTCTCTACCTCTTGCTGAAACTGAGGGTCAGTAGTAGTCCCCTCATCATCGTGCTGATCGTCCCTAGCAGGTGCATTGACACTCTAGCCAACTGATTCTCTCCGTGGTGGCTAATTATTTTCCTATACCGCTTGCACCTGATTCAATGCATTTCTTTGATCAGCAAATAAAGAGACCTCCTGTATGCTTGGAGAACGTGTCTCCAATGGCATGGGTGATTCAACTGTAACTCTTGGAGGTTCCGGCTGAACGGGCTCCTGCCGAACTGGCTCCTTCCTTCTAGATTCCGGACCTCGTGTGATTTGTTTCTTCTTGCTGGTGGTGGGTGTCCTGTGATCTCCCATCAAATTGTAAGTCAGAGCAATCAACCTACTCTTCAACCTGCTCACACACCTGTCAACCCATGCTCTGGTAAATGTCAGGACCAGAATAGAAAGCGTGTCCAAGTCAGCAACCTCTGGTTCTGACCAATCCGAGAGTGGAAGTGGAGTATCTCTCACTGCTGCATAATCTGGATGGACAACGTCCATGTCCTCATTCACTTGGTTTGGTACCGGAACAACTTCACACTCCCTGATCATGTTTATTGGTAACCGAGAGAACATTCTTTTCCTGACTTTAGCCTCGTCTGATGCATCAGCCCAATAATCCTCAATATTTGCCTTGTGTTTAAATTCCTCTGACAGTACCCATTTGATGCTGTTATACGGATCATAGTGCTGTCGGCTGGTGTGATATGAAAAGTGATAAAACTGAAGCTCGCTCTCGGCCTCTCTAGCTGCTTGTAATGAAGGACACACTTCATCTGAGTTGCCCATGACAATTGGGAAGTCAACACCTCCCTTCTTCTTTTTCTTCTGAATCTTATCGTAGGCAACCAATTGCCTACATATCTCTAACATCAATATTCTGTTGGTTGGGTACTTAGGCAGTCTATATGGATATGACGAAAAACCTTGCAGCCTTATGTAAGAAAACTTCAGAAATTGTATAAACCAGCACCCATACCTTTCAATTAATTCTTGGGCTTCTCTTGAGATTCTGTGATGCATCCGCTCCTGAAGCAATCTCACAATGCGCATGGTGAAGGCGTCATTGACACGCTTGTAATAGGTGGTACTAGTCAAATGCAACTACAGACAAGCCTCATGAATTTTAAACTGATGAGAACCACAGCCAACAGGTTCCTTATATGAAATTCCTCTATACCTCATCATACGGGCCAACATGTAAATGATGTAAGAGCTCATATAGAATGTCTTTGTTCTTCTCAAGCTCAGGAGTTGCTCGTGCAAATTGTCACTAATCATTTCAGCCCAGTTGACATAGTCTTTTCCTTCCAGCACGAGGTTGATGTAGTAGAACATCCATGGCTCAAAAATAAATGACTGCGGGCAGCCTCCAACTCGACTCAGCATCATGATAAGATCACAATACTCCTGCTTCAAGTCATCTGCTATGATTTGTCTCGGCAACTTCATACGAGAGGGCTTGGGGTTGCTCATCCAGTGAGTATTGATCGTCTTCGTGCATCTCTCGTATGCAGAAGCATACATTCGCTCAGCTCGCTCCCTCGATTTGTAAATCATGTTTCTATGTACCGGGATTCCAAAGGCTTCACCAATGGCAGCAGGAGTGAGGTTGGCGAGTACTTGTCCATCTGGTGACATGATTGATCTGTGATCCTTCTCATAGCAATTGGCACACTCCATCATCAGCTCCGAACACTGAATGGCTGGTGGGAAACCAGCAACTGCATATAACCCACTTCGAACAATGTTGTGTGAAGTGGTTGATGGTCGATGACTACCAATCCCCAGCATTCTGTTCCAGAAAGTCTCCAAGTTGACAGAGCCCAAGTTGGTATCAGTCAGCTTGCCCAACTTTGAAGTAAACTTCGACTCCGGCAAGAAAGACTTGCTCAACTTCTTTATAACAACTTGCCTGGATGCACCATTGTTATCCTTGCCAGTCGTCCTTGCTTCAACCATCTGCAGAACAATAAACATTCATCAGCAAATTAACTTAGAAAAATAAATAAAATACTTTGCAGGGCTGCCAATCGACTTCAAGAAGTTGCACTATTATTTCTCGTTTGCAAACCTCAACTTCTTCTTCAACAAATTCGAGCTTCAATACTTAGAAAATTTCTAAGCAAGCTTCAGCAACTTCACTTCACACTCAGCAACTTCAAATCAGCAAGTTCGCACTTTTTAAACTCTCAGCAATATTCTCTTCAAATCGAAATTTCTCCACTTGCACTAGCAACTTCAAATCCTTCAGAGCAAAATCGAACTTCCTTGCACTGCAGTCTCAGCAACTTGCTTCAATAAATTTCGACTTTTAGCAACACTCCAGCCTTAGCAAAAATTTCGAACCTCTTCAACAGTTGCAGCCACAGCAATACTTCGAACTCCTTCAGCACTTCAGTCTTTAGCAACTTCCAAGTTTCGAACTTCAGTCTCAGCAACAAACTCAACACTGGACTCAGAGCAAATCGAGTTTCCTCAGCTGTGAAAAAGAAGTGAATAACTCTCAGCTCTTATAGGAAAATCGATTTCTAGAAGAGGCTAAGTTTAGCCAGTGAATTAAATTTCCACTACTTCATTCGAATTTCCCTCCTCTGGCATTTCTGACACTTGTCTGGAATCTCATTCTTCTAGAAGTTCAACTTTGACTGGCATCTTTTGAATTCACTTTCGAAATTTTTTTAATTCAAACTCATTAATTTAACAACTCCCATTCGCCAGCCAAAGTTTTGTCTTGCAAATTTTAAATTTTAATCACCTCTTATGCTCTGCGAAATTCACCAGTGAAGAATTCAATCAAAATCATCTAGGCAATTCACTTTAAATTTGTTGTCTGGAGAAATTCATCTTGAAAACACATTTTATTCACCTTGCCTTAGAAAATTTTAAATTCTCCCTTAGGAAAATTTCACAATTCGAGCACTGATCAAATTCTTCATGCTGAAGGCGTTGGCGAAGTGCGGAAGACATAGAAATCCATTCCTCATCACAAACGTTCAGTACCCAGAAGAAAATTTTCTCCAAAACGCGATGAATCCATGGGTACACAACGAACGGGTTCATTTAAATTTTTAAATTTTGAACCTTAGAAAAATATCATTCAATCAATTTAATCCCATTCCTTCATCTCTGTGAACATCTTGAGTTGCTCTGACTTGAGAAATTTTTAAATTCATCCTCCATTGTCATCATCTTCTGACTTCATCACTGGAAAATTTGCTCGTGCTCTAAGAAGAATTTCACCACCTTCAAGGTCTAGGCGTATTTTCTAAGGAAGAAAATATTTTGCCTTAGAAAAAAAAATTTGAATCACTTTGAAATTTTTGCCTTAGGAAATTTTGGTTCAACTTTGTTCACCTTGCCTGTGAGAAAAATTATCAACTTCACTTGGAAAATTTTCATGAAGGCGCCTAGCATATTTTATTTTTCACTCACCACCTTGCATTTCATTTCACACTTGAAAGACATTTTTATTTAAAACTCTAACACCTTAGCAATATTCATCAACACCTTGGGCGCATATATAACTTGGTGAAGGATATTCATCTTGTCCTTGGAAAAAATTTCAACTCTTAGCACTTTCAACGCCTAGCAACTTTGTTTTCATCACCACCTTTACACTCCACTTAGGCGCATAGCATACTTGATGAAGGATAAAACCACGCCTAGCATTTTATTCACCCTTGGCAACATTTTCTAACACCTTGGCATTTTCAACGCCTAGTAACACTTACCACCTTGGGCGCATATGACACTTGGTGAAGGATATTCACCACGCCTAGGAATATTTCACTTCACCTTCACTTTTACCTTGTTTGCCACCTTACATTCACTTTTACTCTCTTCAACTTGGGCGCATATTGACATGCATGAAGGATGACTCTTGGACTTCCCTATTTTTGTCTTCACATGGCCCCATTTGGGCGCATTTGAGCCTAGGAGGAGGATGGGCGCATATAAGAGGGTGAGGAGGATTTTAAATTTCCACGCCTTACATGTAACTCTTCACCTTCCTTTTTTTTGTCCTTACATGCCCTCTTTTGGGTGCATTTAGGCCTAGGAGGAGGATGAAAACTGTTGACTCTTTTGACCTTCTTTCTTTTTGGGCGCATTTTGCCATGCATGAAGGATGGGCGCATTTGGGGGGTGGTGGAGGATATCATTGCCTTAGAATATTTTTCAACTTTCACCAGCCTTCCTTGGGCGCATTTTAGCTAGGCAGGAGGATTAATATCTTTGACTTTCCTTGACTTCCTTGCTGGATGGGCGCATTTTGGCCTAGGAGGTGGACGAGTTTTGGACTTAGAAAAATTTTCATCAACTTGGGCGCATTTTACCCAGTGAGCAGGACGGAACTCAATACTTAGCCATTTTTTTTTTCATCTTCGCCAGTTTATCCATGCCCTGCTATTTATAGTAAGTCTCTTGATTCTTGCATCTCTGAAGCTCAAAATGATTTGAAATTTTGGCATCCTCACGACTTCATCAACCTGTTGACACTACTATTTTTAGTTGGCCTGCTATTTTTAGCCCATTTCTGAAGGTGTTTGCTATTTATAGTAACTGCTTGCTTCTGATACTTCCACAACTCCGATTTGACTTGAAATTTGAATGGCGTGCTCCTCATGCGTGATCTGCCCTCTGGCGTCGAGCATGCGCGATTTGCTATTTTGCTTTGTTTCCAAAAAGACTTATATAAATAGTAAGTGCCCGTTTATCTTCAAATTTTACCAACAGATAGCTTGAGAGATGTTGATCGCGGTGGTTACACCGGTTTTGAAAACTTTTTACCCCTCTTTTCGGTCTCGAAGTTGAAACCCTAATTTGCTCTGCATGCATATCAAATGAACTCTGTTTGTTCCGTTTCGTTGCATTGCGATCAGCTCGTGATTCGCGAAGTCTGGGAGGCGGCTGCTGGGATGCACATGCTAAAAATAGTAAGATCCAAATGAGTGACCATCTTCGTTTGCATGTCACATCATCGCGAAGCTCTCGAAAAACCCATAAGGAATATGCGACATGCAAAGAAAACCTCGACATGCAAACCCTAAAAATAGCCTCGGAAGGTGAACTCTAAAAGTCGTCATCTTGCATGTTATCTTGTCGCGGTCGAAAACCAGAAGGAATCTCGGACATGCGTTGAAAAACTCGCATCTAAGCCACGAAATGCTCCGTAGGTGAGCGCTAAAATAGTAAGTGTACGTTTTCGACTCAAATTTTGCCAGCGGCTTGATGTATTTTGATGTAGTGTGGCTCGGAATTTCAAAATCTTTGAATGCCACAATTTCACACTTACTAAAATAGTAAGTATAGCCGGAATCGATGAAAATTCGAGAGCTGTTGGGCATCTGACAACAATGTTAGTCGTTTTCAATTTATTCACTTCATTCGACCTGAGATTGGTCGGGAAAGTACAAAACCTAATTTTCAGACTCGACCAAATTCACGTTTAAGCTCAAAGGTGGAAACATCCCCGAAAAGGCAGACACCAGAAAAGAGACGGAAAGAGAGAGAGAGAGACAAAAAACCCAAGCCAAAAGACCAGAATGGAGCAAAAATTAGGGGTCCCCATTTTGAATGGGGCGATGTGTGAAAAGGTCACAACAAGTCTTATCGAAGAGTATATCATTATGTTGCCGATCGGCAAGACAAAGGAAGATCGCTATGACCTTACTTCGAAGAAGAATCTCTCGCCGATGAATCCCCATATGCGCAAGTCGGTGAGACCCGACCCATTCGGGGAGACCTCACACAGATGAAAATACTTATGCCGATATACCTTTCCTCAGTCGCCGAAACAACATGAAAGTCGTGCCGATAACTGCCGGTGAGTAAACTCCAATCGCCGTGACACAGAAAACGTCTTGCCAAAAGGCAACACAAACGTTTTATTAGAAAAACGGATCGGGGAGACCCAGAAATTGTCACGCCGACAAGCCTGCAGCAAACAAATGTTAGCAAAGATGCATGACTCAATGGATTCAAAGGGGCTATATGGGCAGAATATGGGTGAAATGTGCACACGGTAGGACCAATCTGGAAATTTATGAGTAAAATGAACATGTAAAACACCAGATTTTTACAGTTCTAACACGAAGCTTGCTTAGATCAAACACCACATTCCATTATTGTTATCTATGTGCATGAAATGAAAATTACTCTACTTTAAGCCACTACTTGAATCAGAAGGACGAAGAGACCTTGCTAGCTACTCACAACAAAAGACGAAATTCATCATCAATGAAAATTCCTTTTATTGGGAGAGTGTTCACAACAATTTCTTACAAAGTTTTAAAGGAAAAACTTTCCTTCCTCTTCAAACTACTCTATCAATCTACGCTATGCTACTTCCAAGCTATCACCTAGATGTCTCTCTATTCTAATCTCTACTGTCTAACTAGTACAAATGAGAGGGGATGCCCCTTTATATAGTTGGCTAAGTCCAATGGACGGCTCTGTAATGACCCCTTTCCAGTGGGATCACTTAAACCCAAATCTTGCATTCAAAATGTTTCTTAAAGAGGCATTAGAAGCGTTAGGTTCAATAATTGCTGCAAATATCATTATTGCATAATCATATATATCTATATATACAATAATAAGATATAACATACTACAAGAATAATAACCTAAATAACAGAATATATATATATATATAACTGCTTACCATAGTTAGATAAAGCCTATCATAGGAGTTATAAATATAAATAACCAAACATATAATGATATAAAATAACTATGATAGACATACATTGTCTTTTAGTAGGAGCAATTGCACCCCTAGAATAGTTACTTATATGTATCAACTGTTACCGTAATCCGTATCTGATCTCATTTGCATTAAACAAATTATTACCTTAATTCATAAGGCATTTGCTAAATGTTCTTAACTAAACCTTTAATGTATTTATTAACTGATTATTTGATTACATGAAATACTTACTAAAATCCTTATTTAGATCCTTAATATATTCACCAACTAATCATTGAAGTTCAAAAAAAATACTTACCACTTCTATACCCTATAATTCTCACCTCCTTACTGCTGTTTGATTCTACAGATTCTATGCTCAGAATATAGTCCCAGATACTTTACCTTATTCCTCCTTCCCTCCATTCGATTCCTTTGGTCTGGAATATATACTTGTATTCTTCCTTATTTCTGGACATATCTATATTTTAGATTTATCGCTATACTCCCAAGAATATTCTATATATCCCTCAATCCATGTTTTCCAAATATCTTTTATATCTTCAAATCTTCTATGAATGGAGGCGTCTTTTACCAAGTAAGGTGACTTCTTTAAAGTACACGCCTCTTGTTAGCAATTATAATTCTTATACTAATCGTATTTCATAGCCACCCATATAAAACAAAACTTGACTTTACGTGGGTCCCATTTTTGTCCTCATGTGGCTCCCCTTTGAAGATATCCGCTGCCCTTCTTAAACTAGTTAAGAGTTGTATATTTATATTAGTCTTTGTGTACTTCATTGCTGCGCTGCCTCCTTGAAACGTTGCTGCTGCTTTTAGAAGTCCAACATAATCGCCGCATATAATGAGTAGGATGGCTGCCATTTGTGATATATATTATTTATGATTATTTATATTTATATTGATATGTTAATATATCTTGTATTATTATATTATGATAATAATAATTTCATCTTATTTATTTTAATTATATTTGGTAATTATGTTTATATTGTTATCTTAAGATAATTACAAATATAAAAATATTAAATTGTTAATATGTACTTTTATATTTGTAATATGTATCTGATTATTTATTTAATTTATTTATTAGTATTTCAATATTTCATATTTAGGGTGTTACAATTTTTGGGGACATGACAGTCCTCCCCGCTTGAGATTGCTTGTCCTCAAGTAATCACAATTCAAAACATTTTTTTACTTGAATAGGCGCAGCTCCTCAACTCAAGAAGCAGTTAGGCAAACAAATTTTCATGAATCTTTTAAGTGTAGGACACCATAGAGTAATCTTGTTTGAAGACACATCTGGAATGAAGTAAACACATGGAACTACTTAATGAAGCATAAATCTATGTATGTCAAGATATATGTGGGTTACAAGGTATATCCATAAATACACATAAGTTGCATAGTGCGAGTGCATGCAAGACGCAAGATATACACATGAATACAAGAGAGAAGGTATACACACATGAATATCAGTCACATGATTACACTCAAATTGTAATGCAATCCACAAAGTATTTCACTTGAAGGCACTTGAATACACATAAGTCATAGTGTGCAACTTGGGTACACTTGAATACATAAGTCATACGGCATACACGTGAATGCACTTGAATACATAAGTCACACTTGAATACATAAAGTGTACATAGGATTCATGTGAATACACATAATACAGAAGTATACATATAAATACATGTAAGTCATAAAACATACACTTGAATTCAAAGTCATAGAATATATATAAATACAAAGTCAGAGGTCATACACTCAAATACAAATACATCTCAAATATAGTCACAAGGAAGGCACATAAAAAATATAGCAAACACATAATCACTTGCCAAAATATGATACATACAAGTATGTTAATATACTGCAAATACACTTAAAGAAGTATACATGTTTAGTCAAGACTATTCATTCAAGGAACATACATAACAAAAATATACTCATGGAGTAAACATGCTAAAACACATCAGGCATAAAGCAAGTATGTAAGACATGAGGTACACTTATTAAGATATGAATCATACATTTGAACATACGAAAGCAGTAAAGCATGAAGTACAAGTATGGATGGGGCATACATCAACATACATTTGAATACATAAAGCATGAAGTATACTCTTGAATGTATCAAGCATGAGGTATGCTTGTCAATCGTAAGTAGAAAGTAGACATGTTGAAAACACACTAGTTATGAAAGACACATTAGAAAGTTATCCACAAAGCAGTCATGTCAAATATGCATACAAGATACAAAGCATAGAGCAACATGAATACATGCATGAAGCACCAACGCAGATCACACATGAAGCATGCAAATACTTAAAATGTACTCAGTGTAAGTCAAATGCATACAAAGGCAACAAGCAATAAATTACACCCAAGGCATATAAATCATGTAGTTATACAAGAAATACGCATAGAGCACATAAACTCAGACAAGGTATGCAATGTGTAAATACTCATAAGGTAGGAAACAATATAAATGCACTTAACAGATACTAACATTCACATACAAGGCATGAATTACATAATCATACACTTGAGAATGAAGTAGACATGTATATTAGTCATGAAGTGAGCAAGTAAGATGTTGATCAAGAAACAAAATAACCTAAGTTTGGTAAAACATGAAGTATATGCATGAGTGCAGGAAGTCACAAAGCATTCGTATGAATACATATAAGTCGCAATGTATACACTTTAATACAAGTCACTGCAAATACCATGCCATATACACCCAATACATAGTCACGAAGGACACACTTGAATTCGAGGTCACAGAGTATACAAAGTCAGATGGTATGCACTTGAATACAAATACATCTTGAATTTAGGTACAATCCATCAAATATGCACTCAAATATAAATACAAGATTATATACACTCAGATATCGTCACAAGTCAACTCAAATACACATACAATCATAGAGTATACACCCAAATGCAAATTCAACCACAAGTCATAAAGTATACACTCAAATACAATCACACAAGCATGAAATATACTATCAGACAGTTGGGGAAGGGGATTCGGTGCATCCCATACTACACCGTGAACCCCTCCACAATCCCGAGGTCATCTAGTATATGCACTAATGAGGTACAATCATACTTCATAAAATAAAAATACTAACTAGAAAGGTATTAATCAAACATAATGAAATCATGAAAACCATTCTTATCATATTAATCACTGGTAAATTATATGTAATCATGCATTCAACCTATAAATTTCTAAGCAACTAAATAGATATTAAAACACCCAAGTTATCATCTCTTTGATCATCCAATTCCCAAATGGGGCAGAGTGGATCGCGCACAAGGATGCCCTTAGTGATACCCTTCTCAGCCCGAGTGCGGCCAACAAACGCCCGTTGTAATGACCCCCTCGGCCCCAAGTGACAGACCGCAGTCCATCTACAAAGGGTGGCCTACCTTGAAGGGACCCTAGTCATCTGCTCTCCTTCGTGGGCATCCACTCCACCTCATCTAATGGTTTATTAGAGTGAGAGACCATAATTTGAACACAGTCCATGCAATAGTTTGAAGGAAGGATTTCCGTAGGAGGCCCTTAGAGTATTTCCTTCTCAGCCCGAGAGCGGCCAACAAGTACCCGTTGTAATGACCCCCCCTCGGCCCTCAATGGCAGACTTGCAGTCATCCAATGAGGGTGGTCTACCTCGAAGGGATATGTTCCCTTTTTAGAGATTTAAGATATGACCTATGAATACCAATATTTCCATAAGAATAGTAATCGAAGTAAACATTAATTTAATTGTAATGAAGCAACATTAAAACATTCCTTTATCCCTTTTTATTATGGAAGACATGTAAATTTATATACTAGTTATTGCTTGTTTGAGTAGATTAACATATTTGTAGAACACTCCAAATTACTACTCCTTTGCTCCAATATTCATAGGTGAAGGGGAAGTGAATACACATGAGAATGCCCTTAGTGATAACCTTCTCAGCCCGAGAGCGGCCAACAAACGCCCGTTGTAATGACCCTCTCGGCCCCCAGTGACAGACCGCAGTCCGCCTACAGAGGGTGGCCTACCTTGAAGGGATCCTAGTCTCTGCATTCCTCAATGCATATTCAATTCCCTACCCTTATGACTGAAAGAGAAAGTCCATAATTTGATAGTGTATATCCAAATCTAATCTTAGTATCTGATACCACTTGAGCTGTAGAAACCTTCATCAAACGATGTCACCTTCTTATACTATGTTTTAATAGAATGATAGATCATCATAATATCGTTAGTTGTCCAATTCAAAATAACATATTAGCAATACTATAATAGTAACATGCATTCCCAAAATAATTTACATCCATTAGACAAATATTATTATGCATAAGTTGTATTTATCAATTGCCTATTATGTACTCATCAGTTCACATATATTTAGGTATATTTATTAATGATATTTAGATATGCCTATTCATCAGTGATTTAATTTTCTTGTTTATCTGCCAAAATAATGTCATTGTTTCTCATAATTTTAGAAGGCATGTGACCCATACCTGATCTGCAATAGAGCATACCTTTTTCTTGGTCGGTTTGCATACATGATTTTTACAGGATGGCAGGAAAGTTGCTCTGATACCACTTGTAATGACCCCTTTCCAGTGGGATCACTTAAACCCAAATCTTGCATTCAAAATGTTTCTTAAAGAGGCATTAGAAGCGTTAGGTTCAATAATTGCTGCAAATATCATTATTGCATAATCATATATATCTATATATACAATAATAAGATATAACATACTACAAGAATAATAACCTAAATAACAGAATATATATATATATATATATATATATATATATATATATATATATATATATATATATATATATATAACTGCTTACCATAGTTAGATAAAGCCTATCATAGGAGTTATAAATATAAATAACCAAACATATAATGATATAAAATAACTATGATAGACATACATTGTCTTTTAGTAGGAGCAATTGCACCCCTAGAATAGTTACTTATATGTATCAACTGTTACCGTAATCCGTATCTGATCTCATTTGCATTAAACAAATTATTACCTTAATTCATAAGGCATTTGCTAAATGTTCTTAACTAAACCTTTAATGTATTTATTAACTGATTATTTGATTACATGAAATACTTACTAAAATCCTTATTTAGATCCTTAATATATTCACCAACTAATCATTGAAGTTCAAAAAAAATACTTACCACTTCTATACCCTATAATTCTCACCTCCTTACTGCTGTTTGATTCTACAGATTCTATGCTCAGAATATAGTCCCAGATACTTTACCTTATTCCTCCTTCCCTCCATTCGATTCCTTTGGTCTGGAATATATACTTGTATTCTTCCTTATTTCTGGACATATCTATATTTTAGATTTATCGCTATACTCCCAAGAATATTCTATATATCCCTCAATCCATGTTTTCCAAATATCTTTTATATCTTCAAATCTTCTATGAATGGAGGCGTCTTTTACCAAGTAAGGTGACTTCTTTAAAGTACACGCCTCTTGTTAGCAATTATAATTCTTATACTAATCGTATTTCATAGCCACCCATATAAAACAAAACTTGACTTTACGTGGGTCCCATTTTTGTCCTCATGTGGCTCCCCTTTGAAGATATCCGCTGCCCTTCTTAAACTAGTTAAGAGTTGTATATTTATATTAGTCTTTGTGTACTTCATTGCTGCGCTGCCTCCTTGAAACGTTGCTGCTGCTTTTAGAAGTCCAACATAATCGCCGCATATAATGAGTAGGATGGCTGCCATTTGTGATATATATTATTTATGATTATTTATATTTATATTGATATGTTAATATATCTTGTATTATTATATTATGATAATAATAATTTCATCTTATTTATTTTAATTATATTTGGTAATTATGTTTATATTGTTATCTTAAGATAATTACAAATATAAAAATATTAAATTGTTAATATGTATTTTTATATTTGTAATATGTATCTGATTATTTATTTAATTTATTTATTAGTATTTCAATATTTCATATTTAGGGTGTTACAATTTTTGGGGACATGACAGGCTCAGATTACAATCGGCTAGATGGCCCAGATTGTGCCACCTCAGCCCTAAACAAGATTCACCCTACAAACCGCCACCAAGAGGAGTGGGGTAATAAATGAGCCATTAATGTCCATCATCTTCTAGAAGATTCCTGTTTTGAAACGCGTTCATACTGTTCTTGTTCTTGACTGCAAACTGGATAAGTCTGGTCAACATTGCCTCAATTTCTTGGACCGGTATAGCAGGCACGTTCTTGATCTAACTTCAAGCCTGCAACTTCTTTCTCCCACTCAACGATGATTTTCCTCCTTGATGTTGTTCTTCAACTTTGAAGTACTTGCTTGGGGGGGAATTATTTCTCCACCTCAGATCCTGAAGGGTCATCTTATCTTGGACTCGAGCATTTCTTCTCTGCCACTTGAGTAGGGCACATACTAGGCCTCAACACTTAGCCATTTCTTGCAACTTTCTTCTTTCATGTTTTGGGTGCAACTGAGATTTCGCGGAGGAGCCTGAAACACAACTTCATCCCTTCCAAGGTTGCAACGTTGTTTTGGGTTGTTTGCTCTATCACTTCAAGTCATTGTGCTCTGACCTCTACGTTCATCCTGCAAAACAGACAAAAGGAAGAACATCAAAACACTTCATAATATAAATTTACCTTACTCATCTGATTTTCATGCTCTGATCCAAGGGTTCGTCGTTTTTCTCTAGCTAACTTTGCTTTCTTCAAATTCTTCATGCCTTAGCCAAATTTCCAACCCATCTTGTATTCTGCCTGGGCGTACTTCACTTTGATATTTCATCCAACTCTAGCTCGAGCAAAATGTTTTCGTCAGGAACTTGATCAAAAATTATCTAGGTGCCCAACTTCAAATTCATCCGCCAAGGCAATTTTATGTCAACAACACATTTTATTCCTTGCCTTAGAGAATTTCTTAAATTTTTCCCTTAGAAATTTCATTATCCTGTGCCCACTAAAAATCTCCATCCTGAAGGCCTTGGCGAAGTGTGGAAGACTTTGAAATCCATCCCTTGTCGAAAATCTTCAATACCCAGAAGAAAATTTCT
Source organism: Sequoia sempervirens (assembly GCA_007258455.2). NCBI lineage: Eukaryota > Viridiplantae > Streptophyta > Pinopsida > Cupressales > Cupressaceae > Sequoia > Sequoia sempervirens. The sequence continues at coordinate 4,284,760 of VDFB02193867.1, read as the reverse complement.
TTCAGAACTTGTCGAATTCATGGGTATACAACGAATGGGTTCATTTAATTTTCTTGAATTTTGAACCTTAGAAAAATAATTCATCATGAAATTTAATTCGGTTCTTCATCTCTGTGAGTACTTTGTTGCTCTGACTTGAAATTCTTTATCAACTTCGCGAAGCTGGCACCCTTTGACTTCTTTACCGGCAATTTCACTCATGTCTCTGAAAAATTTCATCATTCCTCCAATTTGGGTGTATTTCCCTAAGGAAGAAACATCGTGCCTTAGAAAATTTTAAATGAAAATCACAAACATAGGCACATTTTAAATTTTTCCCTAGAAAATTTTCATTCATCTTTAGTCACTTTTCCTGTGAAGAAATTTTTTTATCAACACTTAGCACAATTCCATTTAACACCATGGGCGCATTTTACCCCTTGTACTTCTATTTTGAACACTTAAACAATTTTCTCAAACACTTTATCTCCAATGGCGCATTCCAGGGTCTCTGCTTTCATTTCCTCACACTTAGTAAAATTTTCTAGCCCCCCTCAAACTGGGCGCATTTGAACCCCTGTGCTTTGATTTTATTGACTTAGAAATTTCCTGAACCTCCTCTACTAGGTGGGCGCATCTAGACCCATGAACTTTCATTCACCATGCCTTAGAAATTTTTTAAATTAATCTCTTGGCACTTGGGCGTACTTAACCCCCTCTACATCCATTTTGTGATACTTAGGAAACTTCCACCAACTCATCCAAGCTAAGGCACATTTAAGAGGTCACACTTTCAATTCCCAACACTTAGATTATTCTCTATCCTCTCCTCTAGGCTGGGCACATTTGGGGTGTTGGATTTTCAGTTTTCCACACTTAGATTATTTTCAATACCTCATTCCCTTCAAGGGCGCATTTGGGGGTGGGAGCTTCCAATTTACATGCCTTAGGCATTTTTTAACTCACACTACAAGCATGGGCGCATTTCAAGTATAGAGAAGGAAATTTTCACACTTGGAATATTTCTTCATCTCCTTGAGAACTTTGACTTCAACGCCCTAGATTCCTTTCATTTGTCTTTACTTTGCATGGGCGCACTTAAGGGTATCAACTTTCATTTTCTATGACTTATAAAATCTTTCAACTCACATGTTGCCTCTAGCCACCTTGGGCGCATTTTGGAGGGTGTGCTTTCATTTTTCATACTTAGAATATTTCTCCAAGCTCCCCATGCAAAGCAAGGCGCATTTGGACCCCTGAGGTTTCAATTTAACACTTACTAAAATTTTACTTTCCCCTCAACATCCCTCCTTGGGTTAAGGCGCCCCTGACAACATGAACTTCCAGTTCCAATGCCTTAGAAACATTCCTGACTTCATCCTCCAGCCTGGGTGCAAATAAGCCCTTCCACTTCCAATTTTCAACACTTAACCAAATTTTTACTCCCCTCTCTTCTCTTAGGCGCATTAAGGGGTGCATTCTTCAAGTTTTTGTGCCTTAGTGAATATTTCTAACTCCCCCTTCAAGTTTAGGCGCATTTTGGAGGGTGTGCTTTCATTTTTCATACTTAGAATATTTTTCAAGCTATCTCCTCCCAAGGGCGCATATAGGGGGGCTAGCCTTCAATTTCAAGCACTTGAAAACTTTCATGATCTTCCTCTTCTTCTCAAGGCGCATTTCAAGGGTCAAGCTTCAAGTTTTGAGGACTTAGTGAAATTTTCATCTCCCCCACTTTGACCTTGGGCGCATATGCTAGGCTGAGCTTGAAGTTTCATTGCCTTAGTAGAATTTTCCTCTGTCTTTAGCTTTTTAAGGCGAATTTTGATGCTGGACTTGAAAATTTATCAAACTTGGTGGATTTCATGTCTTTGCCAAATTTGGAGTGACTCGCTTGTGCTAACCCTAGCTTGCCCTAACTTTCTATTTTTAGAAAGTTCCTCAAATTTCGTGCTTTGAACTGATTCCTGACTCTGAAAGACCTGATTCTGCTTTATTTCAAATCTCGGGATGTGATTGCGCTGCTGATGCCTGATATTTTCCTGTACCTGCTATTTTTAGCAACTTACTAAAAATAGCAATTGCTCAGAATGTCTTCAAATTTCACGTGCTGAATGCCCGAAGTGTGATGATCGTGGCTAGATGCTTCATTTACATGACTTTCGTGTTTCATCCTTGGATTTAGGAAACCCTAATTCCTCTGCTCCATCCTGCTAAAAAAAGTAAGTGTTTGATTTTCCACCCTCTGCAACTCCGTTTGTCTTCAAATTTGCGCCATGGGGTCCTCCTCACCTGCTTGACTTGTTCATGCTGACACCTCGCGCTGACCTGCTATTTCTGGCATGTTTCTGAAGTGGCTTACTATTTATAGCAGCTGCTTGATTTTGAGACTTTCTTAGCTTTGTTCGACTTGAAATTTTAATGTCGTGCTCCAAATTGGTAGACTTGCCTGTTCATACTGGCACCTGATGCTGCCTTTCTATTTATAGCCTGTTTTAGGAACGCCTTACTATAAATAGTAAGTGCTCCATTTGATTTCAAATTTTACCAGCGGACTCTTTGGAAGATGCTGATTATGGTGGGATACTTCAGTTTCCGAAAATTTTGGTGTTTGACCCCTCACTTTGAGTCCCGAAGCTCGAAACCCTAATTCATCTTGCATGTGCCTCAGATGAGCTCTGTTCAACTCCGTTTCTATTGCATGTTACCGTGTTCATGATTCTGAAGTGTCGGGCAGCTACCAAAGAGTACCTGCTAAAAATAGAAAGTGGCTGAAAAAGGCGACCAACCGTTTGTCAGATGATTTTGCATGTCAGACTGCCTGAAAGATCTTGGAAAACCCAGAAAAACCCAGAAAAATCATCAACATGCAAGCACTGGCTAAAAATAGCAAGTTTCTGAAGAGTGACCAGTTCTGCTTGCATGTTACACCGTTGTGAAGCTCTCGGAAAACCCAGAAAGATTATGCCAACATGCGCCGAGAAAACTTGCATACAAACCCTAATTATAGCCTCTGAAGGCTGAACACTGAAAGTTGTCGTCCTGTCTTGCATGTCATATCACTGCGAAGGTCTCGAAAAACCCACCAAGAATATCCAGACATGCATCTGAGAATTTTGCATATAAACTCTAAAATTTTCCTCCGAAGGCAGAACTGCTAAAAATAACAAGTTGTCTGTTTCTGCTCAAATTTTGCCAGTGATGAGTGCAAAGTGCTCGGAATGTAGTGCAGTTGTCAGAACGTGAAAATCTCGAGAAAACAAACTCCAAATTGACACTAAAAATAGAAAGGTATTGGAATTCAGTGAAAATTTAGAAAGAGCTTGCCGGAAGTATCCTAACAGCAGTGCTAAGCTCAGAAATTGATTAGCCAATCCAATTTGACCTCAAAGTTATCTGAAGACTGTAAACCCTAATTCATAGAAAAACCCTCCAGACTTAACCAAAATTCAAACCCAAGTCAAATAGTAAGTACACCATCAGACAGAAAGAACCGACAGAGAGAGACAGACCGAAAAACCCAAGCCAAAAGACCCGAATGAAGCAAAAATTAAGGGGTCCCTATTTTGAATGGGGCGATGCGTGAAAAGGTCACAACAATACTCCTTGGGCGAACTTTGCTTCTTGTGCATTTTGAAATTATCTCATCTTCACTCTGGCTTGGAAAAATTATTCCCCCATAAAAATTTCATCAAAAACATCTACTTGTCAGGCACCATAGAAAAGTTGATCACAGAGACTTAGGCATTTTTCCTTAGGAGATTTCTATTTCATCTAGGGAATTTCATAAAAGCAGGCGCCCATTAAAAAATCTTCATCTTAAGATCTCTGGCAAGGGGTGGAAAATTTTAAAATCACATCCTTGTTGAAAATATCAATACCTAGAAGAAAATTCCCCTTAGAAAGTGCCAAATTCATGTGTCTACAGACGAAGGGGGATATTTAATTTTTTTTAAAATTTTAAACCTTTGAAAAATACTTCCTTCCCAAGTTTTATTCACCTCTCTTCCCCTGGGGCGTACTTCTCCTTTTTGACACTTAGGAAGTTTTCAAATTCATCCTCCTCAAGCTAGGCGCATTTTCATATGTCCACTGCCAGTTTATCCATGCCTTAGACAAATTTCATATCTTCATTCCTGGATGGGCGCATATAGGGAGTCCTACTTCCATTTTGTGCCTTAGAAATTTTTCTTCTTCTTCATGTCATGTTGGGCACATTTCATAGTGCATACTACCAATTTGGAGGACTTAGAAAACTCTCTAGCTAACACATCATCTTGGGCGCATTTGACCCCATGTGCTTCCATTTTGAAACATTTAGAATTTTTTTTAACCCTGCAACCATCATGGGCGCATTTGCTAGGTCAAGCCTCCACTTTGCAATCACTCAGAAAACTTTACTCCTCCCTACTCCTTGATGGGCGCATTTAGGGGGGGGGCGCAGGAATTTCCAACACTTAGAATATTTTTACTTGCCTCTATCACTTCTAGGGGGCATTTGACATATGCTACTTAGAATATTTTCTACCTCCACATCTTGATTTAGGCACATTTGACAAGGGCTACCTCCACTTTCAATGCCTTAGAAAAATTTTTAGCCTCTTCAACTTGCAAGGGCGCATTCAAGAGGTGTTACTTCCAATTTTATTGCCTTAGAATAATTTTGATGGCCTCTCTCCTCCTTGGGCGCATATGAGGGTACCAACTTCAAACTTCAAGTACTTAGCAAAGTTTCCAAGCATCTCTCTCTTCAAGGGCGCATTTAGCTAGGCTAGCTTCCATTTCCCATACCTTAGCCAAATTTTGATGTCATCAACTTCTCTTTACCTTGGGCGCATCTGGGGGTAGCAACTTCCATTTTCAACACCTTGGAGGAACTTCTAACCACGACCTACATGTCTATAGGTCCTAGCTAAGGAATTTTGTGGTCCATCTTCATTCCTTTCCATTGTGATAATGTTTTGGTGCCAACCTAATTTGAATTTGCACGGTTGAGGCGCATAGTCAACCTTGGAGAAGGTTTCAAGGTTGAAGACGATATAAGTATGAGTTGAGTTGTTGAGGGATGGAAAGAGATGCGAATGAAGAAGAAAGTATAATTAAAATCAGACAATTAACGATACATAATGGTCATGTAATAGTCAGTTACCACAACAGGCTACTGTCAATCATCGAGTATCTCAACACTCTTACTTGGGACTGGAAGCATGAATCTGAAAGTAGTTTACAGATGCCAAATGCATCTCATGTATGGTACTACAATTAATATGGATCAATATGACTGTTTACAACCAAGCTCACAAACTCATCCAGGATGATTTGTATACAACACAAACTCCTTAGACAACAAGTAATGTCTCCACTTCTTAAAGGCTTGAACTATGGCATAAAACTCATGGTCATACACTGAATACCTTCTCCTAGCATCATCAATTTCTCACTGAAATAAGCTACTGGTCTTCCCTCTTGACTTAATACCTTTGTTGGCTTTACCATACTTTAATAGGGTATTTCAGGTAGATTGTGATGCAAGTGGAAACACAAGATGGGTGCATTTGGAGGGGTGTCAGGGAAGTTTTAACACTTAGAAATTGTTTTCTCATCCACCTCTAGGTTGGGCGCATATGAGGGGGGTAGGTGGAATTCTTCTTGCCTTAGCAAAATTCTCAAATATCTCTCCTAGCTTGGGCACATATTAAGGGGTCTAGAGGAACTTTAAACACTTACAATATTTTCTCACCACTATCACTTCCAACATGGGCGCATATAAGGGGGGGAGGTGGATTTTCATCACTTAGCAACTTTTCCTGAGCTCCTCTCAAGACATGGCGCATTTGATAGGTGATGGAGGAATTTCTTTTCAATTAACGTTTTCCTTGTCTCCTTCTGAGCTAGGGCGCATTTAGCTAGGTGGACAGGAACTTCAAGACTTAGCAAACCTTCTTCCAGCTAGAGGGCGCATTTTAGGGGTCCTCCAAGAACTTCAACGCCTCTTTGAAACTTTCTCCTCACTCTTCAAGGTTGGGCGCATTTCCAAGGGTGGATAGGAATTTTCATGCCTTAGAAACTTTTCTCAACTTTATCCTCTTGAGGGCGCATTTCAGGGGCTGAGCAGGAATTTCCAACGCCCTAGCAAGTTTTCTCCAGCCTTGGCAAGATAGGGCGTATTTCAAGGTATGCTCTGCCAGTTTCAGACTTAGACAATTTTTTGCCTTTTGCCTAGCTTTCTATTTTTAGTAAATATCCTGGTTCTCATACTTCTGCAACTTGGATTGATTTGGAATTCATGCCACAGGATCCTCATGGCCTAACTGACATATTCATACTGCCATCTTGTGTCGATCTACTATTTATAGCCTATTTCTGGAGGTGACTTACTATTTATAGTAACTGCTTGATTTCAGGACTTCTGCAACTCTGTTTGACGTGAAATTTGCTCCATGGGGTCCTCGTGGGTTGACTGACTTGTTCACACTAGTGCTTGGCGCTGACTTGCTATTTATAGCCTGTTTGAGAAGTGACTTACTATAAATAGCAAGTGCTCAGATTGCCTTCAAATTTTACCAGTGGATAGCTTGAAAGATACTGATCGCGATGGGATACACCGGTTTTCGGAGATTCTGGTGTTTTACCCTTCATTTTGGTTCCCGAAGCTGGAAACCCTAATCTGACTTGCATGTCGCTCAAATGATCTTCGTTTGACCCCGTTTCTATTGCATGTCGCCCTGTTCGTGATGCTGAAGTGTTGGGCAGCTGCCGGAGTAATCCTGCTAAAAATAGTAAGTGTCTAAAAAAGTGATCTTCTGACTGCCGGATGCGTTTGCATGTCACACAGCCCGAGAGATCTCACAAAACCCAGAAAAACCAAGCAAATTGGACTGCATGTGGGCACTGGCTAAAAATAGTAAGTTCCTAAAAAGTGATCAACTCTGCCTGCATGTTACCTTGCTGCGTAGCTCTTGAAAAACCCATGAAGAATATGCTGACATGCACTGAAAAATCCTGCATGCAAACCCTAAAATTTGCTTTCGAAGACAACTCTGCAAAAGGGTCCTGATCCTGGTTTGCATGTTACATCACTGCGAAGCTCCTGAAAGACCCACAAAGAATATCCAGACATGCATTGAAGATTCCAACATGCAAACCCTAAAAATAGCCTCTGAAGACAACTCTGCAGAAAGTTATCACCTCATCTTGCATGTTATATCATCACGAAGGTTTCGAAAAACCCAGAAAGGTCCTTCAGACATGCATTGAAAAAGCACACATGCAAGCCCTAATATTGGCTCCTGAAGCCTGGACTGCTAAAAATAGCAAGTTGTTCGTTTCAGCTCAAAAAAATTTGGCAAGCAGCTTAAGGTGCTCTGGATGTAGTGTCAAGCTCAGACCTTAATTCGCTCACTTAATTAGACTTCAAACTGGCCTGAAGATTCAAAACCCTAATTTCTCATACTTAGCCAAAATTTCAATTTTAAGCCCAAAGACGGGCACATCCCTGGAAAGACAGACGGAGGAAAGAAACAACAGGAAAACCAAAGCCAAAAGACCAGAATAGAGCAAAAATTAGGGGGTCCCCATTTTGAATGGGGTGATGTGTGAAAAGGTCACAACAGGTTCACTAGAGGAGGCATCAATCTCTTCAGTATGCACTTGATCCTTACTAGCACTTGGGGATGTGTTGAGTTTTCCTTTTAGTATGTTGGAAATCACTTTCAGTTCGGTATCCATGCTTGGGATCTTCAACATGGGTTGATAGAGCTTATTACTTGTGGAAAGAAGAATTTTTGGAGGGATAAGGATCAAAATTTCAGTATTAATGGTGTTGTTACCTTCTTTACCAGCCCCTTGATGGTCCCATTTGTTGATGAACAAATGGATTGGAGAGAAATTTTGAGTAGATGAATGGTTGATTTCTCTTGAGAGTGATCCTTGGCTAAGACAAGGGCAGATTTTGAGACTCGAGCTTGCTGATTGGAGGCAGACCAGCCACCGTACATGGGGAGTTACTATCATTTAGGAGAGTTGGTTCATCACTTCTTGTCAAAGAGGTGGTAGTTTTCAGTTAGACATTGCTCTTGTATGTTTTCCAGCCACTTGGGAAGTTGTATCTTTCAACACAATGCTCATCTCAGACGCTCACACTTGGGAATTCCATTGGTGTTGTTGCTTTTCCATGTGTAGAGCACTAAAATCTCATTGTACTCCGTTGATCTCAGCTTTGAACAGCAGCGTTTACTTGTTTCTTCACACCCATCCTATTCTCAGAATTCAACTTATGGAGGTTTGTGAAGCAAAGTTTGATAGCTCCTTCAGAATATTGGTTCAGGACAGCGAACTTCCACATGCTTTGATTCTACATTCTGAGACTCTTGGGGTTGGAATTGTGAGAAATTTCTTCAGTCTTCATAGTTGTGCCATGATAATTCAGTTGAGGCTTAGTAGATTCATGTGGAGTCATGAGTTTGAGTTTGATGAGCTCTTGCAAAGGATTGCTTTCCTCTTTGCAAGAAGATTTGGAGAAGTCACATTTGCAGTCGTGGCTTTGTTAGATACCTTATGGAGACATGCTGGAGATTACAGTATTGAGTTGAGTAGACTAACTTTCCCATTGCCCAGGATTATGATTAACAGTGGTATCGTTGATATTGATGACTTAGAGTCTTTTGGGCATGAGATGCTGCAAGGTGTTGACATCAGTCCTTCCGGTCTGTTCATGGATGGTAACATTTGGGAGTTACAAGGGAAGTTAGTATAGTTTTGGCACGATGGCTTCACTGATGTGATCAGAGTGGTGCAGCATCATCATGGTGGGCCCTTTCGAAGATGGATTTGGAACCTTGGGATCATACATGGATTGGTATGGATTAGTTTTAATTTTTCTAGAGTTGTGATGGTATTGCTTGAGGACAAGCAATTTTGGGGAGGGCGGACTGTAATGTCCCCTTCTTAGCACTGATTAGTACTATTGGTCGTTAGCCTATCCCGGAGGCCCGTAGGCTAGTCGGAAGTTGAAATTAAGGTTTCCACTTCTTAGGAGGTTTTGAGGTTTTGCATGTGAGATTTTCTAACGCATGTTTGGTGGAGCTTTCTGGGGTTTTGGAGAGCTTTGGGACGTGGTAACATGCAAGTCGAGTTAATGACTCGAATTTTTGCTATTTCCTTGGCAGTTTTGGAAGCTTGCATGTTGGTGTTTTGCAGTTTGGATTCTGGATTCCTTCTGGGTTTTCAGAGAGCTTCGCAGTGGTGTGGCATGCAACTGCAATGGAGGACTCTCCCGGACTTACTATTTTTAGTAAGTACGACGACTGCTTGAATTGTGGTTAAAATGAGTTTGGAACAACTTACTATTTTTAGCAGTATGTTATTTTTAGTAAGTTCTATTTTTAGCAGTGCTATTTTTAGCAGGGTTCCTGCAGTTCAGTTCAGTGGCTATATTTGGCAGGTTAGTTTGGGATGTTTGGTCTCCAACACCCTTGGTGCTATTTTTAGCAGGTTTTCAGCAAGCCAGTTCCAAGTCTATTTCTGGCAGGTCAATTGGAGCAGTTTGAGTCTTCAGTACTTTTGAGCTATTTTTGGCAGGTCTAAGCTTGAGTTGGGCACTTCACTTGTGGAGGTAAAATATTTTAATAAAGTGAATTTTGATAAGGCTTGGTGGATGCCTTATGGAGAAATAAGTGATTTTATTAAAGTGTATAAGAGCGAATTTGCACCCTAGGCGCAATTCCCCTTTTTGCCTTTATACACTTTAGAAAACAAAAGTCGAAGGCTTAAATTTACTTAAGCCCGCTGTTCCTGGTCCACGTGGAGCCTATTTTGTGTGTCGGTGGAGGCGTTTCTGTCGGGGACGCCCACGCGGCGCGCTGACGTCCCTAACAGATTCCTGCGGCTAAGCCAGCAGAGTTGTTACTCTTCTCATTGGCAGCGAAGTTGTAACGCCTCCTTCGGCCAACTGACCCGAATATGGCCATTTTCATCCTCATTCCTTCATATTCACTCTTCCATTTTGCATTCCAACTCTTGATCACATCAAGCTTCCATACTCACACTCTCACATCACTCCACAAGCTCACTTTCGCTCACTTCCAAGCATTTCAAGCATTCCATTGCAACAACATCACACTCCAACTCGGTAGAGTACGTTTGGGACCACGCCATTCGCAGCAGAGGCTTGAGTTCCTCTCATTTCTCCCCCAAGCAGCCTTGAGTGCTCTTGGTGGAGGTAGTAAGCTTCCCTCTCCTCTCCTCTATCATTTGGTGAGTAGCATAGTACTGCATTGTAGTGTTTGTGTTTTCATTACATTGCTTCTTTATCTCGTTCTTTTGGCTATCCGTGGCAGTGGAAACACCTAAACAGGGGTCTGACTGAAGCAAGCCCCTATACAACCCCCCCAACATTTTCTCTCTTGATGTGTGTAGGTGGACACACTTTGTGGAGCTAGCTGGCAAATAGGTTCTACGAGATTGTCTTCGTCACCTTAGCTTTGATATATCTATTTTATCACCTCCGCCTATATTTCTCTTATTTCATAGTATTGTTTTGTTCTCGTAGAAGTTGTTAAGCTAGGCCGTTAGTCATTTTAACGAGTTCAACCTTGCCTCGGCTGTGTTCTGACCGTACGAACTACAACGCGCTTTCAAGACGCCAGTGCGCCGCACTGTCATCCAAAGTCCGTGCTAACGTCCTCAGGCAGAGAGCTCCCTAAGGTGCAGAGTTGGACCTAAAAACTAACTCGCCTAGCCCCATCTTAAAACTTGGGATTGACGAGTGGTCGCAGGGTTCTATAATCCTCATCATTCTCATCCCCATACCTTAAACACTACACTTAGCTAAGGTAAGTTAGGGCAACCTCTCGCATCTTGACCCTCTGTGACCTGGGGTCTTGCACGCGGTGGTCCCCCTCTCACATTTTTTATGAACCCAACGTGAACCAATGTCTGTTCATCTGTTGGTGTTGAGGCTTCCCTCGGTTGCTTCGCGATTGTTGTGTTCTCGAGCATTGTGAAGGTTTATGAGCATCACAACCCAGTCCACAACTTCTGGGCATATCGTAAGGAGAAGTGTATGACACCTCCTGATGGATAGAACGAAGGTCTCGCTTGGTCTCTCTACAGGTCTCTTCTCTGGTCCCGTCGTTAGTTTGGCTACGCAAGAAAAGGTGTTGAGGGGTGAGATAGGATTCACCGATGAAACCGATCACATCCCCACTCTTCCTGCGTCCCCCATGCCATCATTGGTGGATGAGCATGAGGCCGTTCAAATCCTTGTTGAATATGTGTCCGCCCTTACAAGGGGGTTCGGCAACCTTGAAAATCATTTGGAAAGAAATTCGAAGATGGCTAGGGCCGCTCGGGTTGTTAGTGAATTAAAACATATGATGGATAAAGACCAAACAGGCATAGAGCTTCTAAGTAGTCTCTTCGGTATTGCGGAGGCGTGCGCCCTTTTGAGCAACCCTAGTTTTGCACAAGGAGTCACCTTCGAAGAACACGAGAGACAGCTAGGAGTATCAATGCCTCCCACCTCTGTCTACATGGCCGTTGCGGTCCCTTCCATTAGTATCCAATACATCCCTAATCAACCAAAAACTATCAAGGTGAATAAGGTCCCGTTGGGCTTTAGCTTTACCCCTTCTGTCACCTTCGGTGGTGGAGGTCTTAACAAAATAGGTGGTGGAGGCTTTGGTAGTGGCGATGGATTCGGTAGCGGAGGTGGTGCTGGCAGAGGTGGTTCCAGCGGAGGTCATGGCGGTGGTTCCGACGGTGGCCCTACTGGTGGCGGTGGCTCTAGTAGTGGCTCTGGCGGAAGTCATACCAGTGGTGGCCCTGGAGGAGGTTCCTCTGGCCCTTTATCTTCTAACGACCCTATTTTGAATACTCTACTTCAGAATATGGGTAAGATGCAGAGTCAGTTAGCGAGCCTTTCCCAAGCCTCTGCCCAACCTATTTTCCAGCCTTTCTTCTAACATAGCCTATTGTCAGTTGCCATCTTGAACACTCCCTTCCCTCAAGGAATGGAGATTCCCAAATTTGAAAAGTTTGGTGGTAAGGGGGATCCGCAGACACACGTGTCTGCCTTTAATGCCCTCTGCATCGACTTCTTCCATCATGACGCCTTTATGGCTAAACTATTTCCCCAATCTCTCAAGGCCACAGCACTCGAGTGGTACTGTTCCTTGCTTGATAATTCTATTTTCTCGTTCGATCAACTTATTAATCAATTCCTTAGACAATTCCAAGCAAACATCGGGCCGAAGATGACCTTCTCGGATCTCGTCCGATGTAAGCAAGGAGACAATGAGAAGATTACTGATTTTCTAGCCCATTATCAAGCACTTCTTTCACAAATCTCGTATCAATTGCCCGATTCTAACGTGCAGAAGGTGTTCATAGGGAACTTACAAAGGCCTTGGCAAGAGAAGTTCGCCATTATGAAATACCCTTCTTTCGCGCATTTGTGTGCAGCCTTACGAGAATACCAACAGACGGTTGCTCAATTCGGGGGATCTTCCTCGCGCTCCCATTCTGAAGGGAAATCCATCGTATCAATCTATGGAAAGGGTATAGCCATTGTGAATGTAGTAGCCCCTGTCAATGACAACGGCCTCAAATGCAACTAGAAATTCACGAAGTTGTCTGAATCTTACACTTTTGTCTTGCAAAAGCTATTTAAGGATAAGATCATAACTTTTCCGCCCCCTAAGCCTGTTAGGGAACCCTACCCTAATTGGCATGATGGGAGTGCTTACTGTCAGTACCATCACGTTAACGGACACGATACCGAATGTTGTATGCGGTTGCGTCATGAGATACAAGACCGCATCAAGGACGGTAGCATTCGTCTCGATGGGAATAAACAGAAAGCTAACAAATCAGTGGCGAAAGCTAGCAGTGAATTGCAGATATACACGGACCCGTTTCCGTCACATTCTGCCAGCATGATTATCGATCCCACTGATTTTGTTCCTCAACCTGAGGCCTATGTAAACATGGTCACGATTACTTCTACTGTTCCACCCGCACCCAGTTCGTCGGATATTACATTTACAGCACAAGATCTACCCTTAAACAACAAGCCTTCACCTCTTTAAATTCCCGCTCGCGTCAATGGTAACATTGTGATGGGAGTCTTGATAAGACCCCACAAGCCGTGTGAATATTATTACCGAAGAAACATTAGTATTGAACTCATTGCAAAAAGAAAAGTATGGAGGAACAAAATCTACCATCCGTACCCATGATGGTATGAGTCTTAAACCTTATGGCTCAATCACTTTGTCCATCTTGGTTGGACCTAGGACTGTTGACACGGTCTTCGACGTTATTCCGGAGTCGGACCTATTCAGAGTGAAGCTAGGCATTCCTTAGCTGGCTTCCATGAATGGGGTCGCATCCGTTATTCATAAGTGTCTAAAGTTTTCCCACGAGGGTGTCGTGCATGTAGTGCATGACACCAGATATCAGCCTTTGGTTCTCATAGCGGATATTCATTGGAAGACTTTTGGCCCTCCCTCGTTGGTCCGCTTCCTTTGAGAACAAACCTACTTTACAAGAATTATGTGAAGTACAAAATTGGGGGCAAACGGGAGCCAAAGTTGACCCTTCCCGCAACGGAAAAATCGGTCGCCTCCTCTTCCCGAGACGAGGAGTTCGTGCTCATGACTACTCCCTCTCCAAGAGAGAAAGAGAAGCCCACGCCGGCCCCTTCTCCTCCCCACAAAGGTAAAGATAAGGCTATACCGTCTGCTCCCCTTTCCCCAAAGAAAGAGGAGAAGCCCATAACGGCTCCCTCCTCCTTGTGAAGGTAAAGAGAAAATGACCTTTTCCCGGACTACCCCGTCCTCTCCCCTTTCCTAGGAAGAGTACTTGATGAGGAAGCCCAATGGCTACCCTCTGAGTCCGATGATTCCTCCTTGGTGTAGGCCCAAGATTAGAATCGCGGACCTTCCTAATGAATATCTAGGACCATGGTACTACTTATACAGCAGAAAGAAAGGTTCTCGCAAAGAATTCGATCTGCGGCCTCCTACTGCTCCTGCTCCTAAGGCAGTGAGCGGAAAGAGGCTAAGGCAGTGAGCGGAAAGAGGGCCGCTGCCGAGGCTATCGAGTCGACTCCTCCTATCGCTCCTCAACCTGCTCCCCCTGCTCCTGTACAGGAACCCGTTCCTCTGCCCGAAACGGCCGTAGTGGACGTTCCTATGGTCGAGTAGGAACCTCCCGTCCCTTCGCAAGCTCCGGCTTCTAACTCCAAAAGCCGTAGAAACCACCTTGCACGTGACCACAAGCATCGGCGAAAGGCTCTCCTGGCCGAGCAGGCCACCTCACAGCAGAAGGAGGAAGAAATGACTGCTCCTATTTACGGACCTCCTGCCACGTCTTCTTCCTCCCTTCCTGTTGTTTCTCTTCAACCTGATTCACTCCCGGCTTCCGTTGCGAGCACAAATGCGCCCAACCCTAAACGGGTATAGGTGTTTATCACTCCTTCAGCGGAGCCACCTTTGCTGATGTCTGTCCCGGACATTCAGCCCTTCCCTAAGCCCGTGGACATGGTTAACAGTTCAGTCGTGTCCACTGCGGTTCTATCCTCCTCTTCCTCGGCACCCCTAGCTTCGTCTGCAGGGAGTTCATCTCCTCCCACGAAGAAAGAGGCAGAGGTTGGTCCTTCTGGCAATGAAGGACGTAAGAGGAGTCCACCTTCTTCGCAAGGTGGCCCCATGATGACTTGTTCTGCCCTTGTGACAGAACGAGTCTTGGCTTCCCCTGAGTTCGTCACCGCTCCCGAGTCATTCGGCAAGTTTAACGGTGAATCTCAAGCACAACCTACATCATCTGCTGAGGATAAGCATGATGCTCCTGCGGGATGCATGTTTAATTCTGGAATGCTATAATCATCAAGTACTACATCCAATACTTCTGGCTTGGGGACATCCCAAAAGAAAATTTTCCCTTGGAGAACAAGCTCTATCCTTGAGAGGAATGTTAAGCAATTGATTTCTTCGTGCTGGGAGGTCTCATGAATTCGACATCTTCTTGGCAAAGCAAACTTAGACAAATTCTCGGGGCACAGCTGTGCATTCAATCTTTCTTGGATCCGAGCAATATCCGCGAGACTATCTTGAGGGCAAGAAATATGGAATGGATGCCCATCCATTGGGAAATACCATTTTTTTTTGAATTTTCTAACTTTTCACTTTTTTTTGGATTTTTTCATATAAGAGAGATCTAACATATCTCTGATTTGGCATTTTAAAGCTCATACTGGTTCCTTCCAGCCTCTGGAACAATTCAATCCTGGCCTTCCTTCTAGCGCCAATTCTGTTGATGTGTTTTTCGTGACCGCACCAACACAGAATAAAGTTACCAACGGCAACTCTATCCTCTCTTGAACAAAATCTCCTGCATGCTAAGATTGCCAGAAAGATCATGCATTCAAATCCAAGGTTCCTTCATGCAGTGGATAGTCTCAGTTGGCTCGATGTGATTTGCTGGTATTTCAAGGGGACTTACAAAATTGTTCAACAGCGGAGAAAGGAATTTGAATGCTCGAAAGGTTTGTCTATAAAGCTCTTGTTTCCTAAGCTAACCAGAAAGTACTGAATTTAGATGAGTGCAGGGTTAGAAGATGCTATAGACTAATCTACGCGTGAGACGTGGAGATCAATTTTCACAAGCCTCAACCAGATTCCGCTTTGCCTCACTTCGGACATCTTCCACAAAACCGGTGCAATCTTCAAGGGGAGTAACTAAAGATATTCATATTACAATTCAACAATGAAGACACCGTCACAACGACGCATACCAACATGAAGATCGTAATCGAAGTTAAGTCCACAAGTTTCCAGTTGACCACACAAGGCGCATTCACCATCAGCAAACACACTAGTGGTATGGATAGACGAAGTTTGCTCAAATTGAAGACCACATTCCACAATTAATAACTACTTGCATGAAATGAAATTTACTTTACTTTAAGATCCTACTCAAATCAGAAGGACAAAGAAACCTTGCTAGCTACTCACAACAAAAGACGAGATCATTATCAATGAAAACTATTTTTATTGAGTGTTCACAACAATTTCTTACAAAGCTTTCAAAGGAAAAACTTTCCTTCTTCAAACTACACTATCGATCTACGCTATGCTACTTCTAAGTTGTCTCTCTATCTTCCTATCTCTACTCTAATCTAATCTCTACTGAGGTACAAATGAGGGGGGGATGCCCCTTTTATAGCTGGCCAAGTCCAATGGACGGCTTAGATTACAATCAGATAGATGGCTTAGATCGAGCCACATAAGCCCTAACCCTAAAAACAGCCACCAAGAAGAATGGGGTAATAAATGAGCAATTAATGTCCACCATCTTCTTAGAAGATTCCTGTCTGTAAACGCGTTCACACTGCTCTTTCTTTGACTGCAAACTGGATGAGTCTGGTCATCATGGCTTCTATTCCTTGAATGGATATGGCGGGCACGTTCTCGATCTAACTTCAAGCTTGCAACCTCTTTCTCCTGCTCGACGATGATTTTCCTCCTTGATGTTGTTCTTCAACTTTGAAGTACTTGATGGTGACCATTAACGCTTGGGTTTCCATCCTTTCTCCATCCAGATCCTGAAGGATTCTTCAGTCGTTGACTCGATCATTTCTTCCTTGCCACCCGCCTTCCTGAGTTGAGTGCATATTGGGTCTTCAAGAAGAAATTCCAACACTTAGCCATTTCCTCCAAGTACTCGCTTCATCTCCCCAAGCCACCATGCCTTGGCCTTGGTGTTCACCTTGCAAAACAAGCAAGGAAAAGAGCATCAGAACACTTCATAATATAAATTCACCTCACTTACCTGATTTTCATGCTTTGATCTCCAAGGTCTGAGTGATCTTTGGATCCTTTTCTCTAGCAAAATTTGCCTTCTTCATAGCCTTTCAACACCTGTGCATTTAGGGGCCTATGTCTGGAGTTTGTGGCTTAGAAATTTCTCCACCCTGAGGGTGCATTTGGAAGCTTGAGTTTCACTTTATCCGCAAATTCTTCGTGCCCAAGACAAATTTCATTTCCTGCTTGTGAGCGTGTTTCACCTCATCAACATTTTTCAACATAATTTATTCTTCTGGTGATAACAAACTTAGACATTCTCATATTTTATTCCTCTGCCTTAGAAAAAATTTATTTCCCTTAGGAAATTCATCAATCAGGTGCCCATCAAAAAAAATCTTCATCTTAAAGTCTTCGGCAAGGTGTGGAAGAGTTTAAAATCAGTTCCTCGTTGAATATGTCTAGTACCGAAAAGAAAATTCCCTTTAGAAAGCATCAAATCCATGGGTCTACAAACGAAGGGGTAAATTTAATTTTTGAATTTTTAGACCTTAGAAAAATATTTTTCCATCAAATTTATTTTCATTCTTCATCTTTGGGCGTATTTTCCTTGCTCTGCCTTGACAATCTTCTTCAACCTCATGAAGTTGGCGCATTTTGACTCCTGAACTGCCAATTCATCCATGCCTTGGTGAACTTCATCACCTTCTCAAAGCCTAGGCATATTTTCTCTAGAGGTGAAATTTTAATACTTCGAAATTTTTTAAATAATATCATCACTAGCTTGGCGCATTTGAGGGGTCCAGAGGGAAAACATGAATTTTGTCTTAGAAAATTTTCCTCCATTCATCTTTCTCTAGTCATAGCGCATATAGCATATCACGCCTTAGCCACTTTTCCTACTTCATGGGCGTATTTAGCATGTGGTGAAGGATTTAACTTAACGCCTTGGTAACTCTTTTTACCCATCTTCACCTTGCACTTGGGCGCATTCAAAGGGTGGTGAAGGAAGTTTGACTCCAACGCCTTTTGACTTGCCTTGACTCCTCTTCTAGCATGGGCGCATTTTGAGGGTGGTGAAGGATTAACTCTTGCCATAGAAATTTTCTCACCCTCCTCTTCTTGGGCGCATTTAGGGGTATGAGGAGGATATTTTCATGCCTTAGAAACTTTTTTCCATCACCTAGCAACTTGAAGATGGGCGCATTTTGGGGGTCCTACAAGATTTAACTTCAATACTTAGAATTTTTCTCAACTTCCTGCCAGTCATGGGCGCATTTTAGGGGTCAAGCAAGATTTAACTTCAACACTTAGAATTTTTCTCAGCTTCCTGCCAGTCATGGGCGCATTTCAGGGGGTGAGCAAGAAGTTCTTCAGACTTAGGCATTTTTCATCCTTCTGCCAGCTCATGTCTTACTATATTTAGTAAGCCCTCTGATTTTCGTACTTTTGAAGCTTGGATTGATCTGGAATTCGCACCACAGGATCTTCATGACCTAGGTGATCTGTTCACACTATCGTCTCGAACTGACTTGCTATTTATAGCATGTTTCTGAAGGTGTTTTATTATTTATAGTAACTGCTCAGTTTCATGACTTCCCCAACTCCGTTTGACTTGAAATTTGGATGGTGTGACCCTCATTGGTAGACTTGCCCGTTCACACTGGCGCCTGCTGCTGACTTACTATTTATAGCCTATTTCAGAAGTGGCTTACTATAAAAAGTAAGCGCTCCGATTGCCTTCCGATTGCCTTCAAATTTTACCAGTGGATAGCCTGAAAGATGCTGATTGCAGTGGGATACACCGGTTTTCAAAAATTCTGGCATTTTACCCCTCATTTTGGGTCCCGAAGCTGGAAACCCTAATCTGACTTGCATGTCTATCAAAATACCTCTGTTTGACTCCATTTTTGTTGCACTTTGCTCTATTTGTGATACTGATGTGCTGGGCAGCTGCCGGAATGGACCTGCTAAAAATAGTAAGTCTCTGAAAAGTGATCATCTCGCCTTGCATGTCACATCACTACGTAGCTCTTGAAAAACCCATACAGAATGTCCAGACATGCGTAGAAAATTCTAACATGCAAACCCTAAAAATAGCCTCTGAAGACGGTTCCTGAAAAAGTCTTGATCCTAGTTTGCATGTTATATCATCGTGTAGGTCTCAGAAAACCTAGAAGGAATGTCCAGACATGCGTAGAAAATTCTAACATGCAAACCCTAAAAATAGGCACCGAAGGCTGGGTTTTGAAAGTCATCATCTCATCTTGCATGTTATACCGTTGCATAGGTCTCCGAAAACCCAGAAACATTCTCCAGACATGCATTGAAAAACTTCGCATGTACACCCTAAAATCAGCCTCTGAAGGCTGGACTGATAAAAATAGCAAATTGTCCGTTTCAGCTCAAAATTTGCAGGCAAGTAGTTTGAAGTGTCTTAATCATGATGCAGTAGTCAGAATGCAATTAACCAACTCAAATTGACCTCAAATTGACATGAAAAGCACAAACCCTAATTCTACAGACTTGGCCAAAACTTCAATTGAGATGGGCACATCTCCGGAAAGACAGACAAAAAAGAGAGAGATAGCAAGAAAAACCAAAACGAAAAGACGGGAACGAAGCAAAAATTAGGGGGTCCCCATTTTGAATGGGGTGATGTGTGAAAAGGTCACAACAAGGAGCTCGGTGGAGAGGACCTTGAGGGGCCCTCTTCCTTGGCCCTTGTTGTGGGCGGGTCGGACGCCCCTCCTCTTAACATTCCACACTGTTGTGACCTTTTCACACATCACCCCATTTAAAATGGGGACCCCCTAATTTTTGCTCCATTCTAGTCTTTTGGCTTTGGTTTTCTCTCTCTCTCTTTCTGCTGTCTGTCTTTTCGGGGTGTGCCAGCCTTTGAGCTTGAACGTGAGATTTCGACCAAGTCTGAGAATTAGGATTTTGAGTCTTCCGGCCAGTCTGAGGTCAAATGAAGTGAATAAATTGAAAATTGAGACTAACGTTGCTTTCGACATGCTTCCGGCAGGTTCTCAGCTAAGTTTCATCAAATTCTGACAACTTACTATTTTTAGTGAGTGCCTAATTTGGGGCATTCTCTCAACACTTTTAGAGTTTCGATCGCTACACTGAATCCAGAACATGTCAAGCTACTCGTCTGCTAATTCTGAGCTGAAATGAACAACTTACTATTTTTAGCAGGTTCAGCTTCCGGAGCAGATTTTAGGGTTCATCTGTGAAGTTTTCCAATGCATGTCTGGAGATTCCTTCTGGGTTTTCTAAAACCTTTGCGACGATATAACATGCAAAATAAGACGATGACTTTCAAAATTCAGCCTTCGGAGGCTATTTTTAGGGTTTGCATGTCAAAATTTTCTTTGCATGTCAGCATATTCCTTGTGGGTTTTTCGAGGGCTTCGCAGTGGTATAACATGCAAGCTAGGATTAGGACTTTTTTAGGAGCCGTCTTCGGAGGCTATTTTTAGGGTTTGCATGTCGGAGTTTTCAGCGCATGTCGAGTGATTCCTTATGGGTTTTTCAAAAGCTACGCAGTGACGTGACATGCAAGGTAGGATGATCAATTTTCAGAGACTTACTATTTTTAGCAGGTCCATTCTGGCAGCTGCCCAGCGCATCAAAATCACAAACAGGGCGAAGTGCAACAAAAATGAGGTCAAACGGAGGTCGTTTGATATACATGCAAGTCAAATTAGGGTTTCTAGCTTCGGGACCCAAAATGAGGGGTAAAATGTCAAAATTTTCGAACACCGGTGTATCCCACTGCGATCAGTATCTTTCAAGCTATCCACCAGTAAAATTTGAAGGCAATCGGAGCACTTACTATTTATAGTAAGGCATTCCAGAAACAGGCTAAAAATAGTAAATCAGCAGCAGGCGCCAGTGTGAACGAGCAGGTCTACCGATGAGGGTCACGGCATTCAAATTTCAAGTCAAACGGAGTTGGGGAAGTGTCAGAATCAGGCAGTTGCTATAAATAGTAAACCACCCTCAAAAATATGCTATAAATAGCAGGTCAGCTCAGTATGGCAGTGTGAACGGGCTAAGTAGGTCATTAGGATCCAGTGGTTAAAATTTCAAATTGATCAGAGCTTCAGAGATATGAAAATCAGAGGACTTACTATATATAGCAGGGCATGGATAAGCAGGCAAAAGCAGGTGTGAAGAAAATTCTAAGTTTGAAGTTCATCCTTGTTGTACCCAAAACCAAAATTTTTGTTTCACTAAGGCATTTTGCTTAATTGAGTCTTAATCTTGTTAAAGTGATGTCAGAAGGTCGTTTTTGGGGTTTTTAAATATGGAGTTGGTGTCAGTGTCATGTCAGTCTATTACTGAAGAAATTTAAGAAAAGTGAAAATTTGAAGGAAAATCATTAAAATTTTCTATCTCTGGAGAGGGGAGCACATTCTCAAAAGGACGCCCTATCTTTTAGGGGCTCAGATCCTGTTTTTAGGGTTTGTCACCTCCAGCAGACATTTGTCCGGCATCACGTTAGCTTCGCAATGGGTTATCAAGCTTGTCAAACGGACCTGTTTTGCTCGAGTTACGGAAGATACAAAGCAAAACGAGAGGAAAACGAGAATTGGCTAACACTGGTAAAAAGCGCAGCTTTTGAAAAAGGCGCCCATCTTTTTGAGGTGCCAAATCTAGGTTTTTGGCTAAACACCACCCAAGATGTTTATCTCACATTTGTTCGAGCTTCGCGATGCATCCGTCAGTGGGTGAATCTGAGTTGCTGAAGTGCCTGAACTGGAGGTCAAACATGGGGTCAAATCTTAGTTAAAATATCAAAAGAAAAAGCAAAAAGCACTTTTTCAGAAAGGCGCCTAAGCTTTTCAAGCCTTTAATGCTTTCTTTTTGATGATATCAGATATTCAATTTGTCCGTGTTACATTCGGCTTTCCGTTGCCTGTCTCCGTCAGATCAGAAGATGTCTCAGCAGCTTGCAGTCGGAGTTTTTATGTTATTTTGATCATTTCCAGAAATGGCCAAGTCTGGAGGAAAAAGAGCAACTTTTGAAAAAGGCGCCCTTGATTTTCACCCCTCAGATGATGTTTTCTTGGGAAATGTGCCTTTGCAGCTGTCGTGCAGAATGAAGTCAGTTCCACAGTGAACCTGTGATCCAATCCTAAAAGTTGATAAATCAGAAGTTATGAAGGATTTATTTTTCCCTTCGTTCGAGATGCAGATGTCAAAATTTGACTAAGTCTGAAAAAAAAGCGCAGCTTTTGAAAAAGGCACTTGGATTTTTGAGCCTTCAGATGTAAGTTTTATGGTTTTCAGTCTCAAGATATCTTTTGATCTGTTTTTACTCAGCTCTGCGATGCACCTGTCAGCCAGCTAATCGGTGGAGTCAGTCAGCCAGTGTCAGAGGATGAACAGAGGTCATGAAGAGGTTTTAAGTCTAAATTTTCATGAAATTTGGGTAAGTCTGGAATTCGCCTTAAGAGGTCAAAGTTGGATTTTCGAAAGAGAGTTGAATGGACGCCTTAACTTGAGTTCTAACTGCAGTTAGACTAAACGTTTTCTGGGTTGTCATCTTCAGTTCATATATTGGCATGTTGAGTGATCTTTCAGTTCGCATGTCGAGTTAACTAGTTTGCATGTCCAGTTAACAACCTTGCATGTTGAGTTAACTTGATTGCATGTTCACTTAACTGAAGATTATTCTTGAAAGTCAACTTGAGTTCACATGCATGGCGAATTTGGTTGCAATTGTGAAGTTTTTGTGACCATGGCGCTTCATTGAATGTCAACTGGAGTTCTGAAAAGGGACGGCATAATTGATGAAGCATGATTTAGTGAAGCATGGAGCATTTACCTTTGATTGTCAACTGGAGTTTTCAAAAGGGTCGCCATATTTAGAATTTTTAAGATTTAAAGCATGAGAATGAAATATGGCGAATTCTCATTGTCAACTGGAGTTCTGAAAGGGAAGCTTTAATTCTTAAGTTTGTGAATTGCATGAAGTGAAGTAATGGCGAACTCAATAAAGAATGTTAACTGAAGTTAAAATCGCATGATTGTTTTAAATTAATTTGCAACTGAAGTCTTGAAAGGGAAACCCTAAAGCATGGCGCTTTATTTAGCATATTTTAGCTTTAGTTAACTAAAATGAGGTCCAATCACAAGCCAAGCGCACTTTTCATGGATTTGATGCTTTATGCGAATTTCAAAGATGAAAGTCTATTTATTCAAGCATTGGCATCCATTATTTCTTCATCTTTAGCTTCAAAGTTTATATTCTTCTTGAGCGAACAGCAAGCTAAAGGTGCTACAGGTGTCAGAATTCAGCATTCTTCATAGCAACGAGTTCAGATTGTTCAGAGGAAGAAGATTCCAGACTTTATTTTCACTTTGCATGCAGGTTTTATCAAATTCCTAAAGAAGATTGGCGAATTTTTCAGAAGCAAACAAGCAAAACTTTCTATCTTTTATCTTATTTCTTCTATTTCTCATCTTAGGTACTTTCTTCGCATGTCAAAGAAATTCAACATATTTTCAGAATTTGATCATCTGGGTTCGCATACTTCAGTATTTGTAGCAAAACCCACGTCTTTTTTTTTTTTTGAGAAAATCGCCCCGTAGCCTTCATTCTGAAGCTCTGTGCTTTTTTCCGAGAATCTCTTTGCATGTGGGCCTGAAACACATTTTTTCGAGAATCCAGCTATCTGGGTTTGTTCAGAATTCCGTTCTGCACAAAACCCATGTTCTAGAAAAAACTTCGAAAATTTCTTTTGTCTTAGGCTATTTTAAGCCTTGTCCAGAAGTTTTCAGAAAGTTCTTCAAGTATATTCGACTTTACAGTCAAAAGTTCTCATTTTCAAAATGCAGTTCAATCTCATTGATTACAAGGCCAAATCGGCTCTTGCACATAACTTTGTCAAAACTTCAGATACAGACCTAAATCATGTTTATCCAGTGGTTAATCTGAGCAGTCTGGAGGGGGTTAGCAGCAATTCGTTGAAGAATCTTGAACGTTCCGGATTGCTAGCAGCAGCATCCATTCCTGTTACTACTTTCGATCTCGAATTCATTCTTGCTTGCATCAAGCATTATGACTCGTCTTCACGACAAATCAGATCAGTTGACGGGAGGGTTGTTTGCAGTCTCAAACCAAAGGACATAGAAAAATGTTTTGGTATTCCTCCGCGTTCAGATAACTTTACTGTGGTTCTTGAGGCCTGTGAGAAGATATGGGATGGAGATCAGCAACGTTCACAGAGAAAAGTGGCTCAGAAATGGCTGAAAGTTCAGAAGACTAACATGCCTAAGAAGGTTGGTCATGGTGAATTCAAGGACGAGGTTGCTGTTTTGATAACTTTGCTCAATCGAGTTACGGGTCAACAGGATGCTAGCACTTTCCGTTCATGGATGTTCTATCTTATTTCTAGGATTCTTGATGGCACAGAACGTTTTGACTGGGTTATGTTGATTAGTGATTGCTTACATCAGCAGATTACTAATTTTCTCAAGTTTCATGAGTTTCATATGATATCATACTTAGTCTACTTGGTTGCATTCCAAGGTAGCTACAGGCTTCTAAAAACTAATGGCACTCTCAGTGTTCAGCGTGTTCAGGAGTATTATCTTCAATTAGAATTCTCTACATCTGAACAAGACTTCCGAGCAGTGACTGATCACTTTTCTATGAAGGCAGTTCGAGATCTTGACAACGAGATGCACATTCGTATTTCTACCGAGGCGAAATCAGCAATGGAGACTTGGGCGGATTGGTTTATTCAATTCCCTACTTTCACATACATCCGAGTTTATGGATATGTTGGAGAACCCCTGATGTTGCCGAGGTATCCTTCAGACAAAATTATCTTCATGGAGTTTCTTAGGCAGATGCAACATGTTCATTTCTTTCTTCGTAGTCGTCATAAGACTGCGGCTAATTTTCCATTTACATTGGGAATTTTCACATGCAATGCGGTGACAGATGCCAGGCTTATGTCTACCAAGATAGAAAGGTTCAAGTTCAAAACTCATACTGAGAGGCATTCTTATGATCCTTTGGGTCATTATGCAGACAGGTTAGAGCGAGGGATTGCACATAAGTCAGCACTTGAAGATTTTTGGGCTAATTGTGAAGATGAATTCGAGGTTCGTCGTCGTCACTATTGTAGACTCACTATCGGTCAGCTCTCTGATTACTTATCAGAAGATGTTGATGGTCTATCGGATGATGATGGAGAAGTTCTTCTCAATTCATATGTCAGAGATCAGATTGCTCGACAGCCACTTCGTTCACCAGATTGGTACGCCAAGGAGAATACTTCTATTGAGGAGATTTCTAAATCAGTTATCAAAACCAGCAAATTGTTCTTGGAGAGTAAGCGGAAACGAAAGTCAGTTCCTGTAGCAGAGCCACCAAAGGATTTTTCTTCATTGCCTTCTACTTCTAGGTCAAGACCTCGAGTCAAGGCTATTGTGATACCTCCTGAAGGGGTTAGACTCAGTGGAAACACAGGAAAGAGAGCTACTGGTAAGAGGAAGCAGAAACAAGTTGAGAATGTTCCTGAGATTCCAGTAGAGACAGTTATTCAGGCTGAGCCTCACGTTTCACCTCCTAGTTCACCTCACGTGCAACCTATTGACATAGATTCGGAGCCTGAGATACCAATTCGAGTTGGGTCAGAGACCACTGAACCGCCATAGGTGGATACATCTGGGACAGTTTCTCCTCGGATTGATGATATTGTTCAGTCTTGTTGGCTCGAGAGATCTTTGGGAAGGCAGAGGCGAGAACCTTTGTATAACCTTGATTTATCTGAGTTCGGAGAGCCTTATCAGAGAAGGTCGAACAAGAAGATTAAGAAACAGGTGCATATTGAAAAGACTCCAGAATCAGAGATTGTTATCGAAGTTGCTGTTCCTCCAGAGGGTAAGAGCCTAGATGAGGTCGAAGTTGGTGACTTTACATTTACTAAGGCAAATCTTGGCAGGACCACTCGAGAGACAGACGTGACTCTTCTTAAGATTGTTACCAATAATCTTGAAGAACGCATCACGAAGGATGGAGAGTACAAGGCACTGCTTAAGGCTGAAAATGGTCAACTTCGTCAATATATTTCTGATCTTGTTCATGGAAATTCAAATAGAGCACTTGTTCTTCCTCAGCATACACCTGCAGAATAACGAAAACTGGATCAGTTAGTCAGTCATGGCAGACTTTTGGATAATTGGATTGAAAGTTTAGTTGCTACAAGTCAACGTCTTCTTGCAGATTTGTATCAGTTGAGGAGTGATGCACATAGACTCCGTCAGGGTATTCAGTTGCTTGAGGTTTCGGTTGCAGAGAGTTCAGCCAAGGATCGTGTTCTTGTATCTCAGTTGTCTGTTGCATACGATGCCTTGGAGATTGTTGGTTGGAAATTTTGTATACCTGTGAAAGCGTACAAAATTGTGATTTCAACCACAGCACGTGAGTTTGAACTCTCCTAATTAAGGGAAGGCTCCCCCTTTTCTGTCTATTTTAACAATTCAGAAATACACTCTAATTATAAATCTATTCTAAATCTGGGTGAAACTCTGTCTTTTTCTCTTTTTCCAGAAAAGACACTTATTCTTTTCTCTTGTTTCAGAAAAGAATCACAGCTGAAAATATAAATGATTTATGAAGTAAACAAATAAAGAAGCAAAGTTTCCATAAAGGCACAAAGTCCTCCGTTGCTCCTCCGGGACGGGAAAACAAATTGAAAGCACAAAGTCTTTGACAATTTACTCTCCTATCAACCAAGTATAGTATGTAGCAGCTCAAAATAGAAAATAAAAGCAACACAAAGTCTGCAAGTTACCCCCTTTGTTTGAGCATTCTATAATAGCTTCAAACGTGACAAACAGCTCAAAGTCTGTAGTATCAAATCTGAAAACCAATCTAAAACTTTAAACACAATAAGCAGCTCAAAGTCTGCAGAATTGAGCTTGAATCTCCCTTGTATAACACCACAAAACTCACAATCAATTCCAAATAATGTCGTCACATCACAATTTGTACCAACACAAAGTTTGGAAGCAATTTGTTTTCTTTATTGATTGCAATCTGATTTACATCTAAACTCAAAGTCTTAGAATGCATACACAAATTGGCAGAATTTTGTTGCATTGCCAAAAGATATCTCTTATTACAAAGGACCCCCTCAAGTATTTATAGGAGAGAGGTCTGGAGAAAAAGGTGGGAGGATCTCAACAAACTTAGTTATCTCTCAACCGATAACTAATTGCAATTGACTTATTCAAAATTACAATCCAAATTGTGATTTGTCTTGTAAGATTTTACATGTAATTACATTTTCGAAAATTGCAAGGAGAGAACACTTGCAATTGCAATTTTTGCTTTCACATGTAACTTGTCGAAAGTGAAAATACATAAAACAACTTAATATTTTAACTTGTCTCGTTCCTAGCTCTGAAAGATAAGAACTTGCTGATGATCATCTGCAACTCATTTGCATCGGGGGTCAGTGTGTTCTTGGTTACTGCAATAGTCTTCAAGATTACATCACGATCTCCGACTGTGACTTCTCTGTGTTCTTTGAAAGCAGTTTGCATCTTATCGAAGATTGTTCAATGATTGACGAACTTGTATATTGAATCCATGAAGAACCGATCTGAATCGAACTCCTGGTGAAGATTTGCGGTAATCTGAGAAATAACATCATCGGTTGCAAGCAATTCTCTTTCACTGTGCAAGGGATTTTTTCAAAGTTTGAAAGAATATCTTGTTCAGCTTCAACATTCATCTCAAGGGCAGCTTGGATTTAAAGTCAAGTCCAAAAGTTCAACTTTTGAGCCTTTTTAAGCATTTCGGGTTTTTCACTGACTTTAACAATTTCGGAACTTTTTGACACTTTAGCAATTTCTGCTTTTTTGCAATTTCGGGATTTTATGAGCTTTGACAATTTTCACAAAGGCAATCGGGATTTTTATGAAATTTAACAATTTTTGAACTTTGCAAATTTTAAAAATTGTTATTTCAAATATAAATCCCGAAATTGTATTTTTAGGCTAAAAACCCGAAATAAGAGACAAAGTGAAATTTTCTTATTTTGTGAAAGATAGTGATGGATATACGAAGTGGCGAAATGAATGAAATGAAGGAAATGAGCATAAGTGACATTCTATTGCTGGAAATGAACAGTGAACAACGTATTTTTATCATAAGGCAGATTTAAATGGAAGTATGCATCATGTATGGTAGTGTGGAAGTATATGAAATGGAAGGCAAAATTTTAATGAAATGGAGAAGACATGTAAATGTAAATGAGAAAAATGTATTTCTACATGAAGGCGAATGGAGGAAATATGGAGAAAACATGCTGGGCGAATGAAATGGTAAAATAAATGGCAGTGAGAGTGAAAGGAATGTGCATAATAAAAACGCGTTTTTATGAAGGCGGATTTTCAGACAAAGAAAAACGCATTTTAGAAAGAAAAACAATGAGAATTGAAAGGCGTTTTTGTAAAACTATAATAGATGCTTCTAAATACACATAAACGCCATTGATAAAAGCGAAAAACAGAAGGAAAAAACGCGTAAAAATAAAAAACGCGTTTAGAAACAGTGATAAAAAGTAAAAACGTGATATGTAAAAGACAAAAACGCATATATATGACAGTAGAACATTGAAAAGGAAGATAGAAAATGCGAATCATAGCTGGAGACAAGTTGAATACGCGAAAATGCAGAGACAAAAACCCTAGACGCGTCCAAAAAGACAGAAAATGGCTATTTACTGGTTAAAATCCGATTTTGAAGCATCAAGGTCGACCAAATTTCCATGAAATGAGGAAATAAATGCCAAGAACAATTCAACCAGCTTGAATCTTAGAAAAATCGGGCTTTTCAGAAGATTTGACAATGAAAAATAACATCAAAATGATGAATCGGGTTTTTTATGAGGTCTTTTCATGCTCATTTTTGCAAAATCGGGTTTTTTATACACTTTAGCAATTTCATTTTTGACCAATTCGCACTTTTCTAATAAAAAGACAACTTTCATTGTAACAAAATTGAAAAATTCGGACTTTTTATGTCATTTAAGCAAAATCGGGTTTTTTATGAACTTTAACAATTTTGTTTTTTGACAAAATAAAATGACTTTAACAAAAATCGGGTTTTTTAGATAACTTAAGCAATTTCGGGTTTTTCAGACACTTTGGCAATTTTGCTTTTGAGTCTAAATTTCCCTATTTGCTGAGTTGCTCAGAAAACCCGAAATTGGCCAAAAAGACATTAAAAACAAGTCAGAAATCGACGAAAACGGAAACGTAAAGGGGAAAAAGAGTAGCCCAAAGGTTAATCAACTTGAAACAGAGATTTTCCAGCCTTTGCACCTCGTAAAACGTGCCTTAGAAGAGAAAATATTCAATTTAAATTAAAAATTTTCATTAGTTGTCTTGATTTTTAACAAGTCAAAAATCTGGGACAACAGAGATTGATGAAGATCAAGAGAAAGTTTTTACTTGGAGAGAGCAGCACCTTCTCAAAATGGAAATATGTGAGAAGATCTCTACCAAGTTGTTTTCACTGAAAGATGATGTAGTTGGAGTACTTGCACTTGTCAGTGGTTTTGTTGTTCAGATTCCGTGCCACTATCTTCTTGAAGACGGCATGTACATTGAATTGGATAAAGTGCAAGCTGAGTTCGAGAGATTGATTCGAGATAGCCTTGAAGGAGAACCTATGGTGGCTAAGCTGGAAAATGTTTCAATTATTGCAGCCAGTTTCAGAAAGGCGACTCAAGATGTTAAAGATGGCATGCATACAGTAAAAGAAGGCGACAAAGAATTGAAGAGACAGATTATCGCTTTAGACAGTATCAAAGTGCCAGATGACAGAGAAATTGATGAGTTCTTGGTCGAAGTGTTAGACCGAGATGACATGGAGTGATCTACCAGTTGGAACCTGCAGTTGGTTTCGAGGGTTGAGTCATGAGCAGCAGTTAACTTGACTTTCAGTCTTGAGTTTACTGGCTGACTTCACACATGCTTATCTCATCCTTGGAATTATCATCATAGGAGTTAGGGTTAGGGTTTCCAGTTAACTGAAGGTAGTGGCCAGTTAACTTTGCTTTAAATAAGGACGCATGCTTGCACATTGTCCATTTAGGTTAAATGTATCGGTTAACTGATGGTAGTTTTCCAATTAACTGTATAGTTTACTTCATTAGGGTTTAGTAATAAATCTTGCATGCATTGCAAGACTGTAGTTGACTCAAGGTGATTTTAGGGTTCCCTACACCTTGATGTATATAAATAAGAGCTTTTGCTCATTTGTAATTAACTTTTGCTTGGGAGAGAAATATATGCTGCGCCTACCTTGCCCTCAATATTGCTCTTTTGGTATTTGTTCATGCGTCTTTACTATTATGATCAATTGTTATGCCACATAGGGTTTCATGTGATTGTAATGGTGAATTCTTTCCATAGTTTAGATAAATCTGTTTTGTGCTTAATAAACTTGTTCAGATTGAGATGATAGTTGTGCCACCTTGCCTTCAAGTAGAGAATCTGAGCTTGGTTATCGTATGTTGTTGTGAACAATAGACTTGTTCGGATTGAGCTGATAGATGTGCCACCTTGCCTTCAAGTAGAGAATCCGTATTCAGTTTATCGTGTGATGTTGTTGCCAATAAACTTGTCTAGATTGAGCTAATAGATGCGCCACCTTGCCTTCAAGTTGAGAATCTATACTCGTTTATCGTTTGATAGTCAAACCTTGCTCCGTTTCCTCATGCTCTGTTTTCTTGAGGAGACTGGATAGAATTTAAGTAATTAAGTTTAGTTATAGTTAGTAGATTTGCAAAACCAGAAAATACTCAGCTGCAACATATATAGTTTTCAAGAAAGCCTTGTACCTCTACAGCTGAAACAAAAAGACAGGATATAGTTTAGTTTATTTCCATTTGCAAGTACTTTTGTAAAGCACAACGAGGGAGCTTCCCCTCCTAATTTGAAGAGCACTCATTACGTAGTGTGCATAGGCTGTTCGTATCAACTCTTACTCCAGAGGTGCTAGTTGTTACGCCAACAATCCTTCACCACCCTCAAAATGCGCCCTCATCCTCAGCTGGCTGGCAGATGAAAAAAAATTCTAAGGCATGGAGTTTATCCACCTCCACATGTGAAATGCGCCCTCTTCAAAGTCAAGGTGTTAGAAAATTTTAAGTAAAGGCATTCGTCCTCCAGCACATGCTAAATGCGCCCACCTCAAGGAGAAAGTTTAAAAGTTTCTAAGTATGGACTTAAGTCCTCCACTATCAAAATGCGCCCATGCTTGATAAAGTCAAAGAGGTCAAGGCGTTTATCCTCCTCCATGTGTGAAATGCGCCCATCTCAGGTGCAAGGTAAAGATGAAAGTAAAGGTGATTATAAAATTACTAAGGCATGCAAATTTGAAACTCAACCTATCAAATGCGCCTTAGACTGGACAAGAAGTTGCTAAGGCGTTGAAATTTGAAGTAGATGCCTTCAAATGCACCTTGCTTTGCATGGAGAGTTCAAGAAATATTCAAGGCGTGGAAATTTGAAGCCCCCCCCTTTGAATGCGCCTTTGACTAGAGAAAAACTTGGAATATTCGAAAGCATGCATGAAGTGGGCCCCATCCCATACGCCTTGACTTGTGAAGGAAGTGTTCTACATTTGAAGTTTGACCCCATGCATGCGCCTTAGCTATTTAAGGTGGCCTTGAGGAATCTTTAAGTCATTCAAAATTTGAAGTGGGTCCCTTTGATGTACGCCTTGACTTATGGAGAGCTAGAGAAAAGTTAAGTATAGAAAACTTGAAGCTCTACCCCTCATGTGCACCTACCTCAAGGAGTTGATAAGAAACTTTCTAAGTGTCACAAAATGGATGTAGAGGGGGTGAAATGCGCCCACCTTGTAGAGGGAACTCAAGAAATTTCTAAGGCATTAAAAAAAATCAAAGCTTCAGCACTCATATGCGCCCAAGTAAGAAAAGAGTAATATGTGGGCTAGGAAATTTTCTAAAGTAAGGAATTGGAAGTGCAGAGGGCTAAATGCGCCTAACTAGAGCAAGTGATTAGAAGATATTCAAGTATGACAAAATGAAAGTCTAAAGGGTGAAATATGCTTGGAGTTGGTGAAAATTTGTTTAAATGTTGAAAATGAAACCCCAGACCCTCACATGCGCCTGAAGAAAATAAAGAAGAAATTAAGGCTAGAAAATTTTCTAAGGCACAAAATGGTAGTTGATACATGAAAATGCGCCCAGTTTGAAAGTGACTTGAAAATTTTCAAAGTTGAGCAAGAAAATACGCCCAGAGATGAAGAATTGGAATAAATTTGGTGAAAATTATTTTTCTAAGGTTTTAAAAAATTCAAAAAATTAAATGAACCCTTCGTTTGTAGACCCATGCATTCATCACATTTTGAAGGGAATTTTCTTCTGGGTATTGAAGATCTTCGACAAGGAATGGATTTTAAAGTCTTTTGCACTTCGCCAAGGCTTTCAAGATGGAGATTTTGATCGGCACTTGAAATAATGAATTTTCCTAGGGAAAATTTAAAAAATTTCTAAGGCAAGGAACAAAATGAGTTAAAAATGCCTTGGCGGATGAATTTGAAGTTGGGCGCCTAGATAATTTTTGATCAAATTCCTGATGAGAACATTTTGCTTGAGCCAGAGTTGGATGAAATGTCAGAGTGAACGCCTCAGCTGGAAAAGTGAAGAAGATGCAATTGAAGCTGGCACTTTCAAAAGATGATTTTAAAAGTGCATCTCTTAAATACGCCCTTGGGGAAGTTGAAAATTTGTCTAAGGCATTGAAATATGATGTACAGGTGTTAAATGCCCCAGCCTACAGATCATGAAGAAAGCAAAGTTGGCTGGAGAAAAACGATGAACCCTGTCAAGAGTTAAAGCATGAAAATCAGGTAAGTAAGGTGAGTTTATATTATGAAGTGTTTTGATGCTCTTCTCCTTGCTTGTTTTGCAGGAGGAACGTTGAGACCAAGCGGTGATGACTTGAAGTGATGAAGCAAATAGTCCAAGATGATAGAATCATAAAGCAAGTACTGGGAAGAAATGGCTAAGTATTGGAATTTCTCCTCAAAGACCCAATATGCACCAAACGCAGTCAGGCGAATGGCAAGCGTGAATCCAAGACAAGAGAATCTTCAAAGTTCGGAATGAAGGAAAAGATGAAGGCTCAGGCGTTGTCAAAGAGGTTAAAAAGTTACAGCCTTGAAGTTTCAGATCGAGAGCGTGCCTGCCATACTAGTTCAAGAAGTTAAAATAGTGTGAACGCGTTTCAAAACAAGAATCTTCTAGAAGATGGTGGCCATTAATTGCTCATTTATTACCCCTCTTCTTTGTGGTGGTTTTTAGGGTGAATCCTGTTTAGGGCTGAGGTGGCTCGATCTAAGCCATCCAGCCGATTGTAATCTGAGTCATCCATTGGACTTGGCCAGCTATATAAAGGGGCATCCCCCCTCATTTGTACCTTAGCAGAGTAGACATTAGATCAGACTAGAGAGTAGACATTTTTCTATAGCTTAGAAAGACAGTTAGAGTTAGAATAGTTTCATTGCATTGTTTGAAGAAGGAAAATTCTTCCTTTGAGAATTTTGTAAGGAATTGTTACGAAGACTATCATAATAAAAGAGTTTCATTGATTGGTGAATTTGTCTTTGTTATGAGCAGTTAGTGAGGTTTCTTCACCCTTCGACTTCAAGTAGGATATAAGTTAGAGTTATTCTCATTTTCATGCAAGTAGTTAATTATGGGTGGTTGTGTTTGATTTAAGTGAGCTTCATTAATCCATACCACTAACAAACTTACTGATGGTAAGTTTGTCCTGCGTGGTCAACTGGAATACCTTTTAGACTTAACTTCAGTCAAGATTCATGTGTATGTATGCATTGTTTTGATGGTATTTGCATTGTTGAGTCGTGATTTGAACATCTTTTCGCTCCCTTGAAGATTGCACCAACCTTGTCGAAGTTGTCCAACGGGAGGCAAGACAACGTTCGGTTGAAGTTTATTGAAGTCAAGCTCAATACCTCTTGCATTTAGTCTAGGATATAAATTTTCTAATCTCTGCAGCCATTCAATTCAGCATATTTCTAGTTAGTTTTAGGAAAATTCATACCTCAATGCCAAATCATTCGCACAAAATCCCCTTCAAATCACCAATCTGTTGTCAGCTGCAAGCCTTTTGAACAATTGTGTAAGTCCCCTCGTAAAAACAGCATATCACAACGAACCTACTGAGGTTATTCCAAAGCATTTTAGAACCTTGGAGTTGAACGTGCGATCTTTCTTGCAATCTTAGCACACGAAATTCTTTCATCAAGAGAGAATGGAGTAGCCTTCGGATTACTTTGTTCTACTGATTGGTGTGGTCATAAAAATCACATCAACAGGAATTGGCACTAGGAGGGCCACTAACAGCTACAACATACAGTTGTGTTGAAGTAGAAAGGGTTTGAAGTACAAAAAGTTCCATTGGAGAAAATTATCATGAGTCAAGATGGTGTTCTCTCAGGATTGAACAATCTCGTGCGCCACCAATAGAAGAAGCAGCTACATCCTGGATCATATCAGTTCGTTTTTGCCAGACAAGCTTAAGAGAATCTTGAGGTCTACGCCCAATTCATCTAAAGATTTTGTGGAGTTAGAGCTACCTACAAGATCAAGGAAGAAGAAAGAAAGCCGATCAAGCAAAGAAGTTCGGTCAAGCGAAGAAGTTTTATCAAACGAAGAAGTTCAGTCAAGTGAAGAAAGTGGAAAAGAAATTTCAAGCTTATTCAGAACTCCACCTAGTGCTTCAAGGTTTGCTCAACCAAGATCAGTCCAAGTTACTACACCGGTGTTTATTCAGCGGTGACAACCAGTTCAAGCAATGGCTCAACCAGGAGGTCAACCGGCTCCAAATGGTGCTACATGGTTGGTTACCAACCCGTCTCCACTAGAGTTTCTTGATTACCATGACATGCCAAAGAATCCTGAAAATTTTTGTAGCAAGTTCATTGTCAATGATGTTAACCGCACAGCCGAGGACCATATCAAGATGTTTGAAAATCACCTACGCAATAGGCAGATTGGGTATGCAGACATGGCTTGCCGCCTATTTCCACATTCTTTGGGAGAAGAAGCACATTTTTGGTTCATACATTTGCCAATTGGGTCTATAAGAACATGGGAGCAAATGAAGGAAGCCTTCATCGGAAAGTTTGGTATACCAGTCACCCCTGTAGAGCTTTATCGTCAATTTGCAGAAGTGAGAAGACAGGACCAAGAGCCCATCCATGCATTCAACAATAGGTTCCAAAAGGCTCTCACAAGGTTACGCGCTCCTTATGTTGTTGTTGATGCTCGAGAAAGCTACTATTCAGCACTTGATCCTTCGACTGCAATGTTTGTGAAATCTCACCGCACTCCGGCGAACATGAATCAAGCTTACGCTAAAGCTATTGAAGTGAGTCAAGGTTTAGGACAGAATATAACTGGACCCTCACTATATGTTGGCCTAGTCACAGTAAACAATCAAGTGCCAACGCTTGGCTCAACATGGAATCAACAAGTTCCGGCGCTAAATGCAATTCCACAGCCAGCTTATCAAGTGCAAGCACCATCAAGTCAGTTAGTTCTCCATCCTGGGATTCCTTTGTCCCAGACGCAAGTTACACAGCCTGTTTATCTCCAAAACACAATGCCGCCAGTGAAAACTCAAGAGGAGAAAGATGAAATAAAAGATTTAATAGAACAAGTGAAGAGGCTATCAACTGAGGTGACTTACCTCAAAAATCAAAATAATCAAACACAAACTATGCAACGAAATTATCAAGCACACCAAGGTGCTAACCGAGGATATCAAAATAATCCTCCAAGTCATCAGGATACCCATCAAGGATACAGTCATGAAAACAGTCA
The DNA here is from genome assembly GCA_007258455.2 of Sequoia sempervirens. Lineage (NCBI taxonomy): Eukaryota > Viridiplantae > Streptophyta > Pinopsida > Cupressales > Cupressaceae > Sequoia > Sequoia sempervirens. Next base: position 4,249,056 of record VDFB02193867.1, on the reverse strand, counting down.
TGGGTATAGAAATAACAATCAAGGATTTCAGAAGAGGTCCTGGAATACAGGGCCCAACAATGGAGGTGTCCCGTCACCTTTGGACAATCCGCCACCTCTTGAAAGTTGTCCTACAGATAGAGTTTATATGGCTGAAACTGCCTCGTCAGGATGGTGTAGATTACATAACACGAGCCATCACTCCGAGCTTCAGTGTCACGAATTCCAAGTTGTGGTTGGTATTCTCAAGAGTGAAGCAAGGAATACAGAGGCCACATAAATCCCTCCAATTACAGGATATGAATTAGTCCCAGTGCCCAGATATGATCAGGCATTGATAATAGAAGATTGCAATTTCCTGCCTGAGTTTCAGAGTTACACGCCCCCACCAGTTAATCACCAATTTCCATCAGCTTCAGCAAACGATCCCATGGGGATGCCAGAGTTTCAAATACCGTCAGAAGTTCACGCCATGTATGCATCACCAGAAGAGCCTCTTCATAGAGATAGTTATGTTTTTCCACCTCCCAACAACAACGTCTTGGTAGAAGAAGGGACGTACAAGCTTTTCAGACTACTAGAGATGAAGCTCTTAAAGTATATCAGAGGAATTATCACCAACAACGTGAACCTCTAACATCATCGATACCTCCAAATAATTTTACAACTCCGCCGCATCCCAACGCAAGCAACAACCCAAGTTTACCGAGAGATTCTCCAGAGTATAGGCGGTAGAATGCAACGCAAGGTGGAAGTGGACAACAAGCTATTCAACAGCCCGTTCATCAAGTTGGGCAAGGACAAAAGGAGAGTATTCCTAGAGAATACGTGAAAAAACTTAGCTCTTATGTACTAGAAGAGTTCAAAAGGATGAAAGTTAGTCTTCCCCTACATGAGCTAATGAAGATTTCAGAAGTAAGGGAGACCATTCTAGGAAGTTTGAATGAAATGCCTGTTGTGAGAAGTACTTCCCAAGAAGCAACCAGTGCACCAAGAAATCCTCCTGTTGTCACACAGTCTCATCCCGCACAAAATATGAATGTGGTAGAAGAGGTGCCTCACGTGCCATTTGATGCTTGGGAGGCTCCGCAACAACCTCAAAACTTCGTAGGTATGGTACAAGGTTCTTCAAACACTTCTGAAAAGCCAGAGACAGAAATTAAGGAGAGAGCTCAGCCAAATATTCTCACAGGACAAAAGAAGAATCCAAAAGATGTCCAAGATAATCAGAATAGAAAAGATGAAAGGAGGAATGCTTTAGCAGATGAAAGGAAAAAGCCAGTAGTATTTTATCAGGGGCAGGATGAGCCAGCCCCATTTCTTGTTTCAATCAGAATTTTTGGGAAGTTATTGCATAATTGTTTGATTGATTCTGGTGCATCAAGTAATGTCATGCCTTTGAAGGTATGTCAGGCATTGGGTTTAATTCTACTTCAAACCAACAAGAAGGTGACTCAGCTGGATAAGACTGAAGTTCCAGTTGTAGGAGAATTAAGTAATATCCATATGCAACTGGCGGCGGATCCCAGAATTCAGAGTCGCATTGACATATCAGTTGTGGATATACCTGATGGTTATGGCATGCTGTTGAGCAGAGACTGGTCAAGGAAATTGAATGGATACATTGCGACTGACTTCTCCCACATGTCGTTCCAAATCAGATAAAAATTGAAAGTACGCCGCGACTTAGATTAATGATCACAGAGTGTGGTGAAAACAGTGAGATTTTGTTCGTGGAAACTGATTTGGGTTCATATAAGCCCGTTAAGAAAGAAGTCCTCATGTTGCAGAGCTCGAAGGAAGAAATTTTTTTAGAAGATACGCCTGCCTCCATCGAAGTGTTGATTGAAAATGATTCAAGTGGGAATAAGACTGAAGGGATGTTCAGAGTTTCTATGTTAAAAGGTGCAAAGCAAGAAACAAAAGATGCCTGTTGTGACCTTTTCACACATCGCCCCATTGCAAATGGGGACCCTTTGTTTTTTTTTTTTTTGCTTTTTGGTTTTGCCTTGGCATCACAATTGCTTATCACCAGTCTTTTTTGTAATGAGGAGTTTGAGTTTTGAATGGTCACCCGAGTCAGTTGGAGAAATTTAGCCTGGATCACCATATAAACGTCACCATCGCGCTTAGAGGGCCTGAGGGACGAAGATCGGCTGTCGTTTCAGTCAATTCTGACACCTCCAAGTTTTTAGGGTTTCTCACCCCGGGCCCCCTATTTTTTAGGACCTACTTTTTTGGCACTTTTGGGCAATTCTGGGATCCCTATTTTTTAGGGTCTATTTTTGGAAAGTTGCTATTTTTGGAAAATTTCTATTTTTAGAAAGTTTCTATTTTTAGAAGGGCCACGAGTTTCGAAAACGCACTCAGAAGTTCGAAACGAGCAACGAAACTCTCAGAAAATCGATTCAAAGTTTTTTTGAAATTTTGGTCAAAAATCTGGAAAATCACAAAAAGGTTCAAAAATCTGGAAAATCTGTTCAAAAATGGTGAAAAATCTGGAAAATCACAGGGAAATCTGGTGAAGAGCATCGAAAATGGTGAATGAGATGATAAATTCATCAATAAATTGGTAAAATTCATGAAGTTCATCAAGAAAATCTGGAAATTTGTGAAGAAATCTGAACAGTTCATGGAAAATCTGAGCACAATCATGGAGAAAATGAGATATACACCTTCAGCCTTAGTCAAATCTGAGTAATGGCCAGGCAAACTATGGATTCCGCCTTCAGCCAAGCAATCAATGGCATAAAATTTCAGTCAATGGCATAAAATTTTGATCAATGGCATGAAAATCTGAGCAATGGCAATAAGATCTGTCAAGTCCGCCCTTGTCATGGCCAAGCATAAGCTGAAGTCCGCCCAAGGTTTAATGTCAAGTGGCCAAACAAAGCTCAAACTCCGCCCAGCAACATGAAGGCAATGGTCAACCACTAGCTGAAGTCCACCATCCAATGGCAAGGAAAATAAGGAAGTCCGCCCTCCAACCAAGACTTATGGCAAGAAAGAAGCTAAAGTCCGCCCAAGTCAAAAGGAAAGTGGCAATAGAAACTAGCAAGTCCGCCCCAAGTGTGGCAAGGTAAAATTTGGCAAATGGCAAGGGACTTAAGCAAGTCCGCCCAACAAATAAGACAATGGCTTAAGAAATAAGGAAGTCCGCCTTAGTCAAATAACAGATGGCAATAAAACATGCCAAGTCCACCCTTAAGAAATATCAAGAGTTTGGCATCAAAATGGAGGAAGTCCGCTTTGGACAAGATGTAGATGGCAAGTAAAAAGAGAAAGTTCGCCTTGTCCAAAGCATTAAATGGCATCCAAACAGCTAAAGTCCGTCTTGGGAGAATGCAAAAGTGGCTGGGAGAAATATGAAGTCCGCCATGCTTAGAAGTGAGGAAAAAATTAAAAATTTTGCCTAAGTCTAAACCTTGGACAAATAAAAAAAATTCACCATGCTTGAAAAGAAAGAAAATTTGCCTTAGTCAAAATCCAAAATGCCTAAGAAGATGAAATTTTGAAAAGGCAAATGGCTAAAGAAAATCGGACATGGCAAAATAATTTTGGACAAGAGGCAATTTGTGGCCAAGAAATGTTGGACGTGTCTAGAATAAAATTGGACATGGCAAGAAAATTGTCGAAAATCAAGAGAAGTTCATGGCCAAATAAAATCGGACGGCAAGAAAATATGGCCAACGAAGGAAGGTAGTGGCAAAATAATTTTGGACGAAGGAAGGTAATGGCCAAATAATTTTGGACGATTGAGAATCATAGCAAGATAAAAAGGATGGAAAATGGAAAAAAATGAAATTTGAAAACTTATTTAAAGATAAGGAAAATGAATGTCCGACTGAGATGAAAGGAAAATGGAAAAGTTTGGCATCATGAAGACAACGGCAAGCACACATCAAGTACATCCAACTTACGCAAGCCAAATTCAAAATTGAAGACAAATCGACCAGCGAAGTTTATTTGAGCACAAAAAATGGCCAAAATATTGAAGGTATTTCAAAGTAGCCAAAATTTGGCTAAGTATGGGAAATTCTCTACAGAAAAAGTTCCAATTTTCCTTCATTGCGGCGAAAACACAAGGGAGTTCTTCTCCAAATTCAAGGTGCTTGAAGAAATTCCAAAGCAATCCGGGAAGAAAGATTTAAGGGCTTCAAGTCCAAACAGGTGCTCCGAGGCGAGGTGAGAAGAAGAAGCCAAAGTCATTCAAGATCGAAGCACAAAGGATAAAGTCATCGGCAAGAAAAATATTCTAAGGAACAAAACCAAAGTGATCAAAGAAGACATCCAGCACGCTGAGGTGGCGCCTCGTCATCCTCCAACCAATCAAATTATTCCAAATCAACATGCAACAACTTTCTATTTTATCTGTTGGTTCGTATTTAGCAAAAAGGACAAGTGTCCTCGAATGAAATTTTCTCATTGGTCGAAGGGTAGCAAACCCTAATTAGGGTTTTATTTGTAATCTTGGCCATTGATTCCTAAATCAATCTTGGCCATGAATTGTAATTGGGGAGCCTATAAATTGAGCTCACCCCCTCATTTGTAAAGCATGGGAGCATGTTGCAAAACATGTCGAGATAAGTAATTGTTGTATGACTGCCAAAGTAATAAGTAATGCATGCATTGTTTTGATGGTGATTGCTTCTCTTATTTTGGAGTTGGCATGGTTCTTATCCCTCATCATAGTTTAGATTTCTTTTCATGTATGTTAGATGAATGCAAGATTTGATAAGTATTGATTTATGGTGAAACTTTTGCTCATACTTTCTTTGAACGGATGATTTTCGTTCAATGCGTAAAGTTAGACTGAGCCTACTTTGTGGATTCTTAACTTCTGTTTGGATAGTTATTGTTCGATCTGATGGTAATTATTCCTTACGTGAAAATCATAAGCACATTCCCTTGAAGATTGCACCCTCTTTGTGTAGTTGTCGTTGAGCGTGGCGAAGCAAAGCGTGGTTATTGGTTCCACCAAGTCAATACCGTCTCTTGAATTCTTAGGAGTAGATTAGAACTTCTAAACCTTTACCTCCTTTTTTAGTTTCTTTGATCCATGATCCAAGCAATAGAGCTTCATTGTCCAAACCTTCATTGTGAATTGAACGAGCCTAGCATAAGTCCCCTTGTCATAACCAGCAAATCACATCCATACCACAGAGCCTATCCGCATTCATCTTAAACATTGGAATTACCGTATGATCTTACTTGCAATCTTAGCATACGAGGTAGTTTTTCAAGAGGGGATAGAGCGTCTTTGGACTCTTTATTCTAGAATGTTTGTTGTGTCATAAAACACGCATCAACAATGCCATATTGAGGAGTTAGAAGATTTTTGGAAATTTGAAAAGTCATTGGTGACTCTTGGCGTACCTTCTTGGGAAATTGAAGAGTTTTCTAATCTTCTATAAAATGAATGCTTTGCTCCAGCTTTTCTCATCCATGAAGTTATGCTAAAGTTATGCTGTCGAAATGACAATTGATATTTTGCTTCGAGGAAAGCTTACCTCCTAGCCTCTCACCAATTTCGTGTTTGAAATACAACACCTAGTTGGGCATTTGCTGCTTCTCAAATCAGACTAGCAGATTGAGCTCAACAGTTGAAGATTTTGATGAAATTTCCAGTTTTGAAGTTGCTGATACAGTCACAGCTGAAAGTCGAATTTGTATACAGCTTTGTGAGTAATTTTTATTTTGTTATGGGCATTCGAGAATCTGATTTCTATGCTTTGGGCAACCCCTTCCACAAGTTTTCAGATTTTTGTTTTGAGTTGCTGATTTTTAATGTCAAAATTGCCCCTCAAGGAGGGTCGTACCATTCTTGAAAGCATTGGAATTCGTGTTTGAATTATATGCTGAGTTTTGGTGCTGTTTTGTGATCTTTTTTTGGGCGCCTACCTCCTAGAAGGCTTCTGCAAAAGACATCACTCAATTCGGAGGTAATTTGGTGAAGTTATGAGCATTTAATTGGTTTCATAGTTGCTGGTTATTCATTTCCAAAATTGTTATTTTACATCAGACTTGTTTAAGTTTGAATCTCCAGTCCTTTCTTCATCATTTCTTGTTGATGTCTAACATGTAATCATCCAGTAATATGGTACTTTGAATCTATTGTAATTTTCATGTAATTTGCAGCTCTTTTTCCATATTGTAAGACTGTAAATAGTAGTACTGTTCCAGTCCTTTATTGCTGCAATTATTTCTTTAATTTCACATTAGTACCCCTAGATGGTTTACCACCAGTGTAGATAATTGAATTTGTATCTCTCTTTGTACCCACTCTCAAGTGGTGAATCCCCACTCTTAAGTGGATGCCCGCCGCAGCGGATGAATTAGATAGTTGGATTTTCATTGCTGGTTATCCGCGTAATTGTTTCAGTTTCAATTAATAACTCCGTCATATGTTAGCACCTCGCCCTCACTGGGATCTTGAGTGCACATTCTTGACATTGAGTTTGTTCAGTTCAGTTGTATTCAATCTTTGTATCAAGTTGAATCCTAGGGATCCTCTGACCATATGCCCGCCCCTCTTCCTTAAGTGGTTTTAGGGTGCATTCTTGGTTAGAGTTGTTTTGATAGAGGTTTTGATTGGGCTAATGCTAATCAAGTTGGCCAAGTGCTGGTTTGTGTTGTGCAATTCAACGAAAAAATTGGTTAGCATATTTCACCCTTGTAGGCTCGTCCTCCTTCCCATTATGAGGATCTAGATTGGGAAGCGGACGACCTCCTAGATGATCAGTGTTAGGAGGAGGTCCCCTTTTCTTGATCTTGTGTGTGTGTGTTTGTTTTGTGATGTGTTCCCCCGTACTCGTGCTATGTGTGCCTGGATGACCCTCGTCGCCCCTATTGGTGCTTGGATATAGGCGTGGTTTGTGTGTCGTAAACCTTCTTCTATTTGTACCATCATTCTTCCGTGTTTGTGATTGATTTTCGATAAATTGGGGACGATGCAAAGCATTGAGAGCATTGAGGCTTCCCTTCCATGTTGACCCAATTTTTTATTTTTACATTTTTTTCCATGCATTCTTCTTGATCTGGTTGGGGATTGATGATCTTTCGCCTTGCATTGCGGTTACCTATTACTATATAAGCTTGGAAAAATCTGACCCCGCTAAACCAGATCTCCCTTTGTTCTTTGTTTGTATTTTCCTTTTCTCTTTCGCTTTCCCTTTATCTTTCTCTCTTCTTTGCTTGAGTTGTCCCTCCTATGTGTGACAACGTTCTCCACTTTAGCGCTTCGATTTTAAGAAAATGAATTTGTTGCCCAATGAATCTTTTCTTGAAAGTCTTTACAGCATTCTTTTTCCTTAGAATTGCATTTTCAACTTGGAACCCTAGCGGAATGTGTTTCCTTCATCACGAGTTCATAAAGAAAGGACTTGAAGACCTTCCACTGAAGTGGGAACTGCTTTGACTTCCCCTCGCATGGAGGCATGACCTTCCTTTCGAATTCCTTGATGAAGTGAACATTTTTCGAAAAGATCCCTTGATGACGAATCACTCTAAGGTGAACGGTCGCTTTTGAATTGCGTGTCCTTTGAGCAAACCCCTTTCTTCTTCACGGCGGTTTCCTTAGGGACCCTTTCTTCAAAAGCCTTTGTAACGAATGGACTCTTTTACATCTAGCCTAGGGGCAGCCCGACTAGACTCGTTCCATTCGCTTCTTTGCGTCTAGCTTGGGGGCAGCCTGACTAGACCTTACTTTTCAAACAACGCGTCCCTTGAGTGGACCCCTCTCCTTTTGAAGGGTTCCTGAGGGACCCCTTTGAAATTTTTTCGATCTGCGTGACCGATCGCTTTTAGACACGCTCTATCTGCGGGTAGACGTGTCGCCACTTTTGACATGTTCTATCTGCAAGTAGACATGTCGTCGCTTTTGACATGTTCTATCTACGGGTAGACATGTCACCACTTCTGACATGCTCTATCTACAAGTAGACATGTCGCCTCTTTAGACATGTTCTATCTGCGGGTAGACATGTCGCCGCTTTTGACATGTTCTATCTACGAGTAGACGTGTCGCCGCTTTGGACATGTTCTATCTACGGGTAAACGTATCGCCGCTTCCTGACTCTACGGAGTCCGCTTCCTTGGGGCTTCCTCCATGCGAGAGATCTTGGGGGGTTACCTCCTTGCAGGTGCGCAGGCCTGTAAGACGCTTTGTCCAACTTCATAGTTTCGAGCAGCTATGGAGTCCTTCACATCTCCTGCACCTTCGGGTACACCAAACCAAGTACTGCTTCCTCGACAGTTCAGGTATACTTTTCTAACCCTACTCTCTTCTTGATCTACTTTACCAAGGACTCAGCAGTACTCGTGCTCGCTAAAGTGGGGGCAAAATGTATAAGAGCGAATTTGCACCCTAGGCGCAATTCCCCTTTTTGCCTTTATACACTTTAAAAAACAAAAGTCGAAGGCTTAAATTTACTTAAGCCCGCTGTTCGCGGTCCACGTGGAGCCTATTTTGTGTGTCGATGGAGGCGTTTCTGTTGGGAACGCCCGCACGGCGTGCAGACGTCCCTAGAAGATTGTTGCGGCTGAACTAACAGAGGCGTTACTCTTCTCATTGCCAGCGAAGTTGTAACGCCTCCTTCAGCCAGCTGACTCGAATATGGCCGTTTCCATCCTCATTCCTTCATATTCACTCTTCCATTTTGCATTCCAACTCTTGATCACATCAAGCTTCCATACTCACACTCTCACATCACTCCACAAGCTCACTTTCGCTCACTTCCAAGCATTCCATTGCAGCAACATCACACTCCATCAACTCAGTAGAGTACGTTTGGGACCACGCCATTCGTAGTAGAGGCTTGAGTTCCTCTCATTTCTCCCCCAAGCAGCCTTGGGTGCTATTGGTGGAGGTGGTAAGCCTCCCTCTCCTCTCCTCTATCATTTGGTGAGTAGCATAGTACTGCATTGTAGTGTTTGTGTTTTCATTACATTGCTTCTTTATCTCGTTCTTTTGGCTATCCGTGGCGGTGGAAACACCTAAACGGGGATTTGACTGAAGCAGGCCCCTATATAGCCCCCCCAACATTTTCTCTCTTGTTGTGTGTAGGTGGACGCACTTTGTGGAGCTAGCTAGCGAATAGGGTCTTCTACGAGATCGTCTTCGTCACCTTAGCTTTGGTATATCTATTTTATCACCTCTGCCTATATTTCTCTTATTTCATAGTATTGTTTTGTTCTCTTAGAAGTTGTGAAGCTAGGCCGTTAGTCGTTTTAACGAGTTCAACCTTGCCTCGGCTATGTTCTGACCATACGGACTACAGCGCACTTTCGAGATGTCAACGCCCCACACTGTCGTCCAAAGTCCGCGCTGACTTCCTTGGGAAGAGAGCTCCCTGAGGTGCAGAGTTGGACCTAAAGACTAACTCGCCTAGCCCCATCTAAAAACTTGGGATTGACGAGTGGTCGCAGGGTTCTATAATCCTCATTATTCTCATCCCGATACCTTAAACACTACACTTAGCTAAGGTAAGTTAGGGCAGCCTCTCGCATCTTGACCCTCCGTGACTTGGGGTCTTGCACGCGGTGGTCCTCCTCTCTTACATAAAGTCATTCACTTTATTATATTTGGACGCCATTTTATACTTTATTAGCAAATTTAATAACGTATATTACTTTCTTGATGTTGGACACCTTGGAGGCATGGGGAAATGAAATGCAAATGAGCTAATATTTTCAAGAGATATATTTTTTTATAAAGTGTTTCACTTTATTACTTTTTCAACGCCACATTACACTTTATTGATATTTTTAATAAAGTGTTATGTCTTCATGAAGTGGACGACTTGGGAAAAGGTGAAATGAAATGCAAATTGACAGAACATTGCAAGGTGAATGTGAATTTGGATTAGGCATCCATCTTGGAGGGAAATGAATTTGAATTTGGAGACAGAAAAGCTATAAATAAGAGTGTTGGGCTCTTTGTTTTGCATCCATGAGAAAATACATCGTTATGCTGCCAAAATGGTGAGTGAATGCTTCGAGGAATACCTACCTCCTAATGTGTTTGCTTGGTTTTTTGCTTGAGAGATAGCAACTAATCAAGTGTGAGACTGTTCTTTATACAGAAGAACAGATAGAGCTTATTGTGGAGATGTTATTTACAGTTTTCTAATGTTTTTGGAGTACTTTCACAGTTTATTGTTTGCTGGTTGGTGCGTTGGCTACAGGTGTTTTTGGCTCGTAGCTCATTGGGCGATTTTCTGTTGGTTCTGGGTATTGACCCCATGGTTGAGTCTCCCCTAGGCACCCCTTATTGCTGAGTTTCATAATTTTTAGCGGAGTCTTGGATTTATTCTTGCAGGTTGCCCTTCTTGGGTGGCCGTACTATGTGTTGGAGAAGTCTTTTGAGCATAAAATAATAAATAACCTTAGTTTGCAGCTGTTTTATGGTCACTTCTTGGTCGCCATCCATCTAGGAGTCCATTGCATTTTGTCTCATGTTATTTGGAGTGATATGGAGTGCGTTATGAGAGTTTTAGGGAGTCTTGTAGTTGCTGGTTATAAATTACAGTTAGCTGGTTTAGTATTTCAATTTGTCCTTAGTTGGGTTTTTGGTGTACTAAATCATAGTTTGGAGTCTTGAGAAGTTTGGAGAACAAATTATATTTGCATCATTGGGACATCTCTAATACAATGTTATTGCAGGAATACTATCTCATTATAAAGTTGTTATAGTAGTACTGTTCAGCTATCTTTCATTTCTTGCTAATTTACATTGTAATCCCCACTCATAGTGGAAGAGGATAGCCACGCCACCTATTTTACTTATTTGCAAAATCATATTCCCATGATTGTGGAAGAGGCTGGCCTCGCCATCTTCATTGTAGTACATTTTCATACTGCTGATCGGCTGAGCCATCACCAATGCATTAGATCCTCAGCGCCATATGGTAGCACCTCACCCACCTCGGGTTTTGAGTGCACATTCTTGGTGTTGGGTTACTTTTAGCATTGTATTCTCTTTCAATTACTACTGACAATCCTCGGCGCCATATGACAACACCTTTTCCATCTTCGGATTGAGTGTGCATTCTTGGCGTAGAGTTACTTTCCAGCAGTTGGTTTTGGATTGAGCTAACCTTAACGGGTGCTTGTTGTACTGGATTGTTCATTGAAAAAATTGAAAAAAATTGGTTGGCTCATTACATCACTATTTTCTAGCTTTGTAAGTTTGGCAATAACAAGACAGGTTTGTTGTCTCTTATTTGAAACATACCAATCAGTTTTTGACAAGCTTCAAGATGGAGGATTCAAAAGTTGCCAAAACTCAATGTGATCTTGGTATTAAGTTAACAGAGGATACAGGGACAAAAGAGGCGGATCCTTTAGAGTATCAATTTTTTGTGGGAATTTTTATTGTATCTTCTCACACTCAACTTGATATTTCTTTTGTTGTTGAATTGGTGGCCAAGTTTATGCAATTGCCATAGAGTAGTCACATGACACCTACAAGGAACATCTTGAAATATGTAAAGGGGGCTCTAGATTTTGGACTTGACTTCCAAGGAGGAGGTGAATCATTCTCCATATCTATAACTATAAATATTCAAATTGAGCAGAAGATCCTGACAATAGGAAATCTACTTCATGCTATGGCTTAATGTTGGGAGATTTGTTGATCTTGCAATCTTCTAAATAATAAAATATTGTTTTAGAATCAATAATAGAGGTAGAGTACATTGGACTAGCTCAAGCATCAAAAGGAGTGTTTGGCTACACAAGATGCTAGATCACTTGCATGCGCCAAAAGACATGATGATTTGTTGTGACAATTAGAGTGCTCTTCAAATTGCCAAGAATCTTATCTTCCATGCAAGGACTAAGCATATCAAGATCAAGGACCACAAGGTTCATGAACTGCTGGAACTTTAAAAGATTTTTAGCTATGTTGAGACAAAGAACCAGCAAGCCATTAATGGAAAATGAGTTTGTCAATTTTTGGAAGCAATTGTGTCTTAAATAGATTGTCATGAAGGGTGGATTGCTGTCATGACATTCTCTTTCTTATCTTTGTACTTTCTCTGTTACAATGAATGTGTTGTAAATCCTCCCATTTCACATTAAGGGAGGCATTGAAATGTTACTGATTGCATTGTGAGGATTTATCCGACATGCACAACATAATGTTGTAACAGTATATTGTGTTAAAATTTGAAGTTTGAGGATTTATCTTACATTGGTTTTACCTCTAAAGGTCACTCGCCAGTGACACTTTGCAAGGAGGTTGTTGTACAAGTTTTAAGTAGGAAGTTCTCAAGTGAGCAATGATGTAAAGATACCTAATGTGTGTTTCTATCATGCATCCTATCCTTCAATAATGTGGGTTCTAAGCTTGTGCTCTAAGCACTTTTCAAAAAATTATCAATCTGCATGAAGGGGCAGTCTTGTCCTAACAATAGGAACAAGAATGTGATGCAAACAGTTCAACATTTGCTCTTCCAATTCTGGTTCTAGAGTCTTCCATGACATAGGAAGAACTCTCCAACATCTATTTAAGGACATGCAAAAGTTGGATTGGATAAAGGGAGGCATTCCATAGTTAATGCATCTTCAATTGGATGATTGGGAATAACAATCTACCAAGTTGCAAAGCATAACACATAGACTGAGAAGCAACACAAAAGGAATGAATTCCAAGCAGAATACACAAGTTGTAAGGTTGCAAGTATTCAAAGCCAAAGAGCACTAGGAAGGAAGGAAACACATAGAGTGAGTTTCTCACAAATGTATTTGTTTTCATTCCAAGGAATCTCAAAAGATGTGCAGTTGCCACTTCTAACTGGTTTTCATGATCTTGAAGTTTCTAGGATAAATTTCATTTCTCTATTGTTTGATAATTTCTGCTTATCTTCCTATTCAGATTTCACACTCTAACTCTAAATTATAAGAAATTTCATTATCATTTGAATGGAAACTCTAGTAGCATAGCATGAAATGAAAATTGTTCAATGGCTAATTACACAAGCTTAATTTTGTAGTCAATTTCTGATCACTTTCCTTGAAGGAAGGCCCTTGGATTTTACAATGCCCTCTTTGCCTTTCTTTTGTTCTTGCTTACTTGATTCTCCCATCTTCACCCATTTTTATTTAATTGTATGCTTTGTTTTGTGTTTCCAAAATACATCCTCTTCCTTTTTTTCTAGTATCACTGCTTATGTCTATTGTTTTGATTTTTTTGGCATTACGCATTCTCAAGTTAAGTGACCATATTCTCGACAACTCTTACAATGCAAAAGTACGCATTTGTAATCAATCAGTTGTAACCATTATAGACCTCCTGCTTTGAGAATTACACTTTTGGGTAGAGATTGCTTGAGTTCCCACTCCATGCATATCTTGGCAAAATTTGTCTATCCTCTTCTGAAATGTCTTTGAGGTGCAGATTTATCCTCCTATAAATTCACCAACCATTTTCAAAACATGCTCTATTCATAGTCTATGCAAGAGTGCATACAATCAGTCCTTTGTGGGTTTCAAGCCCATGTGCGAGTACATCATGAAACATGCCAACATTCATGTTAAACCAAGGGCTCTCTTGGAAGTTTTTCTCCCTATCTGCCTAATTTGCAAAAATGACCTCAAGGGAAAAGATTGGATCTCATAACCTCAGTAGTCCTCAAGTGCTTCTTGGCCCAATACCTAAAAACATATCCTCCACTGATAATTGCATACCTAAAAACCTGCATATGAGCCCCTTAGTGGCCAACCTATGAATGTTATTGTCCAATTGTTTTGTTTCCTACTGTAAAATGAGCTGTCCTCCCAAGTTTCCAAAAAAGATTTCGATAAGTACTATTAAGTATTAAGGGTGAACTACTTTCTGCTTTCTCACTTCCTTCAAGATCATTGAAATTGTCTTACATTTTTAATTCGAAGCCCTCCTCACCTGCCACTTCCTAATGGATGGAACCCCCTCTTTTCTTCTTGCGTGGGCCACTCCTACAAAGAGAAAGCTATACCTATTAGATATTGTACAAAATGCTTCAAACAACTTTAATTTACCAAACCTCATCAAAACTCTCATGCATGCATAGTAACCTCTAAAACATTACTCGTAGGTTGAAATTAAATTTTTTTTTCATTTTTTCATTCCTTTCTTCTTTTTGATTTAACCTCTACTCGGTTCACAAATAACTGAAGTGTTAAAATTGCTACACCCATGTAATTATCATAAACTAAATTTTCTGATTTTATAACCCAACTTATGATTGTTTTTTCTCTTTCATTTTATTTTTCAAATGCAGATATTAGTTTCAAAAATGAATCTATCAACCTTTTAAATAGGGAAATATATTATTATAAATAATAATTTGCCTTCTGATTTCTATAAGAGTATTTACACAAACATCATTGCAAGAGAGTAGAATAAGAACATGTTCGATTTAAATTTTAAACTTGACCTCAATGTGATTGAAAAGTTAATTTAATCACAAATTCTTTAATTTTATATTATTATAAAGATAAATCATGAAAGCAACATATTCCAAGTGAAAATAAAAAAAAACTTACTGCGAATTTCTGCATTTTCTCCAAAAATTGCTTGCCATAAAGTTGTTCAACAAGACATAGTGCAAAGTCCAATGTCAAGGCAGGGCCTTGGCAAGTACTGACAGGTCCATCTACCTGCACACTACAGTCCTCTGGCACTGCAGAAAATAGCTGGTTCATATATGAAGGGTGGCATGTTGCCTTAGAGTACCAGAAAAATGAATATAATTAGCATCGAGTTTTCTTCCAAGCATGACTTTAGTTTTCTACACTGATAAAAAGTAAACATTCATATTACATTAAACTCTTTGGTTGAAAGACATTTGTGGGCACCAAAATAGAACAGACAAAAATAATTAATTTTACATTTCTGCCAAACTGGTTGATTACGTAAGATAACATTTTCAAACATGAAGCAAATGCTGAATCCAATATAAGCAGCTGCAAGCTGTAACAGAAGATTTACTATGCAATCCAATTACATGCAGTTTTCTATTTAAAATGCTGGCTGACCAGATATCCTAGTAAACATGGCCTCACAGGAATCTATAGGCATAAAACAAGACTTAATATAATTAGGGGAAAAAGTTACCAACCAATACTGATTAAAAAAAAAAAAACTTTTTTTTCCAAGACTTTTGGCAGACTTAAATTGAAAATCCAACTCGGTGTGTAAAATAGAATATTTTGCTTTCAAGATTTCACTAATTTTCTACAAAACATAGACTCATAAACAAATTAGAAAACTCTTCTTAACTTCAGCCAAATTTGTAAAATTGATTTCCCAGTTTGGTTAGTTAACACCAGTTGAGGATTGCCATCTGAGCCAACAATTGTCCCTGGGTCTAGGGTATCTAACCCTAGATACCTTCAGCCAAAAACTTTGAAGGCATCAGCCCAAGTTCTGAACATGTGAAAAAAATTTATTTCTCAAGCATTAGATCCCCCAGTCTGTGCTGTTAATATATAGCAACAAAATGACCTGCCATATTTCTAGTAACGTAACAAATTACCACAATTCACAGATAATTTAAAATTAGTCTCCCTTCTTATAGGTAACAAAAAAGGTGGTTTTAAGAAGGCCTTACCTTGCATCCCTTCAGTAAATCCCATGCCTCCAGAACAACTGCAGGAGCTGCACCTATGGCACCATAAAGTCGCCCCTCATCTGCTTGAGCCTTGGTAATATTTTCCAAAACTTTACAGTCTCGCAATCTTTCTGAACCAGGAATTCCTCCCTGCATCAGTGTTTCTCATTAGGAATCAAGGCCTAAAACTTAAAGAAGTCAAATAAATCACATACAGATAACTGAAAAATGTAAGCAAAAAGCATAGCATTGTGCTTAGATCACCCTAGGACATTGTAAACTATATGCAAGTAGTTTTTATTTATAGTTTTTACATTGACTACTTGGTAAATAGATATAATGTTGTAAAAATGGAAAGATTTCAAAACCCAACAAAAAAATTTAACTGGCCCACAAGGACCACACAGTAAGCATGCACCTCTTTTCACTGAGCTACAGAGATCTGATGATAATGCTTCTGTAAAAGTTACCTAAGCATGTGCATCCATGCCATCCACATCCCTTATGAATATGTGAAGTTCTTGTATCAGTAGGAATGGAATGGTCCAAGAACATTCACCAATAAACCACAACCTATGGAAATTTTTATAAAACTTTGCCACTAAGCCATCACCCAATAGACAAACAAGTGACTTCTTACAAGACTAAAGACAGAATAGTTTTGAACAATATTGGCAGGTGATTTTCCTTAGAATCTTATCAAGAATAAAAACAAGAGACACCAACCATTTAAAAAATTCAATGATAACATCGTAATGTAAAACCTCAATAATTTACAAAGTATATCCTCTTAAACACTCGAACATCATATTTTTAACAATGACAATCAATTGGGAATTAGGGAATGGAAAGAAAGCTGACTTTTGCAAAGACTCTCAGATGGGCTTCCAAACCTTGTTTGAGATTGATGATTTGGAGGAGATCTGGTAGGTCCTATAGACCTCATAGGGTTGCAAGGTCAAAGACTATTGAGACAATGATTTGGATCCAATTTGGATCCAATTCAGCCGACCAGATTCATTAGATGGTTAAGAGATAGTGGGAGTACAAGAGAAATCACTTAATATCCTCAAAGACCAATGCATTCATAACTCCTCCTAAATGGAAAAGTTGAGATTTTTGGGTGAGAGCCTTGATTAATATAAGATCAGGGAGGGTTATAATTAGCTAAAGATGTGAAGTGGTTGATGAAGATGATCTAGAATTTCTTCTCTCCAAATAAATGTAATGCATTTGCTTGGTTGGCAAGCCAAAACAAAATTGTTACTCAAAATAACCTAAACAAGAGGAGCTTTCAAGGTCCTTCAAGGTGTTTCCTTTGTAGAAGCATGGAAGAGGATGGGGTTCATCTCCTTTTGCATTGTAATTTTTACAAGAACATTTTGGGGGTTGGGGGGAGGGGATTCTAAAAAACTTGGGGATGGTTTGGGTTCTAAGTTCTCCTAGCTTCAATCAAACATAATTGATGTTCTTCACCCCCAAGGCTCCACCCATCTACAACCTTTGTGGCAGATTGCCATTAATAGCACATTTTTGGGGATTCGATGTGAGAGAAATAGAAGAATTTTTAAGGACAAAGAGACCTTGGGAGAGATGCAGAATCATATCGAATCTTCCATCCCAACCTATGTGTCCCCTGTAGTATCCCCAATGGAATTGGACGATATTTTACGATATCTCAATTTGACATATTGTCATTTTGTCAAATAGATAGCATGAAAACTGAACTGAACACTTCAAATGATATTGAAATTGCAATAACAATAATAATCCAATACATAGTTTTATATCATCACAACGGTTTCAGAATGTAGTTCACTCATTACATTTGTTCAAGGAATGAAACCATTACATATCTATGTCTGCTATTCAACAGTGGCAGCAAAGAGTGTGCTCAGAAATACAAACTACAGTAACAAATAAATACCAATTCCTGAGCTTGTTGCATACACTTTGATTATTAAAGAGCAGCTGGGAAGAAAACTCAGAAATAAACAGATCACAATAAACTATTACAGTCAACCATCGCATTATACATTGCTGACCTGTTATTGACTACAGAGGATTTAAATATATATTATTCATGCTGACCCAGGTGCTTGCTTGTCTATTGATTCAAGGAAAGAGACAACAGCTCTTAATAAGAATATGATCCTCCTTAAAACCATATGATATCCTCCTTGACTCTTCAAATATCCATGGACTTATCAGACTGCTTATGTGGCTCTAGAGAAGTGGGACAACCATATTTTATGGGCTGCGATTCATTATTTGATGTGTAGCTTCCAGAAATTCCTTGCGTGGGTTGAGACTTCCACATAGCCTCCAAGCAGGCTCAAACAACATGTGAGACCCGGCCACAATACTTGTACGGCGGTCAAGGAAATAAATCACATGGAATATGTGGTACGGCTAGGCAATAGATGGTGCGGACGATGAATAGGAGATATCTCCTCCTGGTCACGATTTTCAAATCCTCCAAAGGCAACGTTGACTTCTCTAAACTCCTACGTTGACACTCCAATTTGGAAAGAAATTACCATGGCACTTCATACAGATTTATGGGTACGGCCCTTAGACTTCAAAATGATGCAATTAGTATTAGTTGTACGACTAGCACCTTCGAAAATTAATAAATACTAATCTGATTTTCCCATTGATAAATATGTCAACTCCTCTAAGATGGAAAGCTATGAAAGACTGTAGAAATAAGAAAATCACCCACTACTCTCCCAAAAATTTATCAAACCCTAGAAATTTGTCTCAGAACGAGACTCACAAATTTTTGCAAATCGATGAATCAATCATTGACGTCCAAACGTGAATCTTGAAGTGAAGCTGCCTGTGAAAGGATCTCAGTTTTCACCCAAATCCGTAGACTCAAGGGTTTTCATCCTCAAGCACCAGAAAGTTGAGCTCTCAAACCAAACAAATAATAATCTTCGCATAATGAGAAAATGAGCTCTCAAGTCCTTTTATAATACCTTTTTAGGTTTTCCCGCCAAAACACCTTTTTATAAAGTGACATTAAAATACTTTATAATATCTTATAAATATTCCATGGCGTCACTTTATTCACCCCATTAATATAATTATTTAATATTAGCTTTATAATTGCACTTTTTGCCAAGCAACATTAAATAATTAAATTAATTAATTAATTTAGCTCCTGTGACAGCGGAATGGAAAACGAGGACATTACAGTCCTCCCTTCCCAAAGATTGCTTGTCCTCAAGCAATCTATACCTGCATACCATAGCCAAATACCAAGATACCAAATGAACCTGTAGAATGTTATGCCACAATCCTATTGCATCAACATGATATCGCTATACACCGCAACTCTACCAATCCCTGTAGTCAAATGAAGCGGTCTACCAGTCATAAAAATCCCCAAATCCCATAGCCAAATCGGAAGTCCATCATGCTCGACACCTCCTGACTTCCACTGAGCCACTCTGATAACCATTGGAATCCAAACGAGCCAAGTCTCAGATTCCTACCTCTAGAAGCAACCATCAAAAGAAAGCAAAGTAGGAGACTCGCAAAATTCAGATTCATCTCTCAACGATGGAAGCACATCATACCAAAGTGAATCGTGCAACCCCTTATCCAACCCATATTTATGTGTCATCAGATCATTCGTACACAGGGTGAAAGAAAAATGGTGAGCACATATCACCACGCAATCAAGGTGAAACTCGCTTGCGTCAATGGAATGCCAGTACAGTCACGAGGATTCCATACTTCACTACCTCCCGCAGAAGATGACTCGCAACTTAGATTGTGATGGACAGACCTTACAACTTTATAAACCTTCTCTGCAACCCTAATGGCAAGGTCTCTGTTTGAAAGAAAATGGAGGTAATCTGATTTTATTACCTCTAAAGCATGCCTGATAGTCCACAAGCTTAAGATAGACACTCCAGCCAATACCCCATTCCACCTTTCCTCAAATTCAGCTGACCACAGGAGGTATTCAACGAACTTATCAGTGCTATCAAAGTGAAATAAGGTTTGAGCAACCTTATCTTCGGTAACCTTCAACTGCTCCTTCCAATTATGTGACACATTAGGCCAATGATCACAATCAGTTGCATAGATTGAATTTTCTGATTTGCATTCAGAAGGGGGAAACATACCATCATGAATACCCTTTTCCCCACTAGATGATGTTGTGTAACCCTCCTGTAGAGAAGATGGAACAACGTTGTGATCTAACACACAACTCTCAGCAAAATCCACCTCATCATCACCAAACCTATCAATGGCAATCTCTACATCACCAATGTAGAGACTTGGGCATATTTCACCTGTAGATGATTTTTCTTCAAGGACACTTGTTGCAACATACTGTTCCCTGTTATACTTATCCCGTGCACTCATCCCATTGGTGTCATCTGTACCTGTAAACGAAATGGAGGTTTCCACATCTTCAATATGCACATTCCCACAATCAGTGGATGTATGCTCATTATTGATGGCTGCAATAGATAGCTGAGTTTTAGCTGTGGGTGATGAAGATTGCGCCAAGCTCAACTCCACGGTGAGCTCATCAATCTGAGTCTTTGACTCTTGAAGGGCCATTTGAGTGCTCTTCAAGGAGTCCATGGTGACCTCAAGTTCATGAGTGAGCTTATCAACCTCCTCTTCTTTCCCTTTTAGAGCATCATAATAAATCCCATCAAGCATGAGAAGATGGTCTCAATCGGAGAGGAGATGTAGGTAGTTAGATTTCATCATCACCACCGCTTCTCTAAGTGCCTAAAACTCTGCAGGGGAAAGTTCTCCATCAATGCGTTTCCGGAGTCCTCCAACAGTAATTCGCTAACAACTTATGAGTGTCATCAAAATGTGTTATGGCTGCACCGATCATGTCTTCACTGACTTTCAACTAACCTGCCAAATGTTGGGACCCCTGAGACCTGTTGTGACCTTTTCACACATAACCCCATTGCAAATGGGGATCCCCTAATTTTTGCTCCATTCCTCGTCTTTTGGCTTTGGTTTTCTCTCTCTCTCTCTGTCTCTCTCTTTCTGCTGTCCGCCTTTTCGGGGTGTGCCCGTCTTTGAGCTTGAACATGAAATTTTGGCTAAGTATGTGAAATTAGGGTTTTGAGTCTTCCGGCCAGTTCGAAGTCAAATGGAGTGAATAAGTTGGAATTTGAGCTTCATGTTGCAGTCAGTATGCTTCCAGCAAGTTCCCAGCTAAATTTCATCGAATTCCAACAACTTACTATTTTTAGTAAGTGTCCAATTCAGGGCGTTCTATCAGCATTACTGAAGCCCCGATCATTACACTACATCCAGGACATGTCAGGCTACTCGTTTGCAAATTTTGGGCTGAAATGGACAAATGTCTATTTTTAGCAAGTTCACCCTCAGGAGCAGATTTTAGGGTTTATATGTGGAGTTCTTCAATGCATGTCTGGAGATTCTTTCTGGGTTTTATGAAACCTACGCAATGATATAACATGCAAAATGAGATGATCACTTTCAATATTCAGCCTTCTGGGGCTATTTTTATTGCATGTTGAAATTTTTTTTGCATGTCTGAACATTCCTTGTGGGTTTTTCGAGGGCTTCGCAGTGGTATAACATGCAAACCAGGATCAGGACTTTTTCAGGAGCTGTCTTCAGAAGCTATTTTTAGGGTTTGCATGTCGGAGTTTTCAACGCATGTCAAATGATTCTTTATGGGTTTTTCAAGGGCTATGCAGTGATGTGACATGCAAGACGAGGTGATCAATTTTCAGAGACTTACTATTTTTAGCAGGTCCATTCCGACAGCTGCCCGACACATCAAGATCACAAACAGGGCGAAGTGCAATAGAAACGAGGTTAAACGGAGGTCATTTGATAGACATGCAAGTCAAATTAGGGTTTCTAGCTTCGGGACCCAAAATGAGGGGTAAAATGCCAGAATTTTTGAAAACCGGTGTATCCCACTAAAATTGGTATCTTTCAAGCTATCCACCGGTAAAATTTGAAGGCAATCGGAGCACTTACTATTTATAGTAAGGCATTCCAGAAACAGGCTATAAATAGTAAATCAGCAGCAGGCGCCAGTGTGAATGGGCAAGTCTACCGATGAGGGTCACGGCATTCAAATTTCAAGTCAAACGGAGTTGTGGAGGTCATGAAATCAAGCAGTTGTTATAAATAGTAAACCACGTTCAAAAATGTGCTATAAATAGCAGGTCAGCTCGAGATGGCAGTGTGAACAGACTAATTAGGTCATGAAGCTCCTATGGTTAAAATTCCAAATCGATCCGATCTTCAGAAAGGGGAAAACCTGGAACTTACTATATATAGTAAGGCATGAGCAAGTAGCTGAGAAAAGTTCTAAGTCTGAAGTTCATCCTCCTCCACCTTGAAAATGCGCCCACTTCAAGTCAAGTTGATGGAATAAATTCTAAGTGTTAAAAATGTCCTTCACCACTTCCAAAATGCGCCCAAGTGCAATATAAGGGTGAAGTTGATCAAAAAGTTACCAAGGCGTAGTAAAATCTCTCACCACAGGCTAAATGCGCCCACCTCCAGCATGATCTCCATAAAAAAACTCTAAGGCAAAGACTTGAATCCACCTGCCCCCTTCAAATGTGCCCTCATGCTAAGGTGTTAAAAAAAGTCTAAGGCAAAGAGTTAAGTCCACCTGCCACCCCTAAATGCACCCATGCAAAGAAGAGGTTGATAAAAAAATTCCAAGTCAAGGACTTAAGTCCTCCTCAGCATGCCAAATGCGCCCAAGAAGTGAGGAGACTAGAAAAAGTTTCTAAGTGTTTTAAACTTGAAGCTCTACCCCTCAAATGCGCCTTTGACTAGGAGGAGGTCTTTAAAATATTCTAAGTGTGTGAAATTTGAAGCTCAGGCCTCCAAATGCGCCTTTGACTTGGAAGAAGCTGGGAAAAAGTCTAAGTATAGAAAAGTTGAAGCTTCACCCTGTTGATGTGATTTTTGTGACCGCACCAATCAGCAGAACAAAGTAATCCGAAGGCTACTCCATTGTCTCTTGATCAAAGTATTCCATGCGCTAAGATTGCTAGAAAGATCGCACGTTCAACTCCAAGGTTCCGAAATGCTTTGGAATACCCTCAGTAGGTTCCTTGTGATATGTTGTTTTTACGAGGGGACTTACACAATTGTTCTTAAGGTTTGCAGTTGACAACAGATGGATGATTGGAAGGGGATTCACGCAATGCGGATGATTTAGCAATAAGGTACGTTTTCCTAAACTAACCAGAAAAATACTGAATTGAATGGTTGCAAGGATTAAAGAAACTATGTTCTATCTAAAGGCGGGATGCGGGATCAATTTCGGCAAGCTTCAACCAAACTCTGCTCTACCTCACATCGGACAGCTTACACAAAGTCAGTGCAATCTTCGAGGGGATGGCAAGAAATGTTCAAGTTACAATCCGACATCAAGATACCGTCAAGATGACGCATACCAAGATATGAATTATAACTGAAGTTAGGCTTATAAAATGCTCCAGTTGACCACGCAAGGCAAACTTGCCGTCAGCAAGCCGCTAGTGGTATGGACTAAAACGAAGTTGCCTCAATTGACACCACAAATCCACAACTAAAATCTACTTGCATAAAATGAAAATTACTCTACTTTAAGCTACTTTACGCCACTTGAAGTAGAAGGGATGAAGAAACCTCGCTAACTATCCATAACAAAGACGAATCTCACCATCAATGAAAGATCTTTTATTATGAAAGTCTTACACAACAATCTCTTACAAAAAATTTCAAAGGAAAACTTTCCTTCTTCTCCACACTATGCTATGCTAAGCTACACAATCAATCTCTCTGCTCTAGTCTCTAGTCTGATGTCTATTCTAATTCTAATCTTCTAATTTCTAATAAATGCAAATGAGGGGGACTCCCCCTTTTATAGATGGCCTAGTCCAATGGACGGCTCGAATTACAATCAAATAAATGGCTCAGATTGAGCCACCTCAGCCCTAACCCTAAAAACTGCTAGAATGGGGAGTGGTACAATAAATGAATCAAAGATTCTCACTCACTCCCAAAATAGTAAAGGCAATTAATGCCCACAATCAATCTTCTAGAAGGTCATCATCCAGAAATGCATTACCGTTTTCCTTCTCCCTGGCTGCAAACTCAATGAACCTAGCAAGCACAGCCTCGACCTCCTGAACTGAGATAGGCAGAATATGATCCAACTGAAACTCTAATACTGTAACTGCCTGTCCGAGCCTCGTGCAAGATTTTCTCCAAGCAGTTAGGGCATCCTGCGTATTCTGAATCAGGCTGGAGAAAGTAGAAATGTTCTCAAAGTCATCCTGCACGAAGGTCTTCACCTCTGAAAAGAAAGGCAGCAGCCCACTCAATCCATCAGTAGTCATCTCATCGGAATTCAGCCGCCTAGCAAAGATTGCCTCCAAGGTATTCAGGACCCCATCAATAATGTTTGTCATAGCCTTCCCGACTCTGGCTGAATCCGCCCGTGCTGCATCAAAGAACCCATGCCCTGTGACTACTGAAGAGTACCATCCAGCAAAATTATATCTATCACCCTCCTGAATGACTCCTCCATCAATTAGCATCTGCAAAGGAGTATGCATCAATGCCTCCAGACGCTGAATAACTTTGCTCTGATAAATAGAAGCATCACCCCAGGCCTGATCAACTACCTCCATACGTGCCATAATGCTGGAAGCTTGCTGGTAAGCATGAGCAAGGTCTTCCATGAACTTCTCTATCTCAGCACGAACTCCTCTAACCCATTTATCTGCCTCCTGTGCCATCTTCCTCAAATCCTCCAAGCCACTAACTGATTCTCTGGATAACTTGGTTGGAAGCTCAAGTGCTGGATTCTCTTGCCCACAAGGACGGGATAAATGTTGCATGTATCCTATCAATGTCTTATGCTCTTGCTTCAATTTCTTATACTTTCCTTCAGTCCTAAACAATCTATCTTTAAGCGCCTGATAGGAGTTATCACACTCCTCAACAATCTGTGCACCTGTGGGACGTCCTAACTCCATAGTTGTGATCACATAATTTTCTGGCACTGCTTCATCCCGATCACAATCAACTCGTGGCACCGCAACATGAAGGGTGCGAGAACCACCCTCATCAGTTGAAATCTTCGAAAAATTTTGTGCTCTCTTCTTTGGTGGAGGCACGCTAATCCTATTCAAAAATTCTTCCATCTCTACTGCCGGATCAATCTCTTCACTGGGGCTCCTTCTCATTCTATCTCTAAGCCAATCAGGTACAACCTGCTGTATATCAAATGGCTGCTCCTCTCTTGCCTCTACTTCACGAACTTGTTCAACTTCGATATCATTCTGGCGAGGCTCATCGGCCTCTAATGGCTGAGTATCTCCTGAAACTGCATCATCCTCTAAAGCCGTCTCTAACTCACGCTGGAAGCGAGTATCAATAGCAGTTTCCTCATCTTCCTCATGCTGATCATCCCTGGTTGGTGCATTAACACTTTGGCCAACTGATTCCCTCCGTGGTGGCTGATTTTCTTCATGTACTTCTTGTTCCTGATTCAATGCATTTCTTTGATCGGCGAAAAGAGAAACCTCTTGTATGCTTGGAGAACGTGTCTCCAAGGGTGTGGGCGACTCAATTACAACTCTCGGAGGCTCCGGCTGAACAGGCTCCTGCCGAACTAGCTCCTTCCTTCGAGATTCTGGACCTCAAGTAATCTCTTTCTTCCTGCTGGTAGTGGGTGTCCTATGATCTCCCATCAAATTGTAAGTCAAAGGAATTGACCTACTCTTCAATCTGCTCACATGCCTTTCAACCCATGCTCTGGTGAAAGTCATGACTGGAATACAAAGTGTGTCCAAATCGGCTATCTCTGGCTCCGACCAATCTGGTGGTGGAAGTGGTGTGTCTCTCACTGCCTCATAATCTGGATGGAGGACATTCATGTCCTCATCTAACTGGTCTGGTACCGGAATGACTTCACACTCCCTGATCATACTCAATGGCAACCTAGAGAACATTATTTTTCTAACTTCAGCCTCATCTGATGCACCAGCCCAGTAATCCTCAATATTTGCCTTATGCTTAAACTCTTCTGACAGTATCCATCTGATATTGCTATGTGGATCATAATGCTGTCTGCTAGTGTGATAGGAAAAATGAAAGAACTGAAGCTCATTTTCAGCTTCTCTAGCTACCTGAAGTGAAGGACACACTTCATCCGAATTACCCACGACAATTGGGAAGTCAATTCCTCCCTTCTTCTTTCTCTTCTGAATCTTATCGTAGGCAACCAATTGCCTAGATATCTCTAACATTAAAATTCTATTGGTTGGGTACTTAGGCAATCTATATGGATATGAAGAAAAACCTTGCAGCCTGATGTAAGAAAACTTTGGAAACTGAATAAACCAGCACCCATACCTTTCTATTAATTCTTGAGCTTCCCTCGAGATCCTAGGATGAGTCCGCTCCTAAAGTGATCTCGTGATATGCATGGTAAAGGCATCATTGACACGCTTGTAATGGGTAGTGCTTGTCAGGTGCAACTGTGGACAAGCCTCATGGATTTTGAATTGATGAGAACCACAACCAATTGGCTCCTTGTAAGATATTCCTCTATACTTCGTCATACGGGCTAGCATGTAAATAAGGTAGGAGCCCATATAGAATGTCTTCGTCCTTCTCAGACTCAGGAGCTGCTCGCGCAAATTGTCGCTAATCATCACAGCTCAGTTGATGTGCTCTTTCCCTTCTAGCACGAGGTTGATGTAATAAAACATCCATGGCTCAAAAATAAACGCTTGAGGGCAGCCTCCAACTCTACTCAGCATCATGATCAGGTCGCAATACTCCTGCTGCAAATCATCTGATATAATCTGCCTCGGCAACTTTGTACGAGAGGGCTTGGGCTTGTTCATCCAGCGAGTATTAATCACCTCTGCACATCTCTCGAATGTAGAAGCATACATTTGTTTAGCTCACTCTCTTGTTTTATAAATCATCCTCTCGTGCGCTGGAATTCCGAATGCCTCACCGATAGCTGCAGGAGTGAGGTTGGCGAATACTTGGCCATCTGGTGAGACAATTGACCTGTGATCAGCCTCATAGTAATTAGCACACTCCATCATCAGCTCCGAGCACTAAATAGCTGGTGGAAAACCAACAGTTGCATACAACCCACTTCGAACAATATTGTGCGAAGTCATTGAAGGACGGTGACTGCCAACTCCCATCATTCGACTTTTAAAAGCCTCCAAGTTGAAAGAGCCCAAATTGGTGTCATCCAGCTTGCTCAACTTTGAAGTAAATTTAGACTCCGACAAGAAAGGCTTGCTCAACTTCTTGATAACAGCCTGCCTGGATGCACCATTGCTATCTCTGCCAGTTGCTCTTACTTCAGCCATCCTGCAAAATAATAAACAGCCATTAGCAATTAACTTAGAAAAATAAAATAACATGAAGGGGCTGCCAGTCGACTTTTAAAATTTGAGAAGTTGCAACATTCTATTCATCTGCGAACCTCAACTTCAACCTCACACTCTCAGCAACTTCAAAAAGACTTAGCAAATTTCTAAGTTGGCTGCAGCAACTTCACACTTGATGAAATCGTCCAACTTTACTTCAGCAATTAGACTCCTTTAAATTCGCACTTCAGCAACTTCAATCTACTTCAAGTCACACTTCTTCAATATTCAGCCACAAACTTAGACTTTCAAACCTCAGCTTCAGCAATCTTCTTCAACACTCAACTTCAATCTCAGAGCAAATTCGAATTTCTTCAGCTGGTGAAGAGAATGAATAAACTCTCAATTCTTATAGCCAAATCGAATTCTAGAAGGAGGCCAATTTTAGCCAGTTCATTAAGTCTCCACTACCTCACAGCAGGAATTTGAATTTCCCTCCTCTAGCAATTTCAACACTTGTCCTCTGACGCCTGGAATCTTGACCTTCTAGAATTCCTACCTTGACTGGCGTACTTAGCATTTTAATTCACTTTTGAAAATATCCAATTCAAATTCACTCTTTAAGAATTTTAATTCGCCAGTTGAAGCTCTGCCATTTAAATTTTTATTCACCTCTGACTCTGGAAGATTCATCTCACAAAGAATTCGATCGAAATCATCTAGGCAATTCATTTCAAATTCATTGTCTGAAGCATTTTACCTTAAAAACACATTTTATTCACTTTGCCTTAGAAAAATTTAAATTTCCCTTAGGAAAATTCCATAATTCAAGTGCCGATCAAATTCTCCATCTTGAAAGTCTTGGCAAAGTGCAGAAGACACTAAAATCCATTCCTCGTCGACAATCTTCAATACCCAGAAGAAAATTTCCCTCAGAATGCATTGAATTCATGGGTATGCAACGAAGGGGTTCATTTAATTTTTCTTGAATTTTGA
The DNA here is from genome assembly GCA_007258455.2 of Sequoia sempervirens. Classification (NCBI taxonomy): domain Eukaryota; kingdom Viridiplantae; phylum Streptophyta; class Pinopsida; order Cupressales; family Cupressaceae; genus Sequoia; species Sequoia sempervirens. The sequence continues at coordinate 4,221,104 of VDFB02193867.1, read as the reverse complement.
ACCTTAGAGAATAATAATTTTCTCATCAAATTTAATCCATTTCTTCATCCCTGTGAGTATTTCCCTGCTCTGACTTGAAGATTTTCAATCAACCCTGTGAAGCTGGCATCCTCTGATTTCTTTACCGGCAATTTCGCTCATGTCTCTGAAAAATTTCATCATTCCTCCAACTTGGGCGTATTTTCCTAAGGAAGAAATTTTGTGCCTTAGAAAATTTTAAAATCACTTAGCACATTTTGCACTTTTACCTTAGAAAATTTCATTCAACTTCAATCATTCATTTTGCCTGCGAAGAAATTTTATCCACTCACTTAGAAAAATTTTCTTTTAAATGTCTTGAGAGCACATATCATATCATGGAGAATATTTTAATTTCAACGCCCAACATATTTTATTCACATCACCCTAGGCACACTTCACACTTAGAAGAGGATATTAGCCATGCCTTGGTAATTTTATTTCATTTCTAACTTTATGCATTTTGGGCGCATTTAGCACCATGAGGAGGATACTTCATTTCCACGCCTAGCATATTCAACTCCCCTTGGGCGCATTTCACACTGTGAGGTGGATGAAGCCTTCAACACCTTTGACTTGTTGACCTTTTCTTGTATATATTTTGTCTTCACATGCCTTGATTTGGGCGCATTTGAGGGGGTGAGAGGGATGAAACTTTCAACGCCTTCCTTTGACTTTCTTTCTAAACTTCTTAGCATGGGCGCATTTTAGCATATGAGGATGGGCGCATTTTAGCATATGAAGAGGATGAAGCCTAACACTTAGAAATTTTTAGCAACCTTTACCACCTTGCATGGGCGCATTTGGCCTAGGGAGCAGGATGAAACTTCACGCCTTAGAACTTTTGCATGCTTGACTTCTATTACCTTGAGGGCGCATTTTGGGGGTCAAGGAGGACGAATTCAATACTTAGAAAAATTTTCATTTCATGTTTGTGAAGAGGGCGCATTTCACCTAGGCAGGAGGATGAATCTTCAGACTTAGGAAAATTTTCATCTACCAGCCAGCTGAGGATGAGGGCGCATTTGAAGGGTGGTGAAGGATGAACTTCAACGCTTAGCAACTTTTTCCATCTGCTTCTGCCTGTTTATCCATGCCCTGCTATTTATAGTAAGTCCCTCAATTTTCATACTTCTGAATCTCGGATTGTTTTGAAATTTTAAGCACAGGATCCTCATGACCTTGTCATCCTGTTCACACTGGCGTCCTGAGTTGACCTGCTATTTTTAGCCCATTTCTGAAGATGATTTACTATTTATAGTAACTACCTGTTTCTGAGACTTCCACAACTCCGTTTGACTTGACATTCGAATGGCGTGCTCCTCATCAGATGACTTGCCTGTTCACACTAGCGCCTGCTGCTGGTTTACTATTTTTAGCCAGTTTCTGGAACGCCTTACTATAAATAGTAAGTGCTTCGATTGCCTTCAAATTTTACCGGTGGATAGCCTGAAAGATGCTGATCGCAGTGGGATACACCGGTTTTCGAAAATTCTGACTTTTTACCCCTCTTTTTGGGTCCCGAAGCTAGAAACCCTAATCCGACTTGCATGCATATCAAATGGCCTCCCGTTTGACCTCATTTCTGTTGCACTTCGCCTTGTTTGTGGTTTTGATGTGCTGGGAGAGAGCTGCCGAAATGCACCTGCTAAAAATAGTAAGTCGTTGAAAACTGATCATCCTGCTTTGCATGTCGCACCACTGTGAAGCTCTTGAAAAACCCATAAGGAATCATCAAACATGCAAAGAAAACTCTGACATGCAAACCCTAAAAATAGCCTCTGAAGGCTGAACTCTGAAAGTCATTATCTCACTTTGCATGTTATATCATCGCGAAGGTCTCAGAAAACCCAGAAAGAATCTCCAGACATGCATCGGAAAACTTCACATATAAACCCTAAAATTTGTTTCGGAAGCTGAACTGCTAAAAATAGCAAGTTGTCCGTTTTAGTTTAAAACTTGCAGACGAGCAGCGTAATGTGTTTTGAATGCAGTGTGACTATTAAAACTTCAAAACTGCTGAAAAAATACCCTGAATTGCACACTTACTAAAAATAGTAAGTTGCCTGAATTTGATGAAATTTAGTTGGGAGCTTGCTGAAAGCACACTGACATCAATGTTAGTCTCAGATTTCAATTTATTCACTTCATTGGACTCTAGATTGACCATGAAAGTACAAACCCTAATTTTCAGACTTGGCCAAAATTTCACGTTTAAGCTCGATGACGAACACATCCCCGGAAAGGCAGACAACAGAAAGAGACAGAAAGAGAGAGAGAGAGAGAGAGAAAAACAAAGCCAAAAGACCAAAATGGAGCAAAATTTAGGGGGTCCCCATTTTGAATGGGGCGATGTGTGAAAAGGTCACAACACACCCCTCATTTGCACCTTGACTTGAAGAGGAGGCCTTTGAAAAATCTAAATATGGTAAATTTGAAGCATGGCCCTTTATATGCGCCTTGAAAAGAAGAGGGTGATTAAAATATTCACAGGCATGCAAATTTGAAGCACACCCCCTTGAATGCGCCTTTGACTGGAGAAAAGTTTGAGAATATTTTAGGCATGCAAATATGAAGTGGGCCCCATCCTATACGCCTTGGCTTGTGAAAGAAGTGTTTTAAATTTGAAGCTTGACCTCATGCATGCGCCTTAGCTATTTGAGGTAAATTAAAAGGTTTCTAAGTCGTCCAAGATTTGAAGTGGGTCCCTTTCACATACGCCTTGACTTATGGAGAGCTAGAGAATATTCTAAGTATAGAAAATTTGAATTCCAACTCCCCATATGCGCCTTGATTGGAAGAAGAGCCTTGAGAATATTTTAAGTATGGAAAATGTGGAGTGGGCCCCCTCTTATGCGTCTTGAATTGTGAAAGAAGCTTGGAAAAAGTCTAAGTGTAGAAAACTTGAAGCTCTACCCCTCATATGCGCCTAGCTTGAGGAGTTGATTGAAAATTTGTTTTAAGTATTCAAAACTTGAAGTAGAGACCCTTGATTGCGCCCAACCTTGAGGAGAAGTTGATGAAAATTTCTAAGGCAGGCAAATTGAAAGTCGGACCTCCTGTATGCGCCCAAGTTAGTGGGAGGGGTTAAAAATTTCTCTAAGGCATCAAAACTAGAAGTTGACACCTCCAAATGCGCCTGGGACAAGAATTGACTATTGAGAAATTTTCTAAAGGCGTGGATATGTGCCTAGCATGAGGGATCAAGTGGAAATTTTTGAATGCGCCCAAAGGTGTTGGCTCTTTGAGAAATGCTAAGTATTGAAACTCCACCTCCTCTAGAGAAATACGCCCAAACTTGAGAAAGGTGATGAAATTTATTGAGGCATGTATGCAAATGGCAGGAGAAAGTCCAAAATGCGCCCAAGCTAGTGATGAGGTAATAAAGTATTTTTCCTAAGTGTTAATATTTAAATTCCACCTTCTCTAGAGAAAATACGCCCAGGCCTATAAGGAGATAAAATTTTCAGAGGCATGAATAAAATTGGCGAGAAGAAGTTAGAAGGTGCCAGCTTCACGAAAATGATAAAGTTTTCAAGGCCAAGCAAGGAAATACGCCTAGAGATGAAGATAAAGAATAAAATTGTTGGCAAAATATTTTTCTAAGGTTTAAAATTCAAAAATTAAATGTACCCCTTCGTTTGGAGACACATAAATTCGACGCTTTCTGAAGGGAATTTTCTTCTGGGTATTGGATGTCTGCGATGAGGAATGGATTTTAAAGTCTTCCACAATTTGCCGAAGCCTTCAGGATGGAGATTTTTAATGGGCACTTAAATACTGAATTTTCTAAGGGGAAAAATTAAAAAGTTTCTAAGGCAAGGAATAACTGATGACTAGATGATTTTTTATCAAGTTCCTGATGAAAACAATTTTCTCGAGCCAGAGTTCGATGAAATATCAGACTGAACACCTCAGCCAATGAAAATGAAAAGGGAGCAATTGTCATGTCTCAGACTTTGATGTTGTTTTGTCCATGGCTTTGTGTGGATTTATTATATGAATGATGGTGTGTGTTAGAGTAATATGATATAATACAATGCTTTGGTGTGTGGAAATGTGAAAAATATTTACTTTTGAAATTGTGAATGAATTTTATTTTGAAAATATGCAAGATAGAACAAAATATTAGTATTGATTTAATTATTGCTTTGATTTATATCTCTATATCGGTTACTAATACAATTTCGTTGTTGCATGCCTGAGTGCACTTGAGTTGCAGGTGGTCGAAGACCAAGAGTGTGATTGAGGAAAGAAGGCTAGCTTCCCGATAGAGTAAAAGAGGAGGAACTCTCAGTCACACACACAGCACCTAAAAATCATATAGTTACATTTAGGCAATGTCTGTTTTAATTTGATTGTTTTGAGTTACTTACAAAATAAGTAATAAATGGTTTGAATAAATAAATAATAAAAATAATAACATAAATATAAATTAATTATTAATTGTAGTTTTAAAAGGTTTATGATTTTTAAATCTATCTTAATTAACAAGCCAAATGAATATGTGTTTATGGAGTAAGTATTTTTGAATTATCTATCCAACTTTTTGTGCAAATAATTGAAAATCTTTTATTATATTTTATTTATTTATGAAATTGAAATAAAATTGAAATATTTTATTTGCATATGTCTTAATTTCAAAGTCCAAGATTAGGAGAGAGGAAACTAATATTAAATAGAAAAAGACATTCCCGAGAAAAATGGGTTCGGGAAATTCTTCTTAAAACAAACAAAACTCTCGGCAAGTGGCTATCTCTTTTATTTTTGCATGTAAATGTCTGCCAAGAAAGTTTTCCATCTGTCAATTTGGAAGGGTTTGCATGACTCTCGGTAGACGGGATAAGGATTTAAGGTGGAGAGAAGACAGGAAAAAGAATAATAGAAGCTTATTCAGAAAAGAACCCACTCAGGAGAAGCAGATTGAAGGAAAAATTGGGCATCTTCAACTGGAAGCTTTTAATCAGGTTTTTTTGTTCCTTCTATTAGTCTAGTTTCAAATTTTGGCAACAGTGGGAGAGCTTGTATGCAAAAATTGTGATTTTGTCTGCAAATTTGAGTTTTAAAACCTGGGGAAAACTTTCTCTTTTAATTAGTTTACACTATGAGAAAATTCCCAATTCCTCCCTTTCAAAATGGAGTTTATTCTTTAGCAATCTGTTTATTCTTTTGAAATCTGGGTTTTGTGATTCTGGCATTTCATTGATGCATCTCTGTACAGAAAACCAGAGAGTAATTATATATATATTTATACATATGAATTTATATATATATTACTAGCAATCCTGTTTTGATTTCGAAATCTTCTGCTATGGCGTTTTTTTTTTATTATTATGGCTAAGTTTTTTTTTGTTTGGGGGAGGGGATTAACCCCAGCCCCGTCCCAAAGGAAGGGACGGCGCTGTGGGGAGTCCCGCCCCCTCCACGGGTCGTGGCCTGTAGAGGGGGCGCGGCCTCCTCACAGCTCGTGCCCTCCCTAAGGGAGAGGCGAGGTCTCCCACCTCTCTTTGGGGTGTTAAACATCCGTTTTAAACCATAAAATCTGTTAATTCCTGTGTGCGCAGCAGAAAAACGTGAACAACTATGAAAATCTGTATTTTTTTTTATACATATATATACACTCAGCTGTGTAAATATATATATATATATATATATATATATATATATATATATATAAATGTGTACTTACACAGAAATAACCATCTACAGAATATGATATATTTCAGACAAATATATATAAACATCTCAGTATCCCTGAAGCTGGAAATGTGAGAATGTAGTTCTTGAAATCATGCAAATTGGTGATTTTCTTTTGGCCACATATTCTTATGTTTGCATACAGATGTAGATTTCTGAATATTAGCATACAATAGAAAACACAGATGCAAATATGCAAATCTCTGTTTTTCTGAAAAAACTATCATGTTTCTGTATATTATTTTAACCAGAAACTTGTAACAAATTGGGAATTTTACTTTCAAATCAGTTTGAATCTTGAAGATATAGAAATACACATAAATCTGAGAACACTGTTTTTATACAGAAAATTATTACTTCTGCTTGTGTTAATACACTGAAAGTACCATGATAAACATACGTTTCTTTTTACATTTGAAAACCAAACTTGATCAAAGAACACTCAAGAGAGTAGCTTGAAATGAGAACAAATCTTTTATCAAATAGAGGAAAACATGTTGACTTTGTGATTTTGCTGAGAAAGAGAGCATATTTTATTTAAATTCTGAAACTTTAAATCTATTTATCTTGATCAACCAAACTGAGATTGAACACAAGAATGCATTGAAAACTTTCTTTGAACTCTAAAGACAGACAATCTTCACTGCAAATGTGACTGAAAACAGTTTGATAAACTCTTTATGAATATGGAAAAAAAAAATGAAGGAAATTCTTTTTAGAATCAATGAAATGCATGAAGCATATAAGGAAAACACATAGCTTTCTGTTTCTGCACTTTATATTGTATTTTGGGTAACTTCCGGGATAGGATGCCGAAGGTGGATCCACAGAGACGGTGGTTTTACCTTTTTGTGAAACTACCACTTGTTTTTATTTATGCTTGGCCAAGCACTTGTACCATTGAAATAGATGGATTTGTTTTAAAAGCCTAGTAATATATGTATTTTGGTCTCTGCCACCTCCTGTTGCAAGAAATATGTTTTCTCATGATAGAAATGCATATAGGCACCAGGCATGCATCGAGAGTTCCCTCCTGTTTTACTGTGTCAGGTTGCTAGGCTCCTTATGCAGGGCCGGGGATTTCTTCGAGTTAGGAAGGAACCCGGGAAAGTCATGTACTTCGTGGTTGGGCGGAAAAGGCACCTGAATCACACTCTTGGCCCCAGCTCGCAAGAAGACCGATGGTGTCACGGCGGTTGGAGGATCAGATTTTTTTTATTTTACTATTTATGTACTTGAGTATCCTACTGGAATGGCTTGTGAAGCCCATTGTAAATGTAATTGTATTTGGCATTTGTTACTGCAACATTGAAATAGATGTGTTATTTAGATTTTGATGTAACATTGATACAAATGTATTTATTGAAGTTATTGGTCTCACACAAATGTGAATATTTATTGGTTTATTGATCTCTTTTGAGTATGGGTGAATATATGTGAAAATGCATTGATATACTTGGCCATGTGCATAATCATGATGAAATGCAAATGTTATATTTTATATACAGGAAATGCAATTTGTTTTAATTCTTTTACATTGAGTTTACTTTGAAAACTCTTATTAATGGCATAATTTTTAAAGTAAACTTTTGAAACGGATTGAACAATTTAAAATGCTTTTGCTTATCTCCCAAGCGTTACAGCAATTGAATAAATATTTTCACAAGATCATTTTAAAATACATCTCCTAAATGCGCCCTTGAGGAAGATGAAATTTGTCTAAGGCATTGAAATATGATGCACAGGTGTTATATGCGCCCTTGATGAAAGGTCGTGAAGAAAGCAAAGTTGGCTAGAGAAAAACGATGAACCCTATCAGATCCGGAGATCACTTAGACCTTGGAAGTTAAAGCATGAAAATCAGGTAAGTAAGGTGAGTTTATATTATGAAGTGTTTTGATGCTCTTCTCCTTGCTTGTTTTGCAGGGTGAACACCGAAGCCAAGGTATGATGACTTGGGGAGATGAAGCGAGTACTTGGAAGAAATGGCTGAGTGTTGAGACCTAGTATGTGCCCAACTCAGGTGACAAAAAAGATATGTTTTCAAAGCTCAGGATGGAGGGAAAGATGGAAACCCAGGCGTTAATGGCCGCCATCAAGTACTTCAAAGTTGAAGAACAACATCAAGGAGGAAAATCATCGTCGAGCAGGAGAAAGAAGTTGTCACCTTGGAGTCAGATCGAGAGCGTGCCTACCATACCCTTTCAAGAAGTTGAAGCAAAGATGATCAGACTCATCCAGTTTGCAATCACAAAGAAGAACAATGTGAACGCGTTTACAAACAGGAATCTTCTAGAGGATGGTGGACATTAATTGTTCATTTATTACTCCACTCCTCTTTTTAGGGTTAGGGCTGAGGTGGCACAATTTGGGCCATCCATCTGATTGTAATCTAGACCGTCCATTGGACTTGGCCAGCTATATAAGGGGGCATCCCCCCTCATTTGTAATGGAGTTAGACACTAGATCAGACTAGAGAGTAGAGCAGAGAGACTTTAGTTGTAATAGCTTAGCATAGCGTAGTTTGAAGGAGAAGGAAAGTTTTCCTTTGAAAACTTTGTAAGAGATTGTTGTGAAAAACTATCATAACAAAAAGAAGCTTTCATTGATGGTGAATTCATCTTTGTTATGATCAGCTAGCAAGGTTTCTTCATCCCTTCCACTTCAAGAAGTAATTTAATTTAGAGTAGTTTTCATTTTCATGTAGTAGATGTTAGTTGTGGATTTGTGGTGTTAATCAAGGCAACTTCGTTTTAATCCATATCACTAGCAGCTTGCTGACGGCAAGTTTGCCTTGCGTGGTCAACTGGAAAACTTTACAAACTTAACTTCGGTTATGGGAGGATATAAGCTTAGCAATTGTATAATTGACTCAGGGGCATCTGACAACGTCATGCCTTTACAAATCATGAAATCTTTAGGGCTATCATGCACGGAAACACAAGAAAAGTGTTATTCACTCGAATCAAAACCCGTGCCATTGGTAGGCCAACTGAAGGACGCTCAAGTAAGATTGGCATCTTGTCCAGAAAAGAAGATCATGATGACCATTCTCATAGCTGATATCCCAATCAGTTATGGAATGCTCCTGAGCAGAAGCTTCTGCAAAGATCTCGGAGGCGAGATTCAACTAGATTGGTCGTACGCAACAATCCCATTGAAAAAGGGCACCTTCAAGTTGGAACCTGAGGCTAAGTCAACATTCACAGTGGTGAAATCTCAAGACCCACAAGCACAAGTGTTACATCAGAGCACGGGTCCTGGCACGTATGCCATGCTGTCAGAAGTAACTGAAGAAGACGAAAGTTTTGCACTTACCACACAAACATTGAATGAAGATTCAAGAATGTGGAATATGCAATTCGACGGCAGTTGCTCAACAGCAGGTTCGGGAGCGGGAGTTGTCATTACCTCTCCCGAAGGAACGCTGTACCCATTTGCTTATCGCTTGCAGTTCGACAACACGAACAATACTGCAGAATATGAGGCGCTCATACTTGGCCTCAAAAATGCAAGAGATATGGGTATAAAATACCTTCAAGTTGAAGGCGATGCAGAGCTGATCGTTCAATAGGTCAGAGGACTGTTTCAAGTAAGGAGAAGTCGCCTTTCTTTTTACTGACAAAGGGTGCGGAATGCGATCGACTGGTTCGAAGCATTTAACATCAAATACATACCACGTGAGCAAAATAGCAGAGCAAATTCCCTTGCGATATCAGCAGCTCTTTTCATGCCCCATTCTGATTTTCGTCAGAATGTCTTCACTATTGAGCTCATCTACAGGCCAGCCATCCCCGACAACTGCGACAATTGGCAAGTCTTTACTAATGATGATGATATTCAAGAGCTCCTCTGCATGGAGGACAATTACCAGGAATTATTCTTTGAAGGTAGTGCTTCTCCCTCCAAAGAATCTATGGCAGAAGATTCCAAAGTCACAGAATCTGGTATCATCCAACTAAAGGGAAATAATATCCCCAAGGGTCTAGTATCCTTGGAGGATATATTTGACAGACATGACAGATATGTTCAAGATCAAAGGAATTCTAATGACAAGACGTCAGCCGACTACCGACAAGTCAACATTGGTACGGAAGATAAGCCTCGACTTGTCAACTTAGGCAAGTGTTGCACTACGGAAGAAAGCGACAATTTCATCTCTCTATTCAAGCAATACCGAGACATCTTTGCATGGTCCTATGAAGACCTGAAAGCATTCAAGCCAAAGGAATTGTCCCATACAATTCCACTTAAGTCTGACATCAAGCCTTTCAAGCAGAAGCAAAGACACTACAACCCACGTGTCCAAGATACAATCTACGCGGAGGTAAAAAAGATGGTAGATGCCAAGATCATATACCCGATCCACTATTCCACCTGGCTGTCCAATATCGTTCCTGTACGCAAGAAGAGCGGAGAAATCCGGATTTGCGTAGACTTTAGGAACCTGAACCAGTCGTCACTAAAGGATAATTATCCTTTGCCTATCATGGAACATACATTGCAAACAGTAACCGGTTCGGAGATGCTGTCACTACTTGACGGATTTTTAGGATAAAACCAGATTGCAGTAGGTGAAGAGGATCAACTCAAGACAGCATTCACCACTCCATGGGGAATGTTCGCTTACGAGAGGATGCCATTCGGTCTCATCAACACTGGTGCTACTTTTCAGCAAGCCATGGACTTGGCATTTGGCGACTTAAAGGACAAATTGATAGTCGTCTATCTTGACGACCTTACCGCTTTCTCAAAGAAGCGGCAAGATCATTTTCAACACTTAGTGAAAGTGTTTGAGAGATGCAGGAACCACCACATATCACTGAATCCCAAGAAGTCTATCTTCGCGGTGACAAAAGGCAAATTGCTTGGTCACATCGTTTCTAAAGAAGAGACTCGGATAGACCCTAATCGGGTAGATGCAATCAAGGACCTGACTCTTCCCACCAATAAAACTAGGGTACACTCCTTGGGCAATGTCAACTTTATACGGAGATTTGTACCTGACTTCTTGGAGCTGACCAAAGACATCTCGGCAATGATGAAGAAAACGACCGCCTTCAAATGGACCGATGAAGGAATGAAGGCGTTCGAGAAAATAAAAGAGGCCATTAGTAAAGCGCCAATGTTGGTTCGACCTGATTTCAATAAAGAATTTATTCTTTATTGTTACGCGTCGGAACATACTCTCTCCGCCATAATGACTCAGAAGTTGAATGAAGAGACTGAGTCACCTATCGCTTTCATGAGCAACAGCTTCAAGGATAGCGAATCTCGGTACTCCCAAATAGAGAAGAACACATATGCGGTTGTGAGGGCCGTTAAGAATTTCAGATTCTACATCCTAAACTCTCACACCACTGTGTATGTTACAAACCCCGCGGTCAAGAGTGTCCTTACTCAACAAGAAATGGGCACCAAAAGAGGTAACTGGATTGCAAGAGTTCAAGAATACGACTTGGACATCAAGCCTACCAAGCTCGTCCGCGGGAGAGGTCTATGTCAACTCCTGGCAGAAGATGGTGATTTAAAGCACCAAGCTGAAGATGGTATCTCGGGAACCAAAATGGAAGACCTCCCAATGGTCTTATTAGTTGAATCTGCTCAAGAGTGGTACAGAGAACTGTGGTACTACCTAACCTACGGAGAATGCCCAACACACTTGGGTAAGCAACAGAGAAGAACTTTGAAATTACAAGCACAAGGTTATGTGCTTGGAGGAAATGTTCTATACAAGCGTGGGCTTGATGGGACATTCCTACTATGCGTCAGCAAGGATCAACAACGACGATTGTTGGAGGCGTTCCACGATCAAGCATGCGGAGGCCACTTCTCATCAAGGGTTACCGCATTCAAGATCCTACAGGCGTTATTCTACTGGCCGACTTTGTTCCGCGACGCATATGACTAGGTGCACAGATGCACATTGTGCCAACAATTTGTTGGTAAACTCAAGCTGTCAACTCTTCCACTAAGGCCGGTGGTGATAGATGCTCCATTCCAGCAATGGGGCATAGACTTTGTGGGACCCATCAACCCTCATTCCAGCAAGGGACATGTCTACATCCTCACGGCGACAGACTATTTCACTAAGTGGGTTGAGGCAATCCCTGTAAAGCAGGCTACTTCCGAAGTAGTGTGTAACTTCCTCAAGGAGAACATCATTACATGCTTTGGAGTACCCAAAAAGATCGTGACTGACAATGCTACAAGCTTCTCGTCTGAGGAGTCGGTAGAATTTTTTTTTGACTATGGCATCACCTTGTCCCATTCTTAAGATTACTATCCACAAGGTAATGGACAAGCCGAGTCGTCAAATAAGAACATAGTCACGATAGTGCGCAAGATGGTTGATTCCAATCAACGGGCTTGGCACACAAAGTTGTACGATGCTCTTTGGGCTGATAGAATCACGCCTAAGAGAGCTATCGGCACTTCACCTTTCATAATCCTATATGGCACTGAAGCTGTGTTACCCATCACTCTAGAGTTGTCTGCTTTGCAGCTGGCATTTACAATAGAAGATGAGGAATTCAGAGATCCCATCGAGAAACGTATCTTGTGCCTGATGAAACTTCAAGAAGAAAGGGTGGAGATAGTTGATAAGATCACTCAGCATCAAGAGCAAGTGAAGAAGATCTTTGACAAGAAGGCTCGGCAATGAGACTTCGAGATTGGAGATAAAGTCCTATTATGGGATAAGAGACACGAACCAAAGGGAATGCACGGAAAATTTGACTCCCTTTGGCTAGGGCCATTCCTGATTCATGATATTGCAGGAGAGAATTCCTATATTCTCTCACATTCAGATGGGAGGCTCTTTCCACTGCCCTACAGCGGGCAGTACTTGAAGCATTTCATCCCTTCGGGGATGGGGTGAGTATATATTGTAAATACTTTTCCTTGCTTTAACATTATGTTATGTTTTTCCCTGTTCAGTAAAGTATTGTCGTGTTTTAGGTGATTTCTTAGATGTTTTGTCGTAGGTGAATAAATTGGGGAACCCAATAAATAAGGTGAACTCTATTTTTAGGTATGTATGGAGCCAAAGTCCTAACTCCGTTACCCAACTGATTAGATATACTGGTCTACGAAACTTGAGATTCTTGGTTCTCCTATGCCGTAGGTATCCGACATGGTCACCAAACGGAGCCTAATGTTGTACCCAAAATAAATTTTTGGCATTCTGTATAAATTGAGCTAAATCTTGTTAAAATTCCATGTAAAGTCTGTTTTAGGTCAAACCAATCATAGGATCTTGGTGGGTTTCTGTCAAGGAACACATGTGCAAAATTTTGAAAATTAGGGTTTTACGCCCCTATTTTCAAGGAAACCCCCAAAAATAGGACCTTCCCAGAAATGATTGAAAATGATTTTGATAGGATTAAAAGGCTTCACGATCACATTGGTCAAGTCAGAATCATCAAAAGACATGTTTTACTCTAGTGGGTCTATTTCTATTTTTCAAGAACAAAGTTAGGAGCTCCGCAACCATTAATGGCAGATTGGCCAATACTAGGTGCTAAAAGCTAAGCTTCAAAAGCTTCAACGACACAATCATGGCGGAAAAGGTCTAAAATGATGCCGTTTGATGAAGGAGATTCCTGAAAAATGAAAAAAGTCAAAATTTGACTAACTTTGGAGATGTTACGAAGGAGAGATAGTTCACAATGCTGAAAAGAGCCTTTTTCAAGCAGGGGCACCCATGATCTTTTAAGGTCAAATGAAGTCACCTAGATCTTCCAAGGCATTCATCCTTGGCATTTGCTTGCTGGCGTGACAACGAAACAAACAGATAAATCATCTGAGGAATAGATCACAAGCGGCTGCTGATGAAGCAAAAAGAGGCAGTTGAAGAAATATCAGGAAACCACTGTCGAAGGTGAAAATTAAAGAAAAAAGAGCCTTTTCAAAAGAAAGGCGCCCTTCCTTTTAGACCTCCAGATGCTGATAAACGACAAAAGGCTTCCTAGGCTAACTTTCTCAGCCTAGGTAGATCTCAACAACACAACTGAAAGCACAGACATCTGTCAGGGAAGTCAACAGAGAATCAGGTTCAAAGTAGGCAACTTTCCAGATAAAGATAAACATGCTGAAGGACAAAAGCGCCCTTTTCAAGAAGGGGCGCCCTTGAATAAAGGAACCCTAGAATGAATTCCAAGTTTTCTGAATTCAGTCATCTTTGGCGAAACGGAGCTGGCTACCTGATGAGATATCAAGCGAAATCATTTGATTCTCCGATCAACGAGAAAGCCAGATCAAAGCACGAGAGGTCATTTCAAAAGGCTGAAGAACGAGGATTGTGAATTCACTAAGGCATAAGCAAAAGATCCCTTTCTTGGAAAAGGCGCCCTTTCTTTTAAAGCCCTAAACTCAGTTTTTTACCATCATGCCTCCCAAGCACTTCTCTTCGGGTTGGATCCAGCTCAGCAGTGAATGTGTCAGCAACATCTCAGGATCGACAAATCATGCCAAATTTAGGATCAAACTGAGGTCATTCAAGAGAGAAAATAATAAAAAACTTGCAAAACTCAAAAGGGACGCCTAAAAGAAGTCAAAGGTCAAGTTGTTGACTAAAGTCAAGATATTTTGAGTTAAACTTGGCTAAAACACTCCACGATCAGTGGAAATCACCTTTTTGAACTTCAGATCAAGCCAAAATCACTTTTGAGCTTGAGTTAGGTCCCCAAACTTGTGGATCTAAGGCTTGAGTCTACATAATCAAGGTGAAGGCGTCCTACTTCATTATTTCATTGCAAGTTAAGGATCAAGAACAGCCATAAGCTCTCAAGCACGCCATTGACAGATCTGGACAAGGTTTTCATCCGTTCTTCAATATTTCTTGCAGATCTGAAGCAGAAGAAGATTGCTAATCTGAGATTGGATTCAGAGACAAATTTTCTCAGGGAGTCTAATATAAACTTCCAATCCATCTTCTGTCTACTTCCTCTCTTCTTGTCTTAGGTTTTCTTGCATTTTACAGAAAAAGCAACAGGCTACATCAAATCAGATCAACTGGGTAGATTCAGCATAGTTTTCCAGTGAAACCCATCTCGCTAAATTTTCTAGAATCAACAAACTTGCTGCCCCTATTTTTGGGGGTTTTTCCGAAAAAGTTTTATAGTCAAAATTCTAAGGAACTGGGCTTGTTCAGCATTGAAGCATGAACAAAACCCATGTGCCAGATTTTTTCCGAAAAAATACTTCTCGGCAAGGCGCTATTTTTAGGGGTTTCCAGAGATTATCAGAACAAGGTCAAGCTTACAGTCAATCTTTAAGTTTTTCAAGATGCAGTACTCCCAAGTACAATACGAGACCAAGACGGTCCTATTCCATGATTACTTGAAAATAGTTGACACAAATTTACATCAAGTAAATCCAGTAGTTGATTTGGAGCAGCTGGAAGGCATGAATCAAATCACATTGCAGAATATTGAAGAATCCAGGTTGCTACAGGCCGCATCCATTCCCATCACGTTACAAAGCATGGAACTTGTAATCGCTTGTGTCAAGCATTACAATCCTACCACTAGAGAAATCAGAGCAGCAGATGGAAGAATTGTTTGCAGTCTAAAGCCTCAAGATATTGAAAAGTGTTTTGATATTCCATCATGTCCTAACAGCAAAGTCATATCAGTGACGGAATGCGAGAAGGCATTTGAGACAGCCAAGGACAAATGTCAAAGGATAATAGTTGAAAAATGGCTAAAAGTGACAAAGGCAAACTTGCCTAAGTTGGTGGGACGAGGAGAATGTAAAGATAAGTATGCAGTGTTAATCACTCTACTCAATAGAATCACTGGAGAAGAGGATGGTCATCAATTCCAGCCATGGATGTACTATGTCATTGCTAAAATCATTGGCAGAAGGGAATATTATGACTGGGCCACTCTGATTAGTGACACACTCCACCGACAAATCACTGGGTATCTAGAAGCTCATAGGTTCCATATGTGCTCTTACCTGGTATACTTGATTGCCTTCCAAGGTGATTTCAGGATATTAAACAATGTGGGAACCTTAGGTGTGCAAAAGGTTCATGAACATTTCACACGTTTTGAGTTTACTCAAGCAGAGCGACATTTCAAAAGAACGAGTGATCTCTTCATTATGCACACCGTACGTGAGCTAGACCATGAGATGCACGTGCGTATTTCACAAGCAGCCAGAGAGGCAATGGCGGACTGGGCGGATTGGTTCATCCAATTCCCTACGTTCTCCTACATACGCGTGTATGGCTACATTGGTCACCTGGCCATGCTACCAAGATACCCTTCAGATAGAGTATTCTTCATGGAATTCCTGAGACAGTTGTCCGAAGTTCACGTCTACTTGCGCTTGAAGAGGAAGACAGTTGTTAATTTTCCCATTGGAATGGGACTCTATAGATGCGGATTCGCGGCAAATGCTAAGATGAAGAGTCAGGAAACAATGAGGTTTAATCTTAAGTATCTCATTGAGAGACGATCCTATGATCCCAGAAGGCTCTATGCAGCACATCTCGAGCAGCACTCGTCACATAAGTCTTCTATGGAAGATTATTGGGTAAATTGTCAAGACGAGTATGAAGTGCGAAGAAGGAACTACAGCAAGTTCAGACTCCCACAAATTGCTGATTTTGTCAGCAGACATCGAGGGCCTGTCCGATGATGAAGGGGAAGTCATTCTCCCCTCATTCTTCGCAGATTTAGTTGACTCCAAACCACTCCCAAGAGTGGATTGGTATGCTAAGGAAAACACGTCTATAGAGGAAAGAACGAGTAGAGTGGTTAGAAATAGCCAACTCTATCTTGACAGCAAGAAATCAAGGAAGGTGATACCTCACAGAACAGAGCCACCACAGGTTCAGTCTCCACCACCTTCCACTTCAAAAAGGAAACCTAGGCAGAAGAAATGGTGCATTCCTCCTCGAGGAATGAGGATGTCGAAGCCTACGAAGCCTAGAACACAGAGGACACCTGTGGAGAAAGCCACACATAGTCCTGAAATAATCACGGGTATTGCTGCCCCAGAACAAAGAGTAGAGACTGCTACCCCTGATCCAGCAGAAGTTATCACGGAAGAGCCAGCAGCAGTAGTTGCTGAAGAACCAGTGGCAGAGCCAATGGCAGAAACAACAGCAGAAACAGTGCCTGTTATGGAAGCAGAGCCACCAATATCACCAGTACCACAGCGGCCACAAGTACTCATCGACTTGGATTCGCCACCAAGAGACATTGCTCCAGCATAGTCTCACACATCTAGCATTCAAGGGCCTCACATTCCTCCTAGTGAAGTTCGTCGAGATTCTATTTGGCTTGAAGGCTTCCTAGGAAGAAAGAGGGAAAAACCCTCCTATGAACTTGACTTTACCGAATTCGACCACGTCCCACAAGACATGTCGGCGAAGAGGTTGAAGAAACAGGTTCACATAGAAAGGAATGCAGAGTGTGAAATCATCATAGAGACTGCTGCCCCACCAATAGAGAAAAGCATACATGAGGTTCAAGTAGAAGACTACACATTGTCTCAACTTAACCTCGGGAAGACTACACGACAGGTGGAGGCAGACCTTCTCGGAACAGCTTCAGTGAGCGCACAAGAAAGAATGGCTAAGGATGGGAAAGAAAAGACAGCCTTAAAGGCTGAGAATCAGAAACTAAGGTCATACATAACCAGCTTGATACATGGCACCCCAAACATCTCAGCCCTACCAGCAGGATTACTAGATCTCCCTGCCGAACAAAATCATCGACAATTGATAACATTCGGTAAACACTTGAGAGATCAAGTGGAAGAGTTTGTTCTCAAGGGTAGATGTATACTGGCAAATCTATACCAGTTACGGGATAGAGCACATGGACTTCGTGCAAAGATCCAGCAATCAGAACAAAGGATTGCATAAAGGAGGCTAGAAGACGAGAGCACAATTGCAGATGCAATTAGCATATCAATCAGTATACTCTAAGGAAAACAAGCAACATCTCTTTGCTTGGAAGGAACAATTGGCGTACAAGGTGAAAGCCTATGATGCTCATTCAGTAGAGTTGATTGATTACAGATGGGTGGTTGCCACTATTATCAACTTCGCAAGAACGTTGGTGATATCTTTCCCTTGCATGGAATATCAGCGTGAGGGAGGAGAATACATCGAGATGGTCACTGTACAGAATCAGTTCAGGGATGTCATCCGCAGTACCTTTCTTGATGATCCAGATGGTTGCAAGCTGGCTAAGGTAGAAGCTTTATCAACCAAGTTTGAAGAGGCAACATCTCAATGTATAGACTTCAGAAATCAACTCACAACGGGTGAGGTAATGCTGCAACGCCACGTCATCATTCTACAGAGCATTAACTCCCCAGAAGCTGATGAAGTCAATGAATGGATAGAGACACTGCTGATTAATGGTGAACTATAAAGGCACCAAAGAAGGACGTCCTACATCCTCCAAGTGGCATTTATGATACTTGAGTTTGACTTGATGCTTCTTTCCAAGTCAACTCAAGATGACATTAAATGTAATTGGAGTTAACTTGATGCTTCTTTCCAAGTTTAACTCCATATCCCTTAAATCATGCATTGTCAGATCCCACTGATTAAGGATGTCTAATCAGCTTCCATGATTTGTGGATCTTAGATCTCCACTAAATGTGGATGTCTATTTTGGAGGGATACTTTCATTTAAGTTCACCTTTAGTTTACTTTCAGTCAACTGAAGTAGTTTCCAGTTGACTCTTTGTTTACTTTCAGTTAACTAAAGTAGTTTTCCAGTTAACTGCTTGTTCCCCCTTTTTAGGAATAAATCTTGCTAATTGATTGGCAAGAACTCATTGTTAACTCAAGGAGATTTTGGGGTTGCCCACTCCTTTGAGTTCTATAAATAAGAGCCTTGGGCTCATTGTTTGTTTAACTTTTACTTGCTATGCAAAATTGCTGCCATTGTTGCCAAAGTTTCCATTGACTCTTTGTTTACTTTAGTTAACTAAAGTAGTTTTCCAGTTAACTGCTTGTTCCCCCTTTTTAGGAATAAATCTTGCTAATTGATTGGCAAGAACTCATTGTTAACTCAAGGAGATTTTGGGGTTGCCCACTCCTTTGAGTTCTATAAATAAGAGCCTTGGGCTCATTGTTTGTTTAACTTTTACTTGCTATGCAAAATTGCTGCGCCATTGTTGCCAACAGCTTTGAAAGCGGATGTTTGTTCACTCTTGGATGAGAGTTCGTTGGTCGATTGTAATTGTGCATGATTTCGTGCCTTTGCTATCCCAACCTTTGTAATTCATTGATGAAGCTTGAAGAAGAATATCAAAAGGCGCTTGCATTTTGATCAATTTATTTGAGTTATGTCTACGTCTTGTACCTAATAGCTCGTTGTTTCATTTCCCTCCTCGAATAGGAGTTCCTCCTCCTTGGATATTTGTCATCAATAGTTATCGTTTGATGTTATTTAATGTATTGTCCCTCAATCTATACTTCGGATAGGAGTTCCTCCTCCTTAGCAAGCTCATTGGCCAAAACATCGTTAATTTGTTGTTTCTTGTAAACCATTTCCTAGCCCATACCTCGGATAGGAGTCCCTCCTCCTTGGCAGGTCTCAGATCTAGTTTACCATAAAGAGTGTTTGCTTGTATCAACCTTATCCCGGTGTATACCCGAGAGTTTAGAGCCTCGGTCATATTCTTAGGAGACGGCGAATTCAGGTGATCCAGCCAACCCATTCCTGCTCCTTTACCCTCATGCTCTGTTTACCTTGAAGGTATTGGATAGATAAAAGCTAGAATAGTCATAGTTAAGATCTGCCGAAACCAGAGGAAAAGCTTAGCTACGGCACATTGTGTTTGTGCACCCTTGTGTCCTACCGCTGAAGTACAAAAAGATAGGAACCTTAGTTAACCATTCCCTTACTTATGCATTGCTTTCAGCAGAGAGGGACTTCTCCTCTTTAAATAACGAAGAAGTGTTGCAAAACATTTGAAATAGCTGAACATTTACAATCAGCACTCCAGAGGTGCTAATTTAAACGCCAACAAGGCTCCAGCAACTCCGAGTGCTCCTGTCCTTGATTATGACACCTATGGTTGGGTTCCCAATCTTCTTTGCATACAAAGAAAAGTTTCTTTCTCCGGAGATCATTTTTGCTGCTCTCTTTTCCTTTTTCCTCTGTATTAGTGTTAGCTTTTCTTTCCTTTCCAAAAAGAGGATCTAATATTTCAGGATGTTGTAGAAGCTTTGTCAAATTCTTATCATAGTCCTGAAAGACCTGTGTCAATTCTGCCATGAGTTCCTGCACAAACTTCATATTTCACAAATCAACAACCTGTTGCAACTACTATAGATGAGTGTTGGTCACTCAATGAAACAACTAAAATAAACCTTTCGCTGATAACCCTCAGGCTGGTAGGAAGCATAGCTCTAATACCATTGTAGTATCCCCAATGGAATTGGACGATATTTTACAATATCTCAATTTGACATATTGTCATTTTGTCAAATATATGGCATGAAAACTGAACTGAACACTTCAAATGATATTGAAATTGCAATAACAATAATAATCCAATGCATAGTTTTATATCATCACAACAGTTTCATAATGTAGTTCATTCATTACATTTTTTCAAGGAATGAAACCATTACATATCTATGTCTTCTATTCAACAGTGGCAGCAAAACGTGTGCTCAGAAATACAAACTACAGTAACAAATAAATACCAATTCCTGAGCTTGTTGCAAACACTTTGATTATTAAAGAGCAGCTGGGAAGAAAACTTAGAAACAAACAGACCACAATAAACTATTACAGTCAACCATCTCATTATACATTGCTGACCTGTTATTGACTGCAGAGGATTTAAATATATTATTCTTGCTGACCTAGGTACTTGCTTGTCTATCGATTCAAGGAAAGAGACGACAACTCTTAATAAGAATATGATCCTCCTTAAAACCATACGATATCCTCCTTGACTCTTCAAATATCCATGGCATCCCTTCCTTGGACTGATCAGACTGCTTATGTGGCTCTAGAGAAGTGGGACGACCATATTTTATGGGTTGCGATTCATTATTTGATGTGTAGCTTCCCGAAATTCCTTGTGTGGGTTAAGACTTCCACATAGCCTCCAAGCAGGCTCAAACAATACATGAGACCCAACCACAATACTTGTACGATGGTCAAGGAAATAAATCACATGGAATATGTGGTACGACCAGGCAGTAGATGGTGTGGACAATGAATAGGAGATATCTTCTCCTGGTCGCGATTTTCAAATCCTCCAAAGGCAATGTTGACTTCTCCAAACTCCTGCGTTGACACTCCAGCTTGGAAAGAAATTACCATCGCACTTCATATGGATTTGTGGGTACAACCCTTAGACTTCAAAATGATGCGATTAGTATTAGCTATATGACTAGCACCTTCATAAATTAATAAATATTAATCTGCTTTTCCCATTGATAAATATGTCAACTCCTCTGAGATGGAAAGCTATGAAAGACAGCAGAAATAAGATAAAATCACCCAATACTCTCCTAGAAATTTATCAAACCCTAGAAATTTTTCTTGGAACGAGACTCACAAATTTTTGCAAATCAATGAATTGATCATTGACATCCAAACACAAATCCTGAAGTGAATCTGCCTATGAAAGGATTTGGGTTTTCGTCCAAATCCGTAGACTTGAGGGTTTCTGTCCTCAAGCACCAGAAAGCTAAGCTCTCAAAACAAACAAATAATAATCTTCGCATAATGAGAAAATGAGCTCTCAAGTCCTTTTATAATACCTTTTTAGGTTTTCCCATCAAAACACCTTTTTATAAAGTGACATTAAAATACTTTACAAGATCTTCTAAATATTTCATGGTGTCACTTTATTCACCCTATTAATATAATTATTTAATATAACCTTTATAATTGCACTTTTTGCCAAGGCAACATTAAATAATTAAACTAATTAATTAATTTAGCTCTTGTAACGGCGGAATGGAAAACAGGGACATTACATCCCCATTCCTTAAGTTTGGTCCCCAATCCCTATCATGTGCGAAAACATGGTTTTGGGAAATTGGAGCAAAATCAAGCTATCCCCATTCACAAGATAAGAGTCCATACAAAGTATTGTGGGAATCTACTCAAATGGTTCTCTTGTAAAGTGCCAAGCTAATTTTTTTTTGTATTTTGACAAATGTTTGACAAAATGCTAATGTAATGGCAATGCATGAAATCTAAATAAACTTTGTATTTCCTTCCAAACAGATGTAATCAGTCATAAAATCCTGAACGTATGCATGCATATGATATAGAATATGACTGAAATCAATTGGAATATCTGAACTCTTAATTGGTTGGGCTGATATTCAATCAATTTTCTGATAGTATTGAAAGTTGAAATATAGAATGTATACATTAAATCTGCACATTCAGAGCTCAAACATAGCTTGTTAATCACTAAGTAACCACTGAATAAACTGTTGTGAGCTATCTATTGATTATGGGACTGCTAACATAGGCTGGAAATGCAGCTGGGGCAATTCTGGACATTCCTTTGATAGCTAGGACTGATATCACAGTCCATTCGACCCTTGTAAATCTGAATATCATTCAAACCTGCACTTTCTACACAGTAAACTCCTGCTATAGCAGCAGCACATCCCCCTTATTACTCCTCATAATGCCGTGGCACACTCTAAAAACAAAGAAACTTGTATCTGTGTAGCGGCTGGGAAGTTAGGGTCTTAAACCCTTCCTTAAATGCATTGACTACTTCAAACTCCCTTCCTACAGCCTTACATTCCTATCTCTCCCTGTATGGCCTGCAAGACTAGCCAAAATAAAATATAAACTGCCTTCAACCTTTAATAAACTCAACACACCTTGAGTGCCAATATGTACAACCATATTATGACCTTGGTACATCCATCTTGTAGGATTAACAATATAACTCCAAGTGGGCAGCTGGAATAATATGAGCTTGAAATGGGGCGGCCAGCTGAATACTAGCTTATTCCTCCACCAAAATCATTTATTATTTGCTCCACAAATGTATTCGATGAATTTCTCATGCCTCAACACAATCTTGGAATGAAATCTTCAAGAATCCTTCAAAAATCTCCAAACATTCAGCACACCTGTGAATCCTAGAAGAATCTACTCACAAATTGGCTAGGATGGTTTCCATCTTCAAAACCAATATTTGTCATAGGGTTTTCGTCCCAAGGAAAAAAGATTAACAGTTGTTCAATTTCCCAAGTTGGGGTTTGAAAATAAAATACCAAGAATGAAATTCTCTTCTCAAACTCCTTTGTGTACCTCCTTTCAATATTTGAAATATTATATTTCATTTCCCCCTCAAAGTGATTTTTAATATTTCTTTTTAATTTAACATAACATTTGAGCCCCCAAAAAATCACTTTTTTAATGAACTGTCCAGCTTTAATAAAATTATTAATTAAATGTAAGTTGCCTGTAAAATGAGTAACTTTAGACAAATTAATTTAATTACTTAATTATTCCCCTACCACATCCCAATTAGTCTACAAGAACTAAAATAGGCTAAGGTTATCTGCCAATTGATCGCACCTACGAAGGGGTCATTTTACCTCCCCTGGGACTAGGGTACTCAAACTTGACCTTGATCACAAAGCTAGGAGAAACTCAAGTTTGTAAAGCGCATGCTACTCGGTTAGAGATGATAAAAAGGTTTTGTTGGGTGGTAGATCATTTTTTCTAACTCCCTCTTCCAACAATTTGTTCAAGTTTCCAATGCCAATTGAAGGATTGAAATTGATCAAAGAGTTGAGGATTGTTGCCTTCTAGATCAAGGGTGATTCTAAAGTGGTCATCAATAGGATGAAAAAGTATTGCACTCTGAATTGGAAGTTTGGGTGCCTTCCAAAGGAAGCTAAGGAATTGTCGGCTAGTTTTGGTAATATTTCCTTGGGGCATTGTTACAGAGAAGCAAATATTTGCAGTATTGCAGATCTCTTAGCAAATATTGGAGTGCATCAAGCTCGTTTCTCAAACCTGATCAATTTGGAGTTTCTGCTTGATTGGTACTCCCTAAGAGCTACCAGAAGGGCTCCTTGTGGGGCCCAACCCATCCAAAGTTTGGACAGCTTCCCCTCTTGGATTGAGCATTACGGATTAAAGAAAGGGGAAATAGCAAGATGAAAAGAAAGGAAACAGGTGAAAATGGGAAAAAAGGAAGAGAAAAATTAAATTAGAAAAAGAGTATTAGGAGATTTTTCTTATCTAGGCATGTAGTTAGAAGCAAAGATGCCTTTTGGACTTTGAACAAACGCAATTCTATTATTAAGGCAAGGAATTTATTGCTGCCTAATGGCAGTGGATCCACATCAAGCGAAATTTTCCCTTCCTCTTGTTGATGTGTGTTTTGTGACCACCCCAACACAGAATAAAGTTACCCAACGGCTACTCTATTCTCTCTTGAACAAAGTCTCCTGCATGCTAAGATTGCGAGAGAGATCATGCATTTAACTCCAAGGTTCCTTCATGCAGTGGAATAGATTCAGTTGGTTCGTTGTGATTTGCTAGTATCACGAGGGGGACTTACGTACTTGTTCAGCTGAAGCTCAAAGAGAAAGGGATTTTCACAAGATTCGGAAGATTTTCAATGAAGTTCAAGTTTCCTAATACTAACCAGAAAATATTGAATATAAATGGTTGCAAGGCCTAAGAAAGTACTACTCTACTCTAAGGCACGGGATATGGTAATCAACTCTCACAAACTTCAACCGGACTCCACTTT
Source organism: Sequoia sempervirens (assembly GCA_007258455.2). Taxonomy (NCBI): domain Eukaryota; kingdom Viridiplantae; phylum Streptophyta; class Pinopsida; order Cupressales; family Cupressaceae; genus Sequoia; species Sequoia sempervirens. The sequence continues at coordinate 4,196,642 of VDFB02193867.1, read as the reverse complement.
GCCTCACTTCGGACAGCCTCCACAGAACCGATGCAATCTTCAAGGGGAGTGATTAAAGATATTCAGATCACAATTCAATATGAGGACACCATCACAACGACACATGTCAACACATAAACCATAATCGAAGTTAAGTCCGCAATGTTCCAGTTGACCACACAACGCGAACACACCATCAGTGAGCCCGCTAGTGGTATGGATAAGTGAAGCTTGCTTGAATCAAACACCACATTCCACAACTATCATCTATTTGCATGAAATGAAATCTACTTTACTCTAAGCTACTTTAAGATTCTATGTGAATTGGAAGGATGAAGAAGCCTCGCTAGCTACCCACAACAAAAGATGAAACCACCATCAATGATAACTCCTTTTATTATGAGAGTGTTCACAACAACTTCTTAAAAAGCATTCAATGGAAAACTTTCCTTCCTCTTCAATCTAAGCTATGCTATCAATCTATACTCACTATTTCTCTATGCTCTATCTCCTAGTTGTCTTTCTATGTCTAATGATCTAATCTAATGAATTACAAATGAGGGGGGGGATGCCCCTATTATAGCTGGCCAATCTCAACGGACAGCTCAGATTCAATTACAATGAAGGGCTAAGATCGAGCCACATAAGCCCTAAACCCTAAAAACTGCCACCAAGAAGAGGGGTAATAAATGAGCAAAGATTCCCACTTTCTTCCTTTGACCACTATGAGCAATTAATGCCCACTATCCTTCTAGAAGATTCTCATCCAGAAACGCGTTCCCATTGTTCTTTGCCTTGACTGCAGACTCGATCAATCTGATCAACACAACTTCAACCTCCTGAATTGATATGGCAGGAACGATCTCATTCTAAAACTCCAAGGCTGCAACTTCTTTCTCCTACTCGATGATGATTTTCCTCTTGGCTGTCATTCTTTAACTTTCTAATGCCCGGGCCTTCATTATTTCTCCATCCTGATCTTGAAGGACTTTCCAGTCTTGGACTCAATTATTTCTTCCTTGCCACCTACCTCCTTGAGTTGGGTGCATATTGGGTCTTTGAGGAGAAATTCCAACACTTAGCCGTTTCTTCCAACATCTCCCTTCATGGCTTGGGCACAAATGAGACATCATGGAGGAGCTTCAAACATGTAACTTTTCATTTTCCAACGTTGTAACATTGTCTTGGAGTATTTGTTCCATCACCTCAAGTCATCACTCTTTGGTCCCAGCGTTCAACCTGCAAAACAAATAAAGAGAAGAGCATCAAAACACTTTATAATATAAAATATCTTCACTTACCTGATCCCCATGTTCTGATTTCCAAGGTTTGATTGATCTTTGGATCTGATAGAGTTCATCATTTTCTCTAGCAAACCTTGCTTTCTTCATAACTTTTCATCATGGGTGCGCTTAACATCTGTAATGCCTTAGACAAATTTCATCTTCCTCAAGAGCATATTTAAGAGGCCTTACTTCAAGGGCGCATTTTGTACGGGTGTCCTTCCTATTTCAAACACTTAGCAAATATCTCAACTCAACTCCTTCCTTGGTGGGTGCATTTACTAGGTGGTGATCTCATTTTGATGCCTTAGGACTTTTCTTCAACTTGTCTCATGAGAGAGGCACATATGGAGGGGTCAACTTCCATTTGATAACACTTAGAAAGTTTTCTAGCTTCTCATCACAACTGGGCGCATTTACTACCTTGCACTTTCATCTTCAACACTTAAAGGAAATTTCAAGTCACCATGCTCCTTACTTTATTGTTGGTGTAACAACTAACACCTCTGGAGTATAAGTTGGTACAGACAGCTATGCACACTACGCAATGAGTGCTCTTCAAATTAGGAGGGGAAGCTCCCTTGTTGTGCCAGACAAAAGTACCTAAAAAAGGAAATAAACTAAACTATATCCTGTCTTTTTTGTCTCAGCTGTAAGAGGTACAAGGCTTTCAAGAAAACTATATACGTTGCAACTAAGTATTTTCTGGTTTCGCGGATTACTAACTACAACTAAGCTAACTACTTTAAAACTATCCAGTTTCCTCAAGAAAATAGAGCATGAGGAAATGGAGCAGGAATGATTATTTGACAATAAACAAGTATAAATTCTCAACTTGAAGGCAAGGTGGCACATCTATCAGCTAAATCTAAACAAGTTTATTACTCACAAAACACCATACGATAAACAAGAACAGATTCTCAACTTGAAGGCAAGGTGGCACATCTATCAGCTCAATCTGAACAAGCTTATTGAACACAAAACAAAATCAATCTAACTAAGGAAAGAATTCACCATCATAATTGCATGAAACCCAAGTGGCATAACAATTCATCATAACAGTAAATACACATGAACAGATACAGAACGAGCAATATTGAAGGCAAGGTAGGCACAACATATATTTCTCTCTCATGCAAAAGTTCGTGAACAGATACAAAATAGCAATACTACAGGCAAGGTGGGCATAACATGTATGCTATCACGCAAAAGTTATGTACAAATGAGCAAAAGCTCTTATTTATAGACATCAAAAGGTGTAGGGAACCCTAAAATCACCTTGAGTCAACTACAGTCTTGCAATGCATGCAAGATTTTATTGCTAAACCCTAATAAAGCAAACTATACAGTTAACTGGAAAGTTACCATCAGTTAACCGGTACATCTAATTTAAATGGACAATGTGCAAGCATGCACGTCCTTATTGAAAGAAAAGTTAACTGGAACACTACCCTCAGTTAACTGGAAACCCTAAACCTAACTCCTGTGAAGATAATTCCAAGGAAGAGATATGCATGTATGAAATCAGCAAGTGAACTCAAGACTGAAAGACGAGTTAACTATTGCTCCTGACTCTAACCTCGAAACTAACTACAAATCACAACTGACTGATCACTCTAAGTCATCTATGTCCATCAAGTCGTCCAGGAACTGATTGATGGCACTGTCTTCTGGCACTTTGATGCTCTTCACGATGATGACCTGCCTCTTCAATTCCTTGTCACCATCCTTGATCGTATGCATGCATTCTTTGACATCCTCAGCCGTCTTTTTGAAACTAGTTGAAATCACTGAAATGTGATCCAACTTAGACACCACAGGATCTCCATCAAGATATCACGAACAAGCTTCTGAAACTTAGTTTGTACAGCCTCGAGATCAGCGTAGGTACCATCTTTACGAAGATAATGGCACAGGATCTGAGTGACTTTGGTGGCTCCATAAATGGAGTAACGACCTCTATTCCTTCTGCAGCTTAACGCTTATGATGTTTTTCTTGATTCTTCTCAACGAAAAAGTGTTGCATGATGAAAGCACGAAGCCTGTCCGCGAACACTCTAGTTGCGAGAAATACACACGAACTCGCTGCACACGCAGAATTCCAATGGTCCACCTTAGGTCTACGCCTGTCAAATTGTCTAAATCAGCCCCCGGATGCACTTGATTGTCAGCTATTTTGATGAAAACATGAATTAAGACTGATTTTGGTCTTGAATTTAGTCTAGTTGAACTTCCTTCTGAAAAACTTGCCAGTTGACTGTGAACACGGCTATGTTCTGACAATTTTCTCCGGAAAGCTAAAATGGCTCCTAGTGAGGCTAAAAATAGCTTGTCGGGGGATAATTTTCACCAAAAATTCCGAGACATGGGTTTTGTCTGGAAAATGATTCTAAGACAACCCACAACGTCAAAATTGTGAAAAAATGCCGTTTAGCTTGACATGCAAAGACTCTTCAGTCGAGAAATGTAGGGGTTTTTAACTTTTTAGAGCTTCCTGGGGCAATTTTTCTTGAGAAAATCTGGAACATGGGTTTTGTGCACAATAGAATTCTAAACAAACCCAGATGATGCGATTTTCAGAAAGATGTGTTCTTGGCTCACATGCAAAGAAATCTCCGGAAAAAAGCACAGAGCTTCAGAATGAAGGCTGCGGGGCAATTTTCTCAAAAAAAAATCTAAGACATGGGTTTTGCTGCTGATGCTGAAACATGCGAACCCAGATGGTCAGATTTTGAATATTTTGCCATTTTCTTTGACATGCGAAGAAATCTAAGACTAGAAATAGAAGAAATAAGACAGAAGATAGAAGGTTTTGTTTGTTCTGCTTCTGTAGAATTCGCCTATCTCTGACATGGATTTGATGTAACCTGCATGCAAATTGAAAACAAAGTCTGGAATTGCCTTCCTCTGAGCAATCTGAATCCAACGCTACAAAGAATGTTGAAATTTGACACCTGTAGCACCTTGAAATCATTGTTTGCTCAAGAAAAACGTATTCTTCTTGCTTGGGATGAAGAATAATGGACGCCTAAGCTTGAATAAATTAGCTTTCTCATCAAAGGCGTGGTAAATGCATGCAAATCCCTAAAAATGGCGCTTGGCTTGTGATTGGACCTCAAAAAATCCACGCCTAGCCTTTGATTGGCTCTCAAAACAGTTAACTGATGATCAATATGCCCTAAATAAAGTGCCATGCTTGAATATTTGCCATAAAATAAATCTCCATCTTCAAGACTTCAGTTGAAAAATCCCAAATAAAGCGCCATGCTTTAACACTTCAGTTGAAAATCCTAAGTAAAGCACCATCCTTTGATATCTCAAGATAAATCTTGACATGCACCATGCATTAAAGCCTCAGTTAAATCTTGACATGCACTTCAGTTTAAGTGAACATGCAAAATAATAACTCAACATGCAAACTAGTTAACTGGACATGCAAATCAGTTAACTCAACATGCAAAATTGAAAAAGCACCTGACATGCAAAGATGTCAACTGAAGATGACAACCCAGAAATCGTTCTCTTCAACTGAAAGTCGAAATTCAAATATTGAAATAATATTTAAAATTCCTCTTTTAGGCGCACGTGATTTTGAGTTTGAAAAATCAACTTTGACTTTTGGCATTTTTCTTCAGACTTAGCCATTTTTCATGAAAACTGGATTTTGAACCTTTTCGAAGCCTCTATTCAACTCCTGACACTAATTGACTGACCTCACCGATTGACTGGCTGACAGTTGCATTGCAGAGCAGGACAAAAACTGATCAAAACACTCCTTGAGACTACAGACCATAAAACTAAGATCTGGGGGCTCAAAAATCCAAGCGCCCTTTGCAAAAGCTACGCTTTTCCTCAGACTTAGCAAATTTTCTTCATCTTCATTCCGTACAAAGGGAAAACTGAATCCTCCATAACTTATGTTTGACAAAGTTTCAGGACTGGATAATTGGCTCACTGCGGAGCTGACTTAATTCCACACAACAACCTCAAGAGAGCACTTCTTCTGAAAACATCATCTGGGGGTTGAAAATCAAGGGCGCCTTTTTCAAAAGGTGCTCTTTTTCCTCCAGAGATAGCCATTTCTGGAACTGACCAAAATATCACTAAACCTCCGACTGCAGACTGACAGGTTATCTTCTGATCTGACAGAGACAGGCAACGGATAGCTGGACGTAACACAGACAAGCTGAATATCTGAGATCACCAAATAGAGGACATTAAAGGCCTCAAAAGCTCAAGCACCTTTTTGAAAATGTGCTCTTTTGCTTTATTCACGACCTCAAAATCAAGATTTAACCCTGTGTTCGCCTTCTCGTCTCGACTTCTCAGCAACTCTAATTGACGTGCTGAAGGGTGCAATGCAAATCTGGACTGAGCGTGAAACAAACGTCAAAGGGGTCATTTGATCTGAAAGCTCTGTTTAGGGCCTCAAAAAGATGGGCGCCCCTAGGATAGACTGCTCACTTTTGCTTGCAGTGTTAGTCATTTTCTTGTTTCTCTCGTTTTCCGTTGTATCTCCCGTAACTCGAGCAAAACAGGTCCGTTTGATAGGCTTGATAGCTCGTTGCGAAGCTGACGTGATGCCGGACAAATGTTTGCTAGAGGTGACAAACCCTAAAAACAGAATCTGAGCCCCTAAAATCAAGGGAGCCTTTTTCAAAAAGTGCTCTTTGCTCCAGAGTAAGAAAAATTTGATGATTTTCCTTCAGATTTTGGATTTTCTCAAAACTCTCCAGTATTAGACTAATATCAAACTAACATAAGCTTCATACTTAAAAAGCCCAAAAACCATCTTCTGACATCACTTTAACTAGGTTTAGACTATTTTAGGAAAATGCCTTAGTGAAGCAAAAACTTTGGTTTGGGTACAACATTTATAACACTTAGAAAAAAAAAATTTGATGCCACCTACTTCTTGAGGGCGCATTTAGGGGAGTAGCTTATAGTTTGATTGCCTTAGAAATTTTTTTGTATCCCCTCATCCAAGTTGGGCGCATATGACCCCTTATACTCTTGTTTTTGATGCCTTAGGAACTTTTCTCAACTTCTCCATAATTGGGTGCATTAAAGGGGAGTAGCTTTCATTTTTAAATACTTAGAAACTTTTTCAAGTCATCTCCTCTACTAGGGCGCATTCTAGGGGTCTGTTGTGACCTTTTCACACATCACCCCATTCAAAATGGGGACCCCCTAATTTTTGCTCAATTCCCGTCTTTTGGCTTTGGTTTTCTTACTCTCTCTTTTTTTTGTCTGTCTTTCCGGGGATGTGCCCATCTGAATTGAAATTGTGGCTAAGTCTGAGGAATTAGGGTTTGCTTTCTTCATGCCAATTTGAGGTTGATTCGAGTAAGCAAATTGAAGTCTGAGCTTGACACTGTGTCCAGAGCACCTTAAGCTGCTTGCCATCAAATTTTGAGTTGAATCTGACCACTTGCTATTTTTGACAGTCCAGGCTTCAGAAGCGAATTTTAGATTTTGCATGTGTGCCTTTTCAATGCATGTCTAAAGAACCTTTTTGGGTTTTTCGAGACCTTCACGATGATACAACATGCAAGATGAGATGATAACTTTCAGCAATCTTGACTTCGGAGGCTATTTTTAAGGTTTGCATGTTGGAGTCTTCAACGCATGTCTAGGTATTCTTCATGGGTTTTTCAAGAGCTACGCAACAAGGTAACATGCAAGCAAAGTTGGTCACTTTTTCAGATACTTACTATTTTTAGCAGGATCACTCTGGCAGCTACCCAGCACTTCAGCATCACGAACATAGCAACATGCAATAAAAACGGGGTCAAACAGAGATCTTTTGAGCAACATGCAAGTCAAATTAGGGTTTCCAGCTTCGGGACCCAAAATGAAGGGTCAAACGCCAGAATCTCCGAAAACTAATGTATCCCGTTGCGATCGGCATCTCTCAAGGAATCCACTAGTAAAATTTGAAGGCAATCTGAGCACTTACTATTTATAGTAAGTCACTTCTGAAACAGGCAATAAATAACAGTGCAGCACAAACCACCAGTGTGAACGGGTCAGTTGACCCATGAGGACCCCATGGAGCAAATTTCATGTCAAGCAAAGTTGCGGAAGTCCTGAAATCAACCAGTTACTATAAATAGCAAGTCACCTCCAGAAACAGGCTATAAATAGCAGGTCAACGCAAGGTGGTAGTGTGAACAGGTCAATTAGACCATGAGGATCCTGTGGCATGAATGTTAAGTCAATCCAAATTACAGAAGTATGAAAACCAAGGGGATTACTAAAAATAGTAAACAGAGGCGAGCAAGCTGGAAAAATGGCTAAGGCAGGAGAAATTCCTCCTACCCCCCTCATATGCGCCGTGTCTAGAGGAGGCCAAGAAAAAGTTTCTAAGGCGTTGTAAATTCCTGTTGATCCCTCCAAATGCGCCCTCAAGAGGTTGGAGTTGGGAAAAAGTTTCTAAGGCAATAGAAGTTCCTCCTCACACCCTCATATGCGCCCAACATGAAGTGAGCCCCATCAAGAAATTTTCTAAGTGTTTAAAACTTCCTGCTACCCCCCTAAAATGCGCCCATCTCCAAGGAGGTTGAGGCAATTGTGCTAAGGCGTGGTGAAAAGGAAGCTTGAGGTCTAGAATGCGCCCAAGGTGGAAGTTGGCTTGGAGGAAAATTTTCTAAGTGTTGAGAATTACTCCTCCCCTAGTGAAATGCGCCCAACTTACTAGGCCATGGAGAAATGTGCTAAGTGTGGGAAAATTCCCCCTCACCTAAGCAAATGCACCCACCTTGAGAAGAGAGATGGAGAAAAGTTTCTAGGTATAAAAATAAATCCTGTAGACCCTAGAAAATGCGCCCAATTTGGAGTGAAGAGAAAATATTCTAAGGCATGTGAAATTCCTTGACCACCCCAAGAATGCGCCCAGCTTCATGGAGTTGGATAAAATTTTCTAAGGCAAAGCAGAAGAAGAAATGCGCCCAGAGAGGAGGAGCAAGAATAAACGTTGGTGAGAAATATTTTTTCTAAGGTATAAAATTCAAAAAATTAAATGTACCCCTTCATAGTGATACACATGAATTTCGCATTTTATGAGGGGAATTTTCTTCTGGGTACTGGATATCTTCGACAAGGAGTTGATTTTGAAACTTTTATGCCTCGCCGGAGATTTTAAGATGGAGATTTTACCTGGGCACCTGATTAATGAAACTTCCTAAGTAAAAATAAAATTAAAATTTATTCTAAGGCAAAGAAAGACATGTTTGTGAAAATAAAATGCCTTGGCTGGTGAATTGAAATTGGGTACCTAGATGATTCTGGACCAAATTCCTGATGAAAACAATTTTTTCGGGCCAAAGTTGGATGAAATATCAGAGTGAACGCCTCAACTAGTGAAATGAAAAGGGGGCCATCAAATTTAATATTTTCAAAGCAAGTGATTTCAAAGTGCTAATGGAATGAAGTACGCCTAGACCAGTGAAAAGGAAATTTTGAAGTTCTAGAAGGTCAAATATTCCAGACGCCAGATGACAAGTGTTGCAGCTACCAGAGGAGGGAAATTCGAATTCCTGCAGTGGAGGAGTGGAAATTTAATAACTTAGATAAAATTAGCTTCTTCTAGAATTCGACTTGGCTATATGAGCTGTGAAGTTTTGTTATTGTCTCCATCAACTAGCAAGGTCGACTTTGATGCTCTAGAGTGAAGAAGATTGTAGTGTGAAGAGAAATTGTTGTTGAAGTGAACTTGGGCCGAAATTCTTCTAAGTGTCGGAAGTTGTGCTACTGCAGAGAAAATTTTCTAAGTGTTGAGAGGAAATTGGCTTGGCTGAAATTGTTGAGGATGGTTGAAGTAAGAGTGGCTGGCAGGGAGAACAATGTTGAATCCAGCAAGGCAAATGCATCCAAACAAGCTGTAATCAAGAAGTTGAGCAAGTCGTTCCTGCCGGAGTCAAAGTTCTCTTCGAAGCTGGGCAAGTTGAGTGACACAAATTTGGGCTCTTTCAATTTGGAGGCTTTCAAAAGACGAATGATGGGAATAGGAGGCCATCATCCATTAGTCACTTCGCACAACATTGCCAGAAGTGGGCTTTATGCAGCTGTTGGTTTTCCACAAGCAATTCAGTGTCCGAAGTTGGTCGTGGAGTGTGCTAACTGCTACAACTCAGAACGAAGCATTATCACTTCGCTAGATGGCAAGTTGTTCGCCAACCTCACGCCAGAGGCTATTGGAGAAGCATTTGGAATTCCCACACATGAGAAGATGATTTACAAGACAAGAGAACGAGCTAAGCGGATGTATGCTTCGACATTCGAAAGGTGTGTTGATATGATAAACTCCCGTTGGATGAACAAGCCCAAGCCAACCCGTACAAAGTTGCCGAAGCAAATAATCTCGGATGACTTGAAGCAGGAGTATTGTGACTTAATTATGATGCTTAGCAGAGTTGGAGGATGCCCCCAGACGTTCATCTTTGAACCTTCAATGTTACATCAACCTTGTGCTGGAAGGCAAAGAGCATATTGACTGGGCAGTGATGATCAGTGATAATTTGCATGAACAACTCAGAAGTTTGAGGAGAACGAAGGCGTTTTACATGAGCTCATATCTCGTATACATGCTGGCCCAAATGACGAAGTACAGAGGGATATCATACAAGGAGCCGATTTGGGTGTGGCTCTCAGCAGTTCAAGATTCATGAGGCCAGTCCGCAGCTGCACTTGACGAGCACATCTCACTACGAGAGTCAATGACGCCTTCACAATGCATATAACGAGGACGCTCCAGCAAAGAACTCATCACAAAATATCAAAAGAGGCCCAGGAGTTGATAGAGAGGTACGGATGTTGGTTTATCCAATTTCCGAGATTCACTTACATCAGGCTGCAGGGGTTCTCTTCATATCCTTACATGTTACCCAGATACCCCACAAACAGAATATTGATGTTAGAAATATCTAGGCAACTCATTTCCTACGATAAGATTCAAAAGAAGAAAAAGAAAGGAGGACTTAACTTCCGGATCATCATGGGAAATTCAGATGAAGTTTTTCCTTCACTGCAGGCAGCCAAGGAAGCTGAAAATGAGCTTCAATTTTTCCACCTCTCTTATCACACCAGCAGGCAGCATTATGACCCTCATAAGAATATTAGATGGATACTATCTGAAGAATTTCGACATAAGGCGCACATTAAGGACTTCAGGGAAAGTGCGTTGGATGAGGCTGAAGTAAGAAGAAGGATGTTTTCAAGATTACCATTGAACATGATTAGGGAGTGTGAGATTGTCCCAGTGCCAGACCAGGTAGATGAGGATATGAATGCTCTTCACCAAATTATGAGACAGTGAGGGATACGCCACTCCCACTTCCGGATTGGTCGGAGCCAGCGATTGTGGATTTGGATACACTTTGCATACCAGTCCTAACATTCACAAGAGGATGGGTTGAGAGGCATGTGAATAGGCTTAAGAGCAGGTCAATTCCTCTTACTTATAACTTGATGGGAGATCATAGGTCGCCAACTATTACAAAGAAGAAACAGGTTGCTCGAGCTCCAGAGTCACAAAGGAAAGAGCCAGTCCAGTCAGAGCCTCAAAGAGTTGAGGAAGCTTCGCATACGCCATTGAGGACTCATTCTCCAAGTATACAAGAGGTTTCATTGTTTGCTGATTAGAGAAATATGTTGAATAAAGAGCGAGAATTTCAGGAGGCAAATCAGCCACCGCGAAGGGAGTCTGTTGGCCAGAGTGTCAACACACCTATCAGAGATAACCAGTAGGAAGAGGATGAAGAAACGGCCACAGACACTCGCTTCCAGCATGATATTGAAGCGGCTCTAGAGGACGACACTGCTACAGGGCAGGGGGCCCAAGCTTCAGGAGATACCCAGCCTATTGAGATTGATGAACCTCATCAGAATGAAGTTAGAGAAGAGGTTCGTGAAGAAGAAGCAAGGAATGAACAGCCATTTATTATTTCAAACTTGCAGCAAGTAATATCAGATTGGCTCAAAGACAAGATGAGGAGGAGCCCCGTTGAAGAAACTAATCCAGCAGTTGAGATGGAGGAGTTTCTGAGTAGGATTAGTGCACCTCTAACAAAGAAGAGAGCTAGGAAGCTTTCAAAGATTTCAACAGATGAGGATGGCTCTCACACCCTTCATGTGGTCATGCCAAGGATTGAGTGCAATCGAGATGAGGCCGTTCTAGAGAACTATGTGATCACCACCATGGAGTTGGGTCACCCCACTGGAGCGCAGATAATTGAAGAATGCAATAACTCCTATCAGGCACTCAAGGACAGGCTGCTCCAGACTGAAGGCAAATATAAAAGATTGAAGGAGCACAAGACATTGATTGGTTATGTACAACACTTGTCTCGTCCTTGCGGACAAGAGAATCCTACAATTGAGCTCTGTTGTGACCTTTTCACACATCGCCCCATTCAAGATGGGGACCCCCTTATTTTTGCTCCGTTCCGGTCTTTTGGCTTGGGTTTCTCTCTCTCTCTCTCTCTGTCTTCTTTTTTTTGGTGTCCGTCAATCTTGGGCGCATTTCATAGGGGGAGCTTCTATTTTCTCACACATAGAAAAATCTTCAACTCATCCTCTTTGTTGGGCGCAAATGAAGGGGTGAACTTTCATTCTTATTTGCCTTAGACAAATTTTATGCCTCCTCTCTCAGCTTGGGCGCATATGAAGGGGGGGGTAGCTTCAGTTTTTGTGTCTTAGAAATTTTTTGAAGTCCCCTCATACCTTGGGGGCATATGGGAGGCAGTGCTTCCAGTTCTCAATGCCTTAGCAACTTTTGTATGCCTCTTGTCTATGATGGCGCATTTGAAGGGGGGAGCTTTCATTTCTCAATACTTAGACACTTTTCTAGCCATCATACCTCCACTTGGAGCAAGGGTGCATTTCACCCCCTTAGCTCCCACTTTTCATTCAGACTTAGAATCTTTCTTGCCTACCCTCTTCAACTTGGGCGCATTTAGGGGGAGTAGCTTCCAGTTTTGAGGACTTAGAAAATTTCCAAGCCAACCTACAAGCTGGGCGCATTCACTGGGTCATGCTTCAATTTCTTCGAGCTAAGAGCGCATTCAAGGGTGGTGCCTATCAGTTGAGGGCGCATATAGGGTGTCTAGCTTTAATTTTCTCCAGACTTAGAAATTTTTCCCCCCTGACTCCTCCATGATGGGTGCATTTAGAGGGTCCTCCTTCTGGTTTTCTGACTTAGAAACTTTTTTGTGCCTCCTTGAAGCTTGGGCGCATTTGACCTCCTGAACTTCCATTTTTACTGCCTTGAACAATTTCTGAACACTTAGCCAACTCTTAGCCTGCTCGCCCTTGTTTAGTATTTTTAGAAAGTTTTGAAGCCCTTGTTATGACCTAATTATCCTATTCACACCTGTCATCCGTGCTGACCTACTATTTTTAGTAACTTCTGTTTTCAATTTGCAACATTTTTGAACTCCGATCTGCATTCACACTTGCCTGTCTGCTTGCTTACAATTCTGGAGACAATAAACAGAGACTAATTTTACCAATGGATTCCGGAGCTGATCGTGATGGGATACATCAGTTTTTCATTTTTCTGAGTTTTCCCTCATTTTGAGTCCCGAAGTTGGAAACCCAATCTGAGTCGCATGTTCAAATGACCTCTGTTTGACATGTTGCTCACAGAAACTGAGTGTGGGGAGTTGCTGAGTGAACTGCTAAAATAGTAGGATGATTGCCGGATGCCTATCTTTGATCGCACAATGCAAATTATGGATGGCTTCTCACATCTTCAAAATCCGAAAAATCCCATAAGTTAAGCTGACAGCTTGAAATTCAGTCAAGCGGACCTTACTAATAGTAAGAAGAAGCCAAAAAGAAATCATCATCTCGGTGCATGACCATGAACAGCAAAAGCTTTATTTTATTTCAAATCTTGCCAACATCAAGTTAGAATTTCAAAGATATAGAAAGCAAATTGAAACTTACTAAAATCAAGGATTAAAAACAAGATTAGGAAAAGCAGCCCTAAGTTGACCCTAAATGCGCCTGAAAAAAGTCAAACAAAAGTCAAAGGTGCTGTCCAAAGATGAAAGAAGGAAAGTTTTCTCCGAGATAGCGCCCATCCTATGGGTGCGCAAAACACTCTCAAAATTGTTCAAAGAAGAGGCTACTGGGGTAAGGCTTTCAAGATTGATTTCAACAAGTCAAAGATGATGCGCAACTTGGCTCTCAAATCATGCCCTTCACAATGGTGGGTACATGCCAAGGAAAGTGAAAAGTGTAGCAAGCTCGTACGACTTAGAATGCGCCCGTATCCAATGTTTGAAGAGAAGGCGTTATGTGAAAATTTTCACCATCCATTGGAAGTTTGAAGAAAGTCATTTGCCTAGGCCACTGAAGGACAAGCCGCAGCAATAATTTTTAAGGCAAAGAAGTGCATATTTTCTAATTTTTCCCTGAAAATATGCCTAGAACTAAGATGATAAAATTTTGGCAACTTTTCTCTCAGATGATGACAAGGGCAAGAAGTGCAAAGTGATCAGCGAAGAACCTAAGTTCAAAATTCTGAAGGAATTCAACATTCTATTTTCTTCTAACTGGACGTTTGCGATGATGAATGGAAGCTTCGCCGACATTTTTCAAAGAATTTAATCAGTGCTCATTTTCCTAAGAATTTTTTTTCTAAGGTTTGAATAAAATGAGTTTTCAGATGTACAATCTAAAGGGAATTGCCTTGTCTTCGAATTTTCCTTGAAAAGTGGGAACAGATGAGCAAAATCCAAAGTCAAGTTCATATTGAGACTCCCAATTCCGAGTTTAATGGCACTGGCTAAAATTAAGAGAATTTGAATTTTAGCGCAAGTTTTTCACTCACTTTCACAGCAATTTGCTAAGTCTGCTGAAGTTTGAAAGAGGAATTTTGCTTGAGTTTGTGCTGAGAGAATGAGTTTGCATGAAGCTTGGAGGCAGAGTACGGCCTTGCTAGTGTTGAAGTTTGAAATCTGATTTGCTTAGTTGAAGTTGCTGGTTAAGGACGCCTTGTATTGAGTTGAAATATTGAGAACTTTAAAAGTACGGACTTGCAAGTGTGAGATTGCTGATTGCTGATACGAAGTGGTTGAAGTTGAAATTGCTGATTGCTGATTGTGAAGTAAAGTTGTCAAAGTTCACTTAGAAATCTGCTCTAAGTGTCGGAAAAATTTATTCAAGGAAGAAGCTGAGATGGCTGAAGCAAGGACAACCGGAAAGGACAATGGTGCCTCCAGACAGGCTACGATCAAGAGGCTCAGCAAAACATTCATGCCAGAGTCAAGTTTATTTCAAATTTGAGGCAAGTTGATAGACACCAATTTGTTTCGTCAACTTGGCTTCAGAACGGCTGTTTGGATTGGAAGTCATCGGGCTTGGTCCTTACAACATCGTCCGAAGTGGACTATGCATTGCTGGTTTCTTGGCTATTAGTCTCAGAGCTTATATCGAGTCGCTACTTCTGACACCGGTCGATCATTACAGATGGCCAAGTACTTGCCAATCTCACTCCGGCGGCCATTGGTGAAGCTTTCGAGATCCCGGTGCATAGGAACATGATTACAAATCCAGAGAGCGAGCAGAGCGGATGTATGCTTCTGCTTTGAAGATGCATGGATACAATTAACACTCACTGGATGAGCACTCCAAAGCCATCTCGTGCGAAGTTGCCGAAGCAGATCATAGCAGAGGACCTGAAACAGGAGTACTGTGATCTCATCATGATGCTGAGCAGGGTAGGTGGTTGCCCTCAGTTTTATATTTTTGAGCCGTGGATGTTTTATTACATCAACCTGGTGTTGGAAGGCAAGGATTATGTCAATTGGGCTGAGATGATCAGCGATAACATACATGAGCAACTCCTGAGCCTAAGGAGGACTAAAACGTTCTACATGCGCTCCTATCTTGTTTACATGTTGATGACGAGGTGAATTTCTTACAAGGAACCCGTCGGTTGTGGCTCCCATCAATTCAAGATTCATGAGGCGTGTACACAGTTGCACCTGTCGAGCACAACCCACTACAAATGTGTAACGATTCATTCACCATGTACATCACGAGGCTACTTCAGGAGAGATTACATCACAGGCTTCTAGAGATGCCCAGGACTGATTGAGAGGATGGGTGCTGGTTTATACAATTTCCGAGATTTTCATACATTTGCTGGGATTTTCTTCATACCCATATAGGCTGCCTAAGTACCCAACCGATAAGATAATAATGCTAGAGGTATCTAGACAGTTGCTTGCCTTTGACAAAATCCAGAAGAAGAGAAGAAAGGAGGGATAGAGTTTCCAATTGTGATGGGCAACTCAGATGAGGTGTGTCCTTCGATACAGGCAGGGAAGCAAAGTAGCTTCAGTTTTATCATTTCTCATATCATACTAGCCGAAAGCACTATGACCCACACCATAACATCAATTGGGTTCTGTCGGAGGAGTTTAAACATAAGGCCACCATTGAGGATTATTGGGCTGATGCAGTTGATGGTTGAAGTAACAAGAGATGTTCTCTTTGCCGATTCTCTGATCAGGATGTGTTTCCAGTTCCGGACCAGCTTAAAATATATGTATCCAATTATAAGTTAATGGGCACTTTAGTATTATTGGTCAGAGGAGGTTTAGAAAATTGATCTCTTTCCTCCAAGTTTTTCAAGGGCATTTGAGAAGTAGAAAGTAGGTCAAGGCACACTTAAACTTAATGAAGATCCCGGGAACTGCGAAGAAAGAGATTAGCATTCGACAAAAAGAAAAATTGTGCAGCCAGGCACCACACCTGGAGGGACATTGGGCGTGCCTCCTTGAAGCAATTGGGCGCATTTGACCTCCTAGAAATTCCTTGATTTTTACTGCGATCTTGATTCAACGGATTCTTTGAACTTAGCATACTGCCCAAGAAAACTAGCCTGCTCAACCCAAGAAAGTTTTGAAGAATTGGTCTTCGCATGCGAACACATGCCAAAAAGTTGAGGAGTTGAATGTCCCTGAAAAATAAGATCATACTTGGCCTGTACATGTCACATCAGCGTTGCGAAGCTCTCGAAAAACCCATAAAGAATATCCTGATCATGCATTGAAAAAAGTTGCAGAGGCATGCAAACCTCTAAAAATGGCTCCCAGATGGCCAAAATTCAGCTTGAAAGTCTGATCATCTCGCGGACCTATGCATGTTATACCATCGCGATTAGGTCTCGAAAAACCAAGAAAGTTAATATCTAGAGCCATGCATTGGGAGAAATCCAACATGCAAAACCTAAAAAAATTGCTTCTAAAGGCAGTACTTCCTAAAAATAGGAGTTCCTGAAATCATCAAATTTTGAAGGTTAAAGGGTTCAATCAATTGGCAGTTAGAATCATCAAAAGACCTATAGGTGGGTCTATTCTCTTTTTCAAAAAGTTAGGAGTCACAATTAATGGCAGATTGGCCTGTAAGGCGCTAAGCTAAGCTCAAATTTCAACGATCACCATCAAAAGGTCAAACTGATGCTGAACGAAGGAGACCCTAAAACGAAAAAGCCAAAATTTCAACTTGTGCTACGAAGGGAGATCCCTGGAAAAGGCGACTTCTTCAAGAGGGACGCCCATGGTTTTGAAGCCAAAAAAGTGAAGAAGACAAAAAGCAGTCATTTCAACGGGTTGCTGGTCAAAGTGAAACAACATCCAATCATCCGTGAAAATCACTCGCACTCTACGAAGAAAAAGAGCAGTTGACAATTACTTGCCACATTAACGAAAAGTTATAGAAAAAGGTCTTTTCAAAGCAAGGCGCCCTTTTTTTGGATTCCTTGCTGACCAATGACATTGGCTTGTTGATGACCTTCCTAGCTCAACAAACATGGAAACGATTGTAGCATCAATTGACGCATGGAACGGAAATCTGGAAAAAAGGCAATTTCAGATCGAAAAAATTGCAGGCTCACGACTTTTCCCGATTTTTTGAAAAGGAACCCAATTTGAGATCCAGATTTCCCGAAGACTAGCATTTTATAGAAAAGCTGAATACCTGATTGAAACGTATGTGAAAGATCTTTCCGATCATTTAGAAATGTCTTTCATAGCAACGAGAGGTGTATTTGAAATAAGCTCAGACATAGATGAAAAATGACTAGCATTGGCAAAAGTGCCCTGGTTGGGAAATCAGCCCAGTCTTTTGGTTAACTCATTTTTATCATTCATTCTCCCAGGCACTTCTTTATTTTTTTGCTCCGCATGAATGGTGTCCGTGACGTCTCAAGATTCGACAGCAGACGTCCAGATTCAGGATGAACGACTTTTCAGGAGGAAAATCCCAAAAAACTTCAAAAGATGCATCCCTCTAGCAAAGCTCATTTGTTGACTAAAGTCAAAAGCTCTTTGAAGAAACTTTGGTACTCACGATTGGTGTCTTTTAACTTAGTAATTCAAATCACCTTTTGAGCTTGTGTTATGTTGAAATTTGTGGATCTGAAGTAAACATATATATTCAAGGAATCGTATTTCATTATTCATTGCAGTTGAAATAATTTATAATTTTAATATAGAAAAACGCCTTTGAAGATCTGAAGAAGGTTTTCATCCGTTCTTATTTTTATTGCAGATTCTTAAAATCCATTTTCCATTTTTCCAATTTTTTTTTTTTCAAAAACTTGAAAGTTTGTTCTGTTTTTTCCTCCTTCTTTCTTTTTTCTTGTTTGACAAAAAAGTGACAGGCTATCTCAGATCTTTAAATGGGAGATTCTGGTTTTCTTTGTTTCCATCTCGACAAATTTTCCAAGTCAGCTCTATGTGTTTTTTGGTAGGTTTTTTAAAAAAGTTTGAAATATAATTTATAATGGATTTGTTCAGCATTGAAGCTGAACAAAAACATGTTTTAGATTTTTCTTACTAGAAAACTTCCATATGGCGTTTTTTAAGGGTTTGGCTTTTTCTGAACTAGGTCAAGCTTACAGTCAATTTTTTTTATCAGGATGCTAGTTCCCAGTGTGCAATAGATCCAATCTTCTTACTCATTTTCCCTAAAACAGTTGACCTATCTACCAATAAATCCAGTGGTCGTTTGGAGCATTAGAAGAAATGAATCAAATAACATTAAATATTGGAAAAATGATTGCTAGAACAAATTTTTAAAAGCACTACTAAGCGTAGAGTGTAATCGCTTTATCAAGCATTACAACCCACCACCAGAGAAATAGCAGTAGATGGAAGAATCTTTGCATTTAAAGCTGGGAAAAAGATTTTTGATATTCCCACACCTAAAGAAATCATATCATTTGGGAATGTTGAAAGGTGGAGACAGCTAAGGAAAATTCTTGGATAATGAAAAAAATGGCTGAAAGTGACAAAGGCAAGCTTGCCATAAGATGTTGGGGCAGGGAATTAAAGACAAGTACCAGTTTAATCATCCCAACAAAGACTGAGAATTAGATGGGTCAGTTCCACCATGATGTATTGCATCCAATTTTGAGCAAATGAATCATGACTGGCCACTTTAATCAACCATCACGACATGATGGTATCTTGGAAGCTCGGGGTTCCCATTGCTCCTACCGGTATCTTGAATAGCCTTCCAAGGCATCTAAGGTTATAACATGTGGGACCTTCAGGTGTGCAGAAAAAACATTTTATCAACATGCCTTGTTTACTCAAGCAAAACATTCAAAAGACCTAAATCAACTTCTACAATGCACTAGTTGTGAGCTAAACCATGTTGCACGTGGTATTTCACAGACAGGGGATGGCAATGGCGGATTCGGAATTGGTTATCCAATTTCTAAGTTCTGAGTACATGAAGTGATGGCTACATTGGACCGGTGCTACCAAGACACCCTTATAATACTTTTCAATGGAGTTCCTGAGACAGTTGTCCGAAGTTCATGTCCACTTGCGCTAAAGAATAAGTAACAGTTTAACTTTCCCGTATAAATGACACTATAAGATCATCGACAATGAAAATTTGATCACATAAACAAGTATTTCAACCTCAAATATCTCAAATTGTAGAAGATTTATGAAGTCCCATAGGACTCTAGAGCACATGAGCAACACTCATGTCACAAAAGTCATGCTATGAAGATTAATTGAGGTCAAATGTAAAGAAATATGAAATGCGAAAACAACTAACAGAAGTCTCAGACTCCCAGAGAGCCTACATCCTTCATGTCAGTCTAGACATTAGGGCCTGTCAGATGATGAACAAGTCATTCTCCCCACAGTTTGAGGGCAATTCAGTTGACTCCGCAACCGCCCCCGCGAGTGGATTGGGTATGCCCCAGAGGATACATCAAGGGAAACGAACCGAGTGAGGGTTAGAAACAGCCAACCTATTCGACAGCAAGAAATGCAAGGAAGGTGCTACCTCACAGATACAGAGCCGCCACAGGTTCAGTCTACACCACCTTCCACTTCAAGAAGGAAACCTAGACAAAAGCAATGGTGCAATCCTCCCCGAGGGATGAGGATGTCAAAACCTAGAACACAGAGGACACCAGTGGAGAAAGCCACACATAGTCCTAAAATAATCACGGGTATTGCTGCCCCGGAACAAAGAGTAGAGACTGCTACCCCTGATTCAGCCGAAGTTATCACAGGAGAACCAGCAGCAGTAGTTGTTGAAGAACCAGTGGCTGAACCAATGGCGGAAGCAACAACAGTAGAAGCAGCAACAGAAACGGTGCCTGTTATGGAAACAGAGCCGCCCATATCACCAGTATCACAGCGAACACAGGTCCTCATCGACTTGGATTCGCCACCGAGAGACATTGCTCCAGCACAGTCCCACACATCTAGCGTTCCAGGGCCTCACGTCCCTCAAGCAACACAACCTATCAAGTCGGCCCGACAAGCATGTAAATATCATGCATCAACTCCAAACCAAGGCGGTATAGGAGAGACCAAGAAACTTTGTGCGGATCACTCCAACATAATGATATGTCTTGTAACAAGACTTCTCTACACTCCTTTTGTCATTTCAGATCATTTTCCCTGGGTGCAAACAGTTCATACCCAAAAACTTTTGACTCCAAGCATACTGTTTTACAAGGGAGGATCACATACCAGCTTGCGGATCATTCAAAGAACACAATGAAACTCCACCATGCATCCCATAACCTTTTTACACATATTTTAGCAAGTAATTGCTGACGTAGATCATTTGAACACCAATAGACCAACCTACGAGGTTGTTGGAACATAGAAAACACACTATCATCTACTGAAACATCGGTGGTGCACCAAAACAAGTGAAACTTGGACTGAGCAAACACACAACCTTCAAAAGCATAAATCCAAAACCACAAGGCAAAACGATATGATGCGGTGAAGTGTGGAGACATTCAGTTCTTCCCTAGCAATCATTCATAGGAACTTAACATGTGCTTACTCTGTTAACACCAGAACACTTTGCTGTAAAACTTATGCATAGAAACTTGGAACATGCATACCTCACAGCTATGTAGAGCTACCCTTCAAACCACAAGACCATATCTTCATCTGCGGAGAAATGCAGAGCATTTGACAGAGCTCCTATGGTGCCAAAATTTGTGCCTTTGACAGATTGGAGACTTATGCATTTCTCTTCATATCTCATGTGAAGACTCTCATCAAGAACATCACTCAAATCACTTTGACATCAAACATAAACTTCAGAAGATAAGGTACAATTGTGTACCAATGTCCGCATTATAACCCATCAATCGCAATTCTTCAATAAGAACAATATAAGTGCATGTGGTAGTAACATAAGTTGAAATCAATGACAATACACTAACAGCACATTTGTCAACATAGGAATCCCTGCAATTGAGTTAGAATCTTGGGAAGAGACCAAACCATAACTGCTTTGATCTTTTCCATGTCTACTTGCACTCCCTTTGCATTGATGATATGCCCTCGATATGAAATTATTGTCATAGCAAATTCACGTTTAGACTCTTTAGCAAAAAGAGTCTAGGTCTCCAAAATCTCCCTCACCTCATCAATGTTCCTTAAGTTCTCTTCCCGAGTCTTGTTGTAGATGCAATGTCGCCAAATAAGATAAAAAAATTTCCTCAACTATTTGACAAACACTTCATTCACACAAGACTAGAACATTGCAAGCACATTTGTCAAGCCAAATGGCATGACCAAAAATTCATAGTGCTCATAATGTCACCGGAAAGCAGTCTTAGGGATATCCTCCTCTCATATTCAAATTTGATGGCAGTCCAATTTAAGGTCTACATTTGAGAAGTAGATCGCTCAATGGAGTTCATCTATCAACTCATTGACCCTAGGGATTGTGTATCAATTTTTTATAGTCTTCTTGTTTAGTGCTCTGTAGTCAATCCACATTCTCAATGTGACATCCTTCTTTTTTACTAGGACTGCTAGGCAAACATTAATATAATGAGTCATGAGGTCCGCTAGGCAAATATTAATAATATTATAAATCCTAATCTATTGTGCCCAAATTGAACAAAAATAAAGATTTCTCATTACATTCACAAAATAACAATAATCCCATAATGGCAAAAAAAACAAGTTGTGTTGTTGCAACATGACAAAACAAAATGCAATGGTTACAAGAATAGAAAACTCATGGCTTCTCAACCAAGACACCCAATCAAGAATACAATACTTTCAAAGAACATAGATTGCACATCAACTATTATATTAAACAAGATTGTAAAATAATACAAAATCTAGCTATAGCATCTATGGCAAACTGAAACACAAAAGCTTACATCCATGACAATTGTAAGTGTCGTGCAGACTTCATATTGTCGATTCAGCCAGAATTAAAACTTGAATGTGGCTTATGTGTGAGATCGCTCCTTCAGGCGAAGGGGTTTTGTCCTCCAACACAAGATCTATAAGATTTTCATCCCTTGACTTCCACAAAACTATGGGTTTTCATCCTTGAATATGGATGCTTGAATGAGTGCTTATGGCGATTTTTGGTTAGGGTTTGGTTAGTTTGTTCAAAGATACCGCTTCAATCTCATCTCTACAAACTTAAGACACCCAGGAAGAGCATCAAAAATCGCATAGTGATCTTCGTCCCGGGCCTAGTATGCGAGAATGGCTTCTTGTACAAACGGGCTTGGAAGGTGTGGAAGATGGTCCCCTACAACATGCCACTATCCTTGGCAAGTATGGCAAGGAACCCCATTGGATTTGAAGCCCTAGCTATCACATTAATGGTGGTCATTGGCTTCCTTGTAGTGTGCCCTACTAGAAGTCCACACAATTCGGTTTCAAGTGGACCAGGACAAACATCAATGTCAAGTGGACTCCCATGTTCAACATCTTTTGACACTTTATCCCTGGTGGCCCACCAAGGGCAAGTCATGAGTAGCTCTCAGAATTTTGGCTTTCACCTTGGATTCTTGTACTAAATAAATTCTATCCTTGTAAAGGATGAGTTCATCGAATACTAAGTACCTGTCATCTAGTAACTTCCCTTCCAAAACATCAATAGCAAAGGTATTCTTAGCATATGTTGCTATTATATCAGCCCTCACAATCTGCAGAGATGTCGGAAATTGAGCTCAAAGTTGGTCTCCTAGATAAAGCGTCAACAACAATATTCCTTTTTCCCTTGACATACTCAATATCAAAATCAAATGCATGAAGTTTACTCACCCATTTTTGCTTCCGCTCATTCAAATCCTTTTGGTTGAGAAAATATTTCAAGCTATTGTGATCCATTTTGACCACAAATTTGCCGCCAACCAAGTATTGCCTAAACTTTGTCAACCCATGGATGATGGCCAACATCTCTTTATTGTAGATTAAGAATCTCCTTTCCACCTCTCTAAGTTTTTGACTCTCAAAGGAAATGGGGTGCTTGTTTTGCATGAGCATGGCTTCAATTCCCTCTTCAGAAGTGTTACACCCCAATTGTGTAATTACTATTTACTATTACTTGTAGGGTAAAATGTGAATGTAATGTGAATGTAATGTGAATTATGGAGATGAATAAATGATGCTTGAACCTTGTTATCAATATGAATGTTATCTCATTTGATGTTGTCTCATTTGATGTTATTCATGGTGAAATACTGCATATAAGTGAATGAAATATTATTGAATTATCATTATTCTAACTTTGGAGACGTTTATGTATACTGCATATTGTTATGAACAATTGACGGACGTGTGCATGTGTTAGTGGATGCAGGTATGTGTTCCATTCCTCCAAGCAGAGGGGAAGTATCACTCGGGAAAAGATCTTGGTCGGGTAACCGGTAAATGTAACTATCTGAGCATAAACACACACCACATTAGAATGATTGAGTTGAGTCAGTTTGTGGGTAATAGGTAAGTCATCTGTAGCCGATATGTCTCCATTAGTAAAGGTCTTGTTTACTACTGAGTGCATTATTGGGTGATGTTTATCTGTTTAAGTTTTGATTCCTTCCTTATCCTTTTGTGCTTGTTTGTGTGGTTGATTGTGTCTTTGGGCTTTATGAAGGGTCAACTTTACATCATTTCATATGAACATAAAACGTAGCATGTATATATACATATACATAGACCCGTGTATGAGAGCATTAGCAAAAGCACATGCATGTGAGTAGAAATACTCACAGAGTACATACACAAGGAAACGACTATATGTATATATATGTGTGTGTGTGTGTGTGTGAATATTGTCACAAGGTCGTAATCATTTGATATCGAACGGATTACTTGACTATCATATTTCCATATAATGAAAATGCTTGTATATATACACAAATTCACTTGCAAGCGTTAATGCTTAGCGGAGAAGTGTACATATGTATATATTATATAAGTATATATGTATAAATATATACACGTATTATCATTCACGAAATATGATAAAAGAGTTATACATCCAATTATAGAGGGTATATAATGCAAGGATAGGAATATATATATATATATGTATATATATAGAGTATTTAATAAATGGAATGTTTTCATGAATATATTTAATAATGCATATACAATATAATGGAAACATTATATGTATATAATTATATGTAAACATTTAAATGCTATATATATATATATATATGAATATTATATATAGATATGTATATGTGTATGTATGTTGTATACCCGTAACAGATAATGACAATATGTAATGTCCCCTTCTCATCAGTGATCAACTTAGTTGCTCATCAGCCTATTCCGAAGGCCTGTAGGCTTGTTGAGGTAAAATTAGGGTTTCCTTGCTTGGAGGTTTGAGGCATTTTCTGGGTGTTTACTATTTATAGTAAATACTATTTTTAGCAGTGGTCCTGTTGGCAGTGCTTCAATGTGTTTCTATTCTTGTTGGAGCAGTTGGTAATTTTGATGCAGCTTTCAAAATGCAGTATTTGTTGGCATGTTTTAAATACAAGGCAATTAATGTTTTATTTCCTTGTTGACCCCCCCTTGGCCTAGAGAGATAACTTTATGTTGTTTTAAAAGAGGGTCTTGAAGGGGTACGTCTTCATGAAGAAGATTATTGTTTTTTAATAAAGTTTTATGTTGCCTTGGAATGGACGCCTTGGAGAGGAAAATAAAGTGTTCATTTGAAAATTTAAAATATTGCCATGAGAAAAAGGCGTCCCTCTTCTTGGAGGAGTTACAGAAGGTGAAGAGTCACCTCTCTTTCTATAAAAGAGAGATTTGCTCCAGCATTTTGGTATCTCATATTTATGCTAAAGTTATGCTGTCGAATTGATTACTCAATTTGCACTTCGAGGAATGCTGACCTCCTAGTTCCCATCCAATTTCGTGTTTGCAAGATAACACCTAGTTGGTTTCAGACTACTTCTCAAATCAGACTAGCAAACAGAGCTTCAAAGTGGTGAATTTTGATGTGATTTTCAGTTTTCAAGTTGCTGGTTTCCACACAGCTGAAAGTCGTTTTTGTTTCCAGCTTCTTGCTTTGATGACGCCACCTTTGAAGTTTGATTTCCTGTAGATGTCTTTCATTGAAACAATTTGAATTCTCCATGTGCATTTGAATTAGTCTCCATTTTGCTGTCTGTTGTACCCCAAAATTAAAATTTTTGTTACACTTAAGACATTTTGAAGAAATGAGTAAAAGTCTTGTTAAATCAGTCAAAAAGGTCAGAATTTGGGTGTGCATGTCTTGCATGAGGGGTTAAAACGCAAAATTCTTAAAATCTGACGATTTGGGTCTGCTAAGAGCAACTTAATCTACAAAACCCAGATCTCAATTTTTCATCCCTACTTTTTAAGAAAATTGCTATTTTTAGAAATTTTCTAAAAATAGTAACTTTTTCTGGGTTTTTTTGGGTTTCTTTGGAAACGGATACTGGCAAAACTTTCTAAAAATAGAAAGTTGGTCCGATAGGGTTCAAAATAATTTTGATTGGCTCAAAATACTTCCATATCAGGCTGGTGCAATTAGAATCTCAAAATAATCAGTTTTGCCCTAGTGGGTCTATTCTGCTTTTTCAGAAGCGTAATAGGAGCTCCGAGGTCATTAATGGAGGTCATTCAGCTGCCAGGTGTCAGATTCAACATTCAAAGCATTCAACAGAAGGCGAGATGATGAGCCAGCACGAAGAACGGAGAAGAAAGTGAAAAATGTGAAAATTTTCTAACACTGCCAGCTTTGGGCGCCCCAGATGAGAATAGGCACCCATCTTTTTAGGGCACTAAATGATGTAGGGTTTACACTTCCAACCAAAGTTGCTCAGTTCTCTGTCAGCTCCGCAATGAATCCGACGGTGCGGTCAACAGATCATCCAGTCACCCGGGATTCAAGGCCAAACAGAGAGATTTCATACAAAAGTCAGAATGAAAAGAAATGAAAATTATCAAAAATGACTAAGTGTGGAGACTTTGGGCGCCCCTGGTGAAGAGGGGCGCCCAGCTTTTTGGAGCACCTAACTCAACTTTTAGGGTTTGAAAATATGCTCGATCTCTTCAGTATTCAGTCAGTTTCATCACGCCTGTCTCCGACAGATCATCCGACTGGTCATCCTTCAGCAAATTCATATCAAAGAGGAACATACAGAATGAAAGTTTCAAACTTGAAGATGAAAGTCAGGTAAAAATGGCTAAGTCTGGAAGGTTTGGGTGCCCCAGGAGAGAATAGGCGCCCAAGATTTTGAGAGGTAAAACAGATGAATCTAGAGAAGTGGCTCTAATATGATCTCTTCGCAGTTGATCCAGCTCTTCAACGAGATATCCAGTGCATCAATCGGAGGTTGCAATCGAGAGATACGAAAAGTTAAACTGAAGGTCTAGCGAGAGCTAAGGACGGAGATTCAGAAGCAAACAGGAAAAAGTAGAAAAGAATCTAACTCTGGTGAGTTTGGGCGCCCCAGCTTGCCAGGGGCGCCCAAGCTATTGAGGGCCTAAAATTCATTGTTTGGCGAAATTCATCTCAGAAGACCCCTCCTAATATCTCGTCAACTTCACAACAAGCATAACCAGCAGTCAATCCGATGCCCGAGTCACCAGATTCAACGAGATCATCTGCAAAAGAAGAGTTAATGAAGAAATTGAAGATCATGAAAATGGCTAACTCTGGATAAAATGGGCGCCCCTGGAGAAGAAAGGCTCCCATGAATTTGAAGGTCGAAATGAAGATTTTAGCCAGAGACGCCTCCAGAACAATCTTCTCAGAATTAGTCAGGCTCCGCAATGAATCTTTCAGCTCGCTTGTTAGATCAATCTGCAATCCGGAAATCAGAGGCGAAGTAGGGGGTCAAAATGAAGAAAAGTTGAAAATATCAAAAATTGGCTAAACTGCTTGAAGTGGGCGCCCCTGGAGAAGGACGCCCAACTTCTCATGCCTTAGTAAAATTTCCAAAATTTTCAAAAATTTCAAAGTTGCAAAGAGGATGAGGGCGTCCAAGTGCATTGAACAGCTAATTTAGGGTTTTTGAAAATAAAAGCAAAAAAAAGCAAAACTAAAAACAAAACCTTAAGTCTATTTAACACCTCTTTTCCATGTAATTTTCATTATTTTTGCAGGTAGCATTCAGAGGAGAAAGTTGGAGCAGCAGCTTTTTCATCCAGAAGTTCGACTTTTTCAAGGAGAAGGCCAACGTTTTCAAATTTTTAGTCATCTGGGTCTTTTCACTTCATTCTTCTGAAGAAATTTTCAAGAACTTCATCAAGTTGCAGCAGCTGCTTTTTATTTGCATGTCAGTGAAATCCTCAGTGCATTTAGTTTTCAACCATCTGGGTCCTCTCAAATCAATCTTCTGAAGAAAACCCATATCACAGCTTTTTCAAGAAAAGTTTTAAATCCTAGGGTTGGCTGCTTTTTCGATCAGCCATCAGTATTTTGCAAATCTAATCAACTGGGCTCATTTCTAATCATATTCTGAACAAAACTCAGGTGCCAGTTTCTTTCGTGAAAATTGAAGAAATTAGGGTTTGCTACTTTTTCAGTATAAATTCAAAATTTTAAAAAACTGACGATCCGGGTCCGTTGGAGTAAGAAAATCAAGATTCTAAAATAGAAGTTGCTCAAAACTTATCCCAACTCTAGGCAAGTTTCATAAATATTCTTCGTTTTCTCAATGAGTACACTCCCCAATGTTTTCAAGACTGAATTATCTCTATCATGATTAGAGCATCAAAACAATTGAGACAGACTTGCATCATATCAAGCCGGTGTTTGATTTACACGCTTTGGAGAGCGCGGGCAACACCTCAATCAGGAACCTAGGACATTCTGGACTCCTCACAGCAGCGTCTATTCCTATATCAGTCCAGAGTCTTGAGTTTTTAATCGCTTGCATCAAGCCTTACAACCCGGCTACAAGGGAGATCCAGTCAGTCGATGGCAGATTGATTTGCAGTCTGAAGCTTGATATGATCGAGAAGTGTTTTTCCATTCCCCCATGGCTTGAAATCGTTACTATCTCAAAGGGTGAATGTGAAAGGATATGGGAGATGCATAAGGGAAAAATACAACAAGAAGATTGTACTGAAGTGAATAAAAGAAAAACATAAGACTCTGCCAAGTCACACTTCCATGATGTCAGCAAAGTTTGAGAAAGCGGCCAATGAGGTTGAAGATTTCCTGAGATCCGTTGCAGATGCTGAAGATATTCTAGAAAAGCGGTGTTTTCTATTGAGGGCATAGATGCACCAACGATGCTTTCTAATTTTCTAGCGGATGTGATCGAGCTTTAAAGCAGCTTTCTTCTCGAAGCTTTCTTTCCCGCTTTCTTTCTATTCTTGGAATGATTCTTATCCATTCTTTGAGAAGAGAAAGAAGATAAAATGTAATAGTTGGCGTTTCCCGCTTTTTCTGCTTTCTTAGGTGTTAGGTGTTATCTTCTTTCTAGATTTAGTAATAAAGCTTGCTTGCTGAGCAAGCCCTAGATTGTGAAAGCAAGGAGATTTTAGGGTCCCCTACTCCTCTGCTTGTCTATAAATAAGAGCCTTTGCTCATTAGTTTATTTAACCATGCTAGTGATAACAAAACATTGAGCCTATTGTGCCTTCTATTTGTTATTCAAGTGTTGTTCAATTGTGTTGTGATAGCAAATTGTTGAGCCTCTTTAGCCAACAAGGAGTTAGTGTGATTATTGTTTCTATTGTGTAAGAGCAAGATTGCAAACCTCTTTAGCTGCAATTTCTTGTTCCAGGCATGTTAGAAGTGAGTTTTGTTCCAGAAGTTTTAGTAATAAAATCATGAGC